>JBBBDQ010000242.1:4177500-4642500 GCA_037127315.1 Ascarosepion bandense
TGGAATAATTGGAAAGCATACATGGATAATCTTTATAGATACATTATATATATATATATATATATATATATTTTTTTTTTTTTTTTTTTTTTTAATCATCTCACCCCAAGCAAGGCATTCCACTGCCACTATTGCGCATGGGGCTACATAGGGGAAGGTAAAGAGAAGGAGTGGATAGACATAGGGAATGTCAGGAGAAAGGTGATAGATGAGTAAGGATAGCAAGGATAAGTGTCGGGCAGATGGGAAGAGTGTTTGATAGAATGGGAGCAGGTTAGTGTGTTAGGAGGTGTCTATTGACCTTACATTTAAACTCCTGGAGATTGTAGCCGTCGGGGAAGCAATCGTTTGGAAGAGAATTCCACAGTTGGGAAGTGCGAGGAAAGAAACTGTTGGAGTAGAAGTTACGGCTGCATTTTATCGATTTCACTGTAAAAGGGTGGGATCTAGTTGCTAATCTAGTATCTCGTGCAAATTCGTATTTAGGGGGCACCAGTGATCTAAGTTCATCGGAGCAGAAGCCGTGAAAGTATTTATAGAAGAGACACAGCGAAGCCACGTCTCGCCGGTGGGAGAGAGACTGCAGGCGGTCTGCCAAGTCGGTATCTATCACATTACAGACCCTCCTCTGAACCTTATCGAGAAGCCCGAGGAGAACAGCAGGGGCACCCGACCAGATATGGCAGCAGTATTCAATGCACGGGCGGATGGTAGATTTGTAAATGTGCAGGATAGATTTAGACGGAAAAAACTTCCGGGCCCTACACAGAGAACCGACTTTCATAGCAGCGGATTTAGCAATGGATTCGATATAGTCATTATATATATATAGTCATATATATATAAAGTAGAATGCTTGGTACTTGGTAAGGTAAATTTCACAGAAGATTAAATTAAATATATTAGTATTATTTCAATGTAAGAGTATATATTTTTTTAATAAGTTATATGAATTATTATTTTTTATTTTCATAATTTTTATCAATTATTGTTATATTTTGTCTTTATTAATTTTTTTAATTATTATTATTACTTTAAGGTTTTTAAATATTAGTTTCTTTATTATCATGTTATTATTACTACCAATACGTTTTATGTAATAATATAACAGTATTATTGTTATTGTTAAAATTAATATTGAAAAACTAATAATTCATTTTTTCTAGCAAAAATTCAACCCCTAATTTTAATTTTTAATGTCATGCATCTTCAAATAGACAACTAAAAATCCAAATCAAGATATACTGGCTTCCTTAATTACTGCTTTGCAAATCTAGCTGAAGGCCATCTTGTCTAGATATAATATAGACACTAACATCTAACACTGTTAAGTTAAACTCCTCTCTCCTATTTTTCTTTTTTTTTCTTTTTCTTTTTTCTTCTTTCTTTTTTAATTGACTTTTTTGGAGATAATTTTGATCCAGTCATTGTTGTATTAATTTGATCTGAGGAGAAGTCTATAAGAGCCACGAAATATAATATTACCAATGGGTTTATACAAACATCCAACTTATGTTCTTTATATATATATATATATATATATATATATATATATAATCTAAACTTATTTATAAATGGAACTTTGTCTGTCTCTGTGCGTGTGTGTCTGTGTGTCCGTTACCTATAGACTCCGAAACGGATGAACCGATTTTCTTGAAAATTTACACAGTTGTACTATAAGCGTATGCGAGTGTTCTTAGCTAGGTTTTGTGTCAAGGTACCCCTGATAAATATCCCAAATCGACAATAAAAAAATCAGGTTATAGAAAGAGTAGTCCGATTTTAACCAAATATGATACACTCATAGACAAAGACATAGGAAATGATATTCAGAAGTTTCAAGGTTGCAGTACTTACAATCGTGCAGAAAATTTACAATATATAGATATATAAAAGGCAAGATGTTTGTGTGTGTGTCTGTTTATCTGCCTGTATATCTGTATTTTTTCAGCCCTTTTATTTTAGTTTTTGCTTTGGGTTTGGCTCTAAGTAGGTATAATTGTAGTTCTTAGTCTCAGCCATGATACCATTTACTCAGAGGACTTATTTAGCCTTCAAAATTCAGTTGACGATGAAAAAACTTATTTGATATACACATGTCAGCAGCTGGAACAATTCATTTCATGAATAAAGAGTAATACATAAGTTGCAGAAGTGGTAACTGTTTTTAAAATTCTCCCCTCTAGAGAGCCCAGTCATAAGAATAATCAGTTTCCAATGCAGATGACATCACCATCTACTCTTGTTTCAATATGAAATGTGCCAGGGCTGACAAAGGAGACCTCACTTCTGCTCTTGGAAAGGACCTCCAATCTGTGACAGATTGGGGTAAGAAGTGGATTATAAATTTTAATGCTTCCAAAATTAAGCTGCTTTCCTTTAACCAACATAAAGAATCTTTCCTACCTTCCATTAATATGAATTACACAAGTCTCCCTGGTAGCAATACACTGCACCTCCTTGGCCTCACTCTCTCAGCTGATCTCAAGTGGAATGAATACATTGAATCAATAGCTACATCTAGTGCTAAGAAGGCTATGTTGCTGTATTGAGCCAGGAAGTTTTTCTTTTTTTTGCACATTTATAAATTTACTATTCATCTGTACATTGAATACTGTTTCTATATCTGGTTGTGTGTTCCTGCTGTTTATCACAAGGTTCTTGATAAAATCCAAAAGAGGATCTGTAATGTAATTGGTCCTGATTTGGCAACTTGCCTTCAGCCATTTTATAACTGACAGATATGGCTTCCCTCTGTCTTTTCTACAAGTATTTTCACGGATTCTGCTTTGATGAGCATCATTCACTGGTGCAGCACCTTCATGAATTTACTCATGAAATGCAATTGACAACTAGGTTCTATCCTTTTACTGTCAAAATAAGCAAATGTAACTGTCACTTCTTTTCTAGTAATTTCCATTCTCTCATATCCTATGGCTTGCCTCCCAGAGAGTAAAACACTACACCTCCTTGGTCTCACACTCTCAGCAGACCTCAAGTGGAATGACTATATCGAATCCATTGCTAAATCCGCTGCTAAGAAAGTCAGTTCTCTGTGCAGTGCCCGGAAGTTTTTTTTCCGCCTGAATCTATCCTGTACATATATAAGTCTACCATCCACCTGTGCATTAAATATTGCTGCCATATCTGGTCGGGTGCTCCTGCTATTCTCCTCGGGCTTCTCGTCAAAGTACAACGGAGAGTCTGTAATGTAATTGATACCGACTTGCCAGATTGCCTGCAACCTCTCTCTCACCGGCGCAACGTGGCTTCCCTGTGTCTCTTCTATAAATACTTTCACTGCTTCTGCTCCGATGAACTTAGATCACTGGTGCCTCCTATGTACGAATTTGCATGAGATACTAGATTAGCAACTAGATCCCACCCTTTTACAGTGAAACCAATAAAATGCAACCACAATTTCTACCCAAAAGTTTCCTTTCTCGCGCTTCCCGACTGTGGAATTCCCTTCCACATAATTGCTTTGTCAATGGCTCCAATCTCCAGGAGTTTAAATGTAAGGTCAACAGACATCTCCTAACACACTAACTCGCCTCCATTCTTTCAAACACTCTTCCCATCTACCCAGCCTCTGTATCCTTACCCATCTATCACCCTCCTTTTGACATTTCCTATATCTAACCACTCTCTCTCATTACCTTCCCCTATGTAGCCCCATGCACAATAGTGGCAGTGGAATGCCTTGCTTGGGGTGAAATGATTAAAAAAAAAAGCAAGTGTAACTCCCTTGCTTCCCTGATAGCTACAGTTTCCAAAATTTCAAATGTTACGTCAAATTGCATCTTCCTTTTCTTTGACCCCCATTTCTCTCTTACCCACTCAAGATCCCCAAGACTATTTTTTTCCTTTCTGTCTTTCTTCTCTACTCAGTGTAATCCCCTGTGCATTAGTGGAAGTATTGCCTTGCTTGGGGTAAAATGATAATAAAAAAGAGTTGGTATCTATAATGATGATGAAGGCAATAAAATGTTATCAAAATGATTTGTAGTACATGTCTCAACTGTGTGCCATAAAATTTCTAAATGAAAGTCATTGGGTATGACATCATTGCAATCAAGAAGTGCCTGTTTGTTAAAAAATAATTGCAAGAACAAGTAAACATCTAGTTAAGTAAGCCCAGGTGAAACTTGCTGTGACCTTTGCAGTTCTCTAAGATTCTTTGGTTAATGTTGGAATCAATGTTTCAAGATGTCTGAAGAAACCTCTGACCCCTCAAATTATCACTTTTAGCTTTTACCACTTTTTGGCAAATTACTTACGGATCTAATCAATGGAGAAGTTGTTAAGCATCTCAGAACCTCCTCTCAGACAAACAATATGGTTTCTGTTTCACCAAGTCTATCAGTGGTATGTTAAGGGTCATCACTGAATTTGTATATCAAGCTCTAGATAATAATGGCAAAAGCATTTGACAGCATGCTTGACTGCTATGCAAGCTCCAGGGCTATGGTGTGACTGTGAAATGAAGTTTGTTTGGAATGGGTTCACTTCCAGATCCCTTCAAACAAATGTTGGTGTCTATCCTGGGTCCTCTGCTCTTTCCATGCATGTGAACACTAGAGTTCTTCCATAAGAGAAGATAGCCAGGAACAGAGAATTCAGTAGAAGAGATTGAAGAATCACTTTCTCACCAATGTGACGTGACTTCCCTCTGTCTTTTCTACAGATATCTTCATACAACTGCTATGACGAGCTTTTTCCCTCGTTGCCCTGACAACATGAATTCAAGCATGCCACTAGATTGCCATCTACTTCACACCCTTTTACCATTGAAATAGTTAAATGTAACAACCACTTCTACTCCAACAGTTTCTTTGCTCACATTTCCCACCTGTGGAACCCATGCTTCCATGATAGCTACAATCCCCGCAAATTTAAATGCAATGTCAATTGCCATTTTTTATCTTCTTGAAGTGTTGGACCCCTTTTAAGGTTGTCCTGATGTTATATGGATCACAGATAGTTTGTATTTTTTCTGATAATCCCTTTACATAGCGTAAGAAAACTCAGGGTTTTTACTGAGTGTTGTTATTCTCTTGCTCTCTGCTGTCCCTGTTTGTCAAAGCTTCTGTCAGGTACTCAGGGCAGTTGCTATGTTGTAGGTTACTGCTTATACTGATGATGTTTTGTACATATGTTACTGGGTCACCACATGACATGGCAACAGTTAATCCTTTTCTTTACACTGTATATATAGTAGAAGTTGGAGTTAAGTTATTCTCCAGTTAATATTAACTTGCAGTACATCGATGTCTTGAACCCATGCTCTGTTCAAGATATTAGTACATCCAGGAATGTTAGTTTGTTGTCGTTTTCTCACTCCATTGTGAACTGTATCGATGATCTTATTGAGTTTACATTGTCCTTATCCTAGTGTAGCCAGTGTATGAAGGTGTCATCTATATATCTCAGACTTAGAGTTGGCTTTAGTAATGTGAATTCTAATCCTATTTTCTCAAAGTATTCCATGTATATGTTAGCCATTGTTGGTGATGATCGTGAACCCATTGCTAAACCTTCATCCTGCTGACATATATCCAATTTTGAAGTGTGTCATTTGTGCTTTACATATACATTGATTGAATAAAGAAAAGGCCATTGAATAGGGAATTAGAAGTAGGAACAAATAAATTATAGAAAAGAATTAACAGATTAAGAGAAAAAGAATAAAAGAATAAGAGAATTGTAAAAAAGAATAAAAGAATAAGAGAATTGTAGTTTGTGAGAATTTTGGAATGAACAACTTATAAGAAATAATTCTCATTCCTTCAATTTGTTAATTTTTTCATTTTTAATGTATGAGAAGGTTAATGGGATGAACAGAAAACTTCCACTACATATAAATTGAGGCACAGGATTGAAAAAGGAATACAAAAGAGTTAATTGTCTGGAGACATTGAAGTAAAAAAGAACTTGGGAATGAAAGAATGAATACTGAAGGCTTTAATTCTCTTATGTTTTCATTCTTACTCCTGTCCAATTTGATACTGTGAAGTTAAAATGTTGGGCCAAACTCAAAGTAATTCTTCCCTCCTTTCACTTTCTTTCTCCAACAAGAAGACAACCTAATAAGACCAATTGGGAGGTGCCCAAGTATAACAATGGAAAGTCTGGGAAGGGAGCAAGTGGAAGTTCGAAGGGCATGGGTAGGGAAACAGAAAAAGGAAAGAGTCGAGGATTTGCAGAGAGAGAGAGTGAGAGAGAGAGAGAGATGTGTGTAATAGTTTGAAGAAGCACAAAGAGGGTTTAGAAGATGTTTGGTAAAGTTGCTGGAAGTGATAAAACCAGGTTGGGCCGATTCAGTAAGTGGGGGTACCTGACTTCTCAGTGTCCCATTCAGATTACTTAGGAGTTAATTGGTTAGATTTAGTCTTGAAGAAGAAAAAAAGTTATGAAAGAGCACTTATGACTGAAATGAGGGACAATTCAGAATTTTTTATTACAGAAATCATTGAAGGTTTCTAATTTTTTTTTTTATAATAGTGAGGAAGAAAGTGTAGATAAAGAACAGATAAATAATTGAATTGCTCTTACATGGCTTCTGTTAGTCTGGCAAAACAGATTATCAATAATCTAGCACAGTTTTTTTTTTTTTTAATCATTTCACCCCAAGCAAGGCATTCCACCACCACTATTGCGCCTGGGGCTACATAGGGGAAGGTCAATAGAAAGAGTGGTTAGATATAGGAAATGTCAGAAGTGGGTGATAGATAGTTGGGTGGGTGGGAAGAGTGTTTGAAAGAATGGAAGTGAGTTAGTCTGTTAGGAGTTGTCTATTGACCTTACATTTAAACTCCTGGAGATTGTAGCCGTCGGGGAAGCAGTCATGTGGAAGGGAATTCCACAGTTGGGAAGTGCGAGAAAAGAAACTGTTGGAGTAGAAGTTGCAGTTATATTTCATCAGTTTCACTGTAAAAGGGTGGGATCCAGTTGCCAGTCTAGTATCTCATGCAAATTCGAACCTAGGAGGCACCAGTGATCTAAGTTCATCGGAGCAGAAGCAGTGAAAATATTTATAGAAGATACACAGGGAAGCCACGTCACGCCGGTGAGAGAGAGATTGCAGGCAGTCTGCCAAGTCTGTATCGATCACATTACAGACCCTCTGCTGTACCTTGTCGAGAAGCCCAAGGAGAATAGCAGAGGCACCCAACCAGATATGGCAACAGTATTCAATGCACGGGCGGATGGTAGATTTATAAATGTACAGGATAGATTCAGACGGAAAAAACCTCCAGGCCCTGCACAGAGAACCGACTTTCATAGCAGCGGATTTAGCAATGGATTCGATATAGTCATTCCACTTGAGGTCTGCTGAGAGTGTGAGACCAAGGAGGCATAGTGTTTTACACTCTGGGAGGCAAACCTGGTCCATAAGGGTCAGAAAATCAGTGGCAGATATATATATATATATATATATATATATATATATATGCCACTTATCACCTATCTACAATACCTATTTACCAAAATGCAGATTATGACACACTAATAATGAAGGAAGAAAGATTCATAAAAAAATACAAGCCTTCATTCAACAAAACAACATGAAAAACTTAAAAGACACACACACACACACACACACACACACACACCAAATTCAAATGGTAGCCCCAAACAATAAAAAGAACCAAATGACCCATAAAAAACAATTGTAAAGCATAAAGATGAAATCAAAAAATGGTCTTACATCCACACACACACACACACACACACACACACACACACACACACTAAATTCAAAAAGTATTGCCAAAACAATAAAAAGAACCAGATGACCGATAGAAGACAATCACAGAAAAATTCCTAGATAACGAAGGTGCCCCAAAATCATTTCAAGTTGGTGGACAGCACTTGATTTATTTCTTTATTTGTTAATCTGTTTATCCATTTATACAAGTGTTGATGTGAAAAACCGCTAATCCCACAAACATTTCAACCGGGTGGCCAACATTTATTTGATTTACTGATTTACTTACTTATTTATAAACAACACCTTGGCCCTCAGAAACAAAAGGAACTTGATACGTAAAGCCACAAGTTTATTCGCCTGAAGAGAGTCAACTTTGACTCAAAACATGTGTCGTGTCACAAATATCATTATGAACACTTAATGTATCATAACATGTATAATAGCAACAACAATAAATATACACTTTAAACAAAACATTCATGTCCTTTCACACTTTTTATTCCATACCAATTTCTCTCATTGGAACAACCCTATTTTTGTTTCAAATATATATATATATATATATATATATATACATATGTAAAAATATAGTTATGATCTGAGACTAAAGACAGGAAGGTTAAATAAAATAAAGACAAAAGGAAAATTGTATTTAAATCACCTACGCGCTTTGTCCTGTTATGGACTTTATCAAGGCAAAAAGATGAAATGAGCTTTATTTTAAATTACGTATCTAAAACAAAACAGTGTTGGCAACTATAAAAATGCTCACAAATCATTTAAAAAAAGTTAACTCTTGTCTTTATTTTATTTAACCATATGTGTGTATATATATATATATATACATTTAGTGAAAATCAGTAATACAAACCATAATGATAGATTGAATTTATAATTAAGAAATTTAAAAATAAACAAATAAATAATCATTAAATTAGAATATTATGAATTATATGATACTTAGAAATTTGCAATCATGGTAGCATAATATTAAAAGAAGTAACTGAATCAAAATTTAAATATTGTGATGTTTGTGATGAAATTCTTGTGTGGTACGAATTTTAAATTAAATTCTAGATAGTCTCCTTATTTAAGGTGATAAATACTACTATAATCCTTGCCTTCAGTTCATCTTTGATGTTATAATGAGTTTTGATGGTCTTACACACGACTGTGCCCCACACATAATAATCAAGGGGGTTGCAGTCTGGGGAGTTAGGTGGACAGATAGATATAAAGAGAGATGTGATCACAGAAATTGTCTAACAAACATGACTGGGTCCTCCTGGTTGTACGGCATGGTGGAGAGTTCTTTTCCTAGACATAGGGTCTTCAGCAGCCACCTTCTTGACTGAGGACAGCACTACTTGTACAATTGATGTAGGCCTTCGTGTTGAGTCTGAGGCCCTGTGAGAAGATATAACCTCACCATCAATAGTGTTCACTCCAGACGCTATGATGTTGACTGAATAAATCATCCAACTCTTTCCAAATCCTCGGCACTGTCTTCAGATTGACACCCAAACACTCTGAAATGTTTGTATTGGAGATTCTGGCAAGAATACCAAGCAGTTCAACATGTCATTTCACAAATTTTGCCAGAGTGAATTGCATCATTTCTTTTTCTTACTGATGGTGCCAAACTGAGCTTACTGTACTGTGCAGTTGACAAAATCAAAAACAAACAATGTGCATGCAGGAAATTAAAAATAAAAATGGTGATAATTTATCTATAGCACACTGGAAGTTCAATAGATTTATTAAACACATTGATAAACATTTTAATTGGAAACACTTGAGTTGGCAAAAGAGTTAAGTCACTTATATATTCAACAAATTAAGAAACATTAAATATTAAAAAATTAATATTATATATATATATATATATATATTCAACAAATTAAGAAAGTTTCAACTTCTACTCTAGTAGTTTCTTTTCCTGCACTTACCTACCTGTGGAATTCCCTTCCATATACTTGCTTCCCTGACAGCTACAATCTCTAAGAGTTTAAATATAAGGACAATTACGATCTCCTATCTCTCTGACTCATATACTTTTTCTCATGTTCCTTTTCCTGTTCACTCTACCCTCATCAGTTCTCTTCACACCAGTGTTCTCATCTTTCTCTTACCCATTCTCTGAGACCCCCTATAACTTGTTCCTCTTTCTTATCATTCTCCTCCTATATAACACCCTGCACACCAGTGGTAGTAAAACTGCCTTGTTTGGAGTGAAATGATTATAAAAAATTTTTTTAAAGTGACATAGTAAATGATTGTATCAAACCAGCAAACAGCAAATCAAAAGCAATAAGCAAAAATAAAAATTTAAATTGCAAGTGGGAGGTGCTTATGTTTGTCTGTCTGTCTGTCAGTTTGGTCTGGAAGTTTTTCTAGCAGGGAAATGCAGCAAAGAAATTGAACTTGTGGCTATATTGAGAGAGGCATGATCAACCAAATGCTGAAGAATATGCATATGAGAAAATGTCAAAAATATTATCGCTTGACCAATATCATAAAATATGACAAGATCATTAATTAAGCATCAGAAACTTTTAGGAAGGTTTCTTTAGGTCTTGTTTGTACGAGCAAAGCTACACACATTCTTTGAAATTGGTTGGGGTGATGGTAGAAGCATTGTCATCATCATCAATATAACCAATCCCATGACAGTGTGTAGCTGAGTTCTTGACTAACTTGCTCCATCTCATATCAGTTTCATGCCAGAGTTTGTGCGAATGAGCTACTCAGACTACTCAGTGTCAAACCATTTCCCCAACTCTTTCTTCCTCTATTCTTCTTCTTCTGTTTCTAATATTTCTTTTTTGCATAAGTGTGTCAGAAGAGGGTAGCAGGTGAGACAGTATGATTTAAAAACAAAGATTCAAAAACAGTTTCAAAAAAGTCATATGCCAAAAATAAATAGTTTCAGATAATAATTAACTGATATTATCGGTCAGCAAATTTGAGGAAAGAGTTATCAATGATAACTTCCTTTAATCATCCTATCTGTTTTTTTTTTTCATTTTTAAATGTACTTTCTATCATATAAAATTTGGTGAGGTGCGAGCAAATTTCCATTGTAAAAATGGAGCCCAGAGAAAATAAGTTTATGGACCACTGGCCTAAGGTGAATCTATGGTGTATGATGTATAAAAACAAAAAAGCTGTTGGCTCTTATGACATGTCTATAACATTTCAATTGCCACTTTGATGTGGGCTGTGAAGTCATCTACTAGGTCAGTTTTTTGTTTGATGGTGTCTCAAATTGTATCATTTCTGATGCAGTTTAGATTGGAGATGTCAAATATCATTCTGTATCAATTCATTTTTAATACTTAAATTCTTCACTTTATCTTTACATGTAGATATTTCAGAATTTTAATGTGGAAATAGAGGACCATGGGTAGGTAAGATAATTGTGTTGCACCTTGATGTTTTCTGTTTGATTTTTATCACTGATCCTTCAGACAAATTTGCATTTATTTTTGCCATGAAAGATGGACAGATAAGTAAACTAATATTCATAAAATGTGAAATGAATCAAATTGATAATTCATGGCAGAATATTTTAGACAAGGAATTATCTTTATTAAATATCTTAATATTCAGACCAGCAAGTTAATTGAAAGAGACATGGCAAACTGGATAAAAGCATTGTTTACTAGCAGTATAGCCCAGTGTTGCTCGGGTGTAATGAAAGCTTTAAAACTAATCCATGGTCCTGGAGCTCAGACTCATCCTAAAGAATATTTTAAATAATAAAATATTTGCGACAATTTACCAATCACCTAATATATATATATATATATATATATATATATATATATATATATACTAGCAGTATAGCCCAGCATTGCTTGGGTGTAATGAAAGCTTTAAAACTAATCCATGGTCCTGGAGCTCAGACTCTTTTGACGTTGACACGAAAGACTAAAAAGAAATAGTTGTTTCCAGTTAAAGCAAAACTGTAGACTGAAAGAAAAATGAATGCATGTAAGTCAAATTTTGATTGCCTGGTTTCGATATCAAATTTTCTGCACTATTGTAAGAACTGCAACCTTGAAACTTCTTAATATAGTTTCTTATGTCTTTGTCTATGAGTGTATCAAATTTGATTAAAATCGGTCCACTCCTTCTATAACCCAATTTTTTTTCGATTATCAATTTTTGGATATATATCGTGGGAACCTCAACACAAAACCTAGCTAAGAATACTCACAGACGCTTATAGTACAACTGTGTAAATTTTCAAGAAAATCAGTTCAGCAGTTTCGGAGTCTATAGGTAATGGACACACACGCACACACACACACACACACACACAGACAAAATTCCATTTATAAATAAGTTTAGATGACATATCTAGTTCCTTGAGAATTGTTAGTTCAAGCCTAAACTTTGGTAGTTTTTTTTTTACAGTGAGGTTTACCTTGTACACTCAGTCAGTTAACTGACATACGAGATACACACTTGGGCGATCATGTCTTGAAAGAGATATGACTGACTGGGCAAAATATTATCTCGCAGTAGGTTGCCATTACTTTCTGTGGTAGATTGGTTGCCAGCCAAGGCTACAGAACCCAATCTGCCTTGTTATTTAACCCATAACTGAAGGGAAGAGACGGATTAATACCTTTCCCAAGGGTATTTGTGCATAAGTAAATGCAAGAAATTCAACTGAAATTTGAAGTCGGCACCCTGGTTTGTTGTTCCATGTCAATATCCACTGCATTCACTTTTGCACAAATACTAAGCCATCTCTTCCCTCCAGTTATGGGTTAAATAATACACAGATTGGGTTCTATAACATTAGCTGTCAACCAGTCTACTGCAGAAAGCAATGGCAACCTACTGCAGGATAATCTTCTGCTCAGTCAGTTATGTCCCTTTCAAGAAAGCATGTATCACGTATGGCACTTCACTAACTGATTACCTTGTACAAGGCCTGGGGTGGGCACTTGAGGTAGAGGGATATGTTAAGATGTAGCTTATATGGATAGGAGGGTAAGATAACAATTAATTCTAGACTTGAACAGTTTAAGATTGTAGTGATTGGGGAAACATTCTCTTAGGAGTCTGTTCCACAGGGCAGTGGTTCAAGTTAGTTTAACGGATAGGAGGAGAAGATAACGGTTAAGTCTAGACTTGAACAGGTTAAGATTGTAGTGATTGGGGAAACATCCTCTTAGGAGTCTGTTCCGCAGAGTAGTCACTTAGTGGAAGAAGCTGTTGAAGTGGAACTTACTTCTCACTCATGGTTGGTTCGTTGTTTTGTTTCTATGGCAAATCAACCTCAGTGGGTCATTTATTGCCAACTAAATTTTATTTATTTATTGCTGGTAATACCTTTTTTCTTTTAACAATTTATTGTTGTTTTTTATATAAGTTTTTGTGTCTAGTAATAACTTTTTCTTTTTGAGTATCAAGATTCATTGATGTTTGTTTTTTAAGGGTAGGGTCCTCAAGTCCTACCCTTGTTATTTAACCCATAACAAGAGGGAAGGGACGGATTAATACCTTTCCCAAAAGTACCAGTGCTTAAGTGAATGCAGGGTATTCAACTGGAATTCAAATTCAGCTCACTGATTTCTCTTTCCAAGCCGATATCCACTGCACCACAAAGCACATCCATCACTTTACACTTACAGCACCTGGTATTCCCAAGCCGTCACCAATCTAAGTACTGACCAGACACAATGTTGCTTAACTTTGGTGATCGAGCAAGAACTGGTGTATTCAACGTGATAGGCAGTAAGCCGCTCTCACTCATGGAATATGGAGTTAGTGTCGATGGTTTGCTATAATGTGTGTGGTATGGCAGGTCTTAGCTGTGAAGACTCAATCTGATGAAACAAAAAAATGTATTTATCCAAGCACTTTCCACAGAAGTAACAAGAGGTCAGGTGAGAGACTTGCCATGACACACTTGTGACAGAGACATTGGCGCTATAATGTGGGTGGTATGGCAGGTCTTAGCTGTGAAGATTCAATCTGATGAAACAAAAAAATGTATTTATCCAAGCACTTTCCAAGGAAGTAACAAGAGGTCAGTGAGAGACTTACCATGACGCACTTGTGACAGAGACATTGGTGCTATAATGTGGGTGGTATGGCAGGTCTTAGCTGTGAAGATTCAATCTGATGAAACAAAAAAATGTATTTATCCAAGCACTTTCCAAGGAAGTAACAAGAGGTCAGTGAGAGACTTGCCATGACACACTTGTGAGAGAGACATTGGCGCTATAATGTGGGTGGTATGGCAGGTCTTAGCTGTGAAGATTCAATCTGATGAAACAAAAAAATGTATTTATCCAAGCACTTTCCAAGGAAGTAACAAGAGGTCAGTGAGAGACTTGCCATGACACACTTGTGACAGAGACATTGGCGCTATAATGTGGGTGGTATGGCAGGTCTTAGCTGTGAAGATTCAATCTGATGAAACAAAAAAATGTATTTATCCAAGCACTTTCCAAGGAAGTAACAAGAGGTCAGTGAGAGACTTGCCATGACACACTTGTGACAGAGACATTGGCGCTATAATGTGGGTGGTATGGCAGGTCTTAGCTGTGAAGACTCAATCTGATGAAACAAAAAAATGTATTTATCCAAGCACTTTCCACAGAAGTAACAAGAGGTCAGTGAGAGACTTGCCATGATGCACTTGTGACAGAGACATTGATGCTATAATGTGGGTGGTATGGCAGGTCTTAGCTGTGAAGGACTCAATCTGACAAAACAAAAAATGTATTTATCCAAGCACTTTCCAAGGAAGTAACAAAAGAGGTCAGTGAGAGACTTGTCATGACGCACCAGAGACATTGGTGCCATGTACGTGGTGGTATGGCAGGTCTTAGCTGTGAAGATTCAATCTGATGAAACAAAAAAAACAAATTATCCAAGCACTTTCCAAGAAAATAACAAGAGACCAGTGAGAGACTTGCCATGACACACTTGTGACAGAGACATTGGCGCTATAATGTGGGTGGTATGGCAGGTCTTAGCTGTGAAGATTCAATCTGATGAAACAAAAATGTATTTATCCAAGCACTTTCCAAGGAAATAACAAGAGGTCAGTGAGAGACTTGCCATGACACACCCCAGACAGAGACATTGGCCATAATGTGGGTGGTATGGCAGGTCTTAGCTGTGAAGATTCAATCTGATGAAACAAAAAAATGTATTTATCCAAGCACTTTCCCGTTGTGCTGCAACAAGAGGTCAGTGAGAGACTTGCCATGACACACTTGTGAAAGAGACATTGGTTATACTGGTGGTATGGCAGGTCTTAGCTGTGAAGACTCAATCTGATGAAACAAAAAAAATGTAATAGTCCAAGCACTTTCCAAGGAAGTAAAATGCAGGTCAGTGAGACTTGCCATGGCTATCCAGCAGAGACATTAGTAATGGTGAGACAGGTCTTAGCTGTGAAGACTCAATCTGATGAAACAAAAAATGTATTTATCCAAGCACTTTCCACAGAAGTAACAAGAGGTCATGAGAGATCACACAGATGCACCTGTGACAGAGACATTAAAAGGCACGTGGGTGTGGTATGGCAGGTCTTAGCTGCAAGATCTAATCTGATGAAACAAAAATGCATTATCCAAGACTCTTCCCAAGGAAGTAACAAGAGGTCAAGAGAGATTTGTCATGACGCACTTGTGAGAGAGACACTGCCATAAATGTGGGTGGTATGGCAGGTCTTAGCTGTGAAGATTCAATCTGATGAAACAAAAAAATGTAGGTCAGGATTCAAGCACTTTCCAAGGAAGTAACAAGAGGTCAGTGAGAGACTTGCCATGACACACTTGTGACAGAGACATTGGCGCTTATAATGTGGGTAAGGCAGGTCTTAGCTGTGGAAAGACCAATCTGAGAAACAAAAATGTATTTATCCAAGCACTTTCCAAGGAAGTAACAAGAGGTCAGTGAGAGACTTGCCATGACACACTTGTGACAGAGACATTGTCATAACGTGGGTGGTGGCAGGTCTTAGCTGTGGAAGATTCAATCTGATGAAACAAAAAATGTATTTATCCAAGCACTTTCCAAGGAAGTAACAAGATACTGGGGGTGAGAGACTTGCTATGACACACTTGTGACAGAGACATTGGCGCTATAATGTGGGTGGTATGGCAGGTCTTAGCTGTGAAGATTCAATCTGATGAAACAAAAATGTATTTATCCAAGCACTTTTCCTGAAGTAAGTAACAAGAGGTCGGGTGAGAGATTTGCCATGACACACTTGTGACAGAGACATTGGCGCTATAATGTGGGTGGTATGGCAGGTCTTAGCTGTGAAGATTCAATCTGATGAAACAAAAAAATGTATTTATCCAAGCACTTTCCAAGGAAGTAACAAGAGGTCAGTGAGAGACTTGCCATGACACACTTGTGACAGAGACATTGGCGCTATAATGTGGGTGGTATGGCAGGTCTTAGCTGTGAAGACTCAATCTGATGAAACAAAAAAATGTATTTATCCAAGCACTTTCCACAGAAGTAACAAGAGGTCAGTGAGAGACTTGCCATGACACACTTGTGACAGAGACATTGGTGCTATAATGTGGGTGGTATGGCAGGTCTTAGCTGTGAAGACTCAATCTGATGAAACAAAAAAATGTATTTATCCAAGCACTTTCCAAGGAAGTAACAAGAGGTCAGTGAGAGACTTGCCATGACACACTTGTGACAGAGACATTGGTGCTATAATGTGGGTGGTATGGCAGGTCTTAGCTGTGAAGATTCAATCTGATGAAACAAAAAAATGTATTTATCCAAGCACTTTCCAAGGAAGTAACAAGAGGTCAGTGAGAGACTTGCCATGACACACTTGTGACAGAGACATTGGCGCTATAATGTGGGTGGTATGGCAGGTCTTAGCTGTGAAGATTCAATCTGATGAAACAAAAAAATGTATTTATCCAAGCACTTTCCAAGGAAGCAACAAGAGGTCAGTGAGAGACTTGCCATGACGCACTTGTGACAGAGACATTGGTGCTATAATGTGGGTGGTATGGCAGGTCTTAGCTGTGAAGATTCAATCTGATGAAACAAAAAAATGTATTTATCCAAGCACTTTCCACAGAAGTAACAAGAGGTCAGTGAGAGACTTGCCATGATGCACTTGTGACAGAGACATTGGTGCTATAATGTGGGTGGTATGGCAGGTCTTAGCTGTGAAGATTCAATCTGATGAAACAAAAAAATGTATTTATCCAAGCACTTTCCAAGGAAGTAACAAGAGGTCAGTGAGAGACTTGTCATGACGCACTTGTGAGAGAGACATTGGTGCTATAATGTGGGTGGTATGGCAGGTCTTAGCTGTGAAGATTCAATCTGATGAAACAAAAAAATGTATTTATCCAAGCACTTTCCAAGGAAGTAACAAGAGGTCAGTGAGAGATTTGCCATGACACACTTGTGACAGAGACATTGGCGCTATAATGTGGGTGGTATGGCAGGTCTTAGCTGTGAAGATTCAATCTGATGAAACAAAAAAATGTATTTATCCAAGCACTTTCCAAGGAAGTAACAAGAGGTCAGTGAGAGACTTGTCAGACACACTTGTGGAGAGAGACATTGGTGCTATAATGTGGGTGGTATGGCAGGTCTTAGCTGTGAAGATTCAATCTGATGAAACAAAAAAAATGTATTTGACCAAGCACTTTCCAAGGAAATAACAAGAGGTCAGTGAGAGACTTAAGTGACATACTTTGTGACAGAGACATTACGCTGAGTAATGTGGGTGTATGGCAGGTCTTAGCTGTGAAGATTCAATCTGATAGAAACAAAAAAATGTATTTATCCAAGCACTTTCCCAAGGAAGTAACAAGAGGTCATGAGAGACTTGCCAAGACACTTGTGAAGATGACATTGGCGCTATAATGTGGTGAAGGGCAGGTCTGGTGCTGTGAAGACTCAATCTGATGAAACAAAAATGTATTTATCCAAGCACTTTCCAAGGAAGTAACAAGAGGTCAGTGAGAGACTTGCTACAAGACACTTGTGACAGAGACATTGGCGCTATAAATGTGGGTGGTAATAGCAGGTCTTAGCTGTGAAGATTCAATCTGATGAAACAAAAATGTATTTATCCAAGCACTTTCCAAGGAAGTAACAAGAGGTCAGTGAGAGACTGCCATGACACACTTGTGACAGAGACATTGGCGCTATAATGTGGGTGGTATGGCAGGTCTTAGCTGTGAAGATTCAATCTGATGAAACAAAAAAATGTATTTATCCAAGCACTTTCCAAGAAGTAACAAGAGGCTGTGAGAGACTTGCCATGGACACTTGTGACAGAGACATTGGCGCTATAATGTGGTGGTATGGCAGGTCTTAGCCAAGATTCAATCTGATGAAACAAAAATGTATTTATCCAAGCACTTTCCAAGGAAGTAACAAGAGGTCAGGAAGAGATTTGCCATGACACACTTGTGACAGAGACATTGGCGCTATAATGTGGGTGGTATGGCAGTGGTCTTAGCTGTGCAAGATTCAATCTGATGAAACAAAAAAATGTATTTATCCAAGCACTTTCCAAGGAAGTAACAAGAGGTCATGAGACTTGCCACAGACACACTTGTGACAGAGACATTGGCGCTATAATGTGGGTGGTATGGCAGGTCTTAGCTGTGAAGACTCAATCTGATGAAACAAAAATGTATTTATCCAAGCACTTTCCACAGAAGTAACAAGAGGTCATGAGAGACTTGCCATGACACTTGTGACAGAGACATTGGTGCTATAATGTAAGTGGTATGGCAGGTCTTAGCTGTGAAGACTCAATCTGATGAAAAACAAAAAAAGTCATTTATCCAAGCACTTTCCAAGGAAGTAACAAGAGGTCAGTGAGAGACTTGCCATGACACACTTGTGACAGAGTACATTGGTGCTATAATGTGGGTGGTATGGCAGGTCTTAGCTGTGAAGATCTGCTAATCTGATGAAACAAAAAAATGTATTTATCCAAGCACTTTCCAAGGAAGTAACAAGAGGTCAGTGTGACTTGCCATGACACTACTCGCATAGAGACATTGGCGCTATAATGTGGGTGGTATGGCAGGTCTTAGCTGTGAAGATTCAATCTGATGTGAAACAAAAAATGTATTTATCCAAGCACTTTCCAAGGAAGCAACAAGAGGTCAGTGAGAGACTTGGCATATGACACCTTGTGACAGAGACATTGGTGCTATAATGTGGGTGGTATGCGGTCTTAGCTGTGAAGATTCAATCTGATGGAAACAAAAAAATGTATTTATCCAAGCACTTTCCCACAGAAGTAACAAGAGGTCAGTGAGAGACTTGCCATGATGCACTTGTGACAGAGACATTGGTGCTATAATGGGTGGTATGAGCAGGTCTTAGCCTGTGAAGATTCAACCTGCTGAAACAAAAAAATGTATTTATCCAAGACTCCTTCAAGGAAATATAACAAGAGGTCAGGCAGGAGAGACTTCATGACACACTTCTAGGAGCAGAGACATTGGCGCTATAATGTGGGTGGTATGGCAGGTCTTAGCTGTGAAGATTCAATCTGATGAAACAAAAAAATGTATTTATCCAAGCACTTTCCAAGGAAGTAACAAGAGGGTCAGGAGAGACTTGCCAAGACACACACTTGTGAAAGAGACATTATAATGGGTGGTATGGCAGGTCTTAGCTGTGAAGACTCAATCTGATGAAACAAAATGTATTTATCCAAGCACTTTACAAGGAAGTAACAAGAGGTCAGTGAGAGACTTGCCATGACACTTGTGATGAGACATTGGCGCTATAATGTGTGGGTGGTATGGCAGGTCTTAGCTGTGAAGACTCAATCTGATGAAACAAAAAATGGGCATTTATCCAAGCACTTTCCACAGAAGTAACAAGAGGTCAGTGAGAGACTTGCCACATGCACTTGTGACAGAGACATTGGTGCTATAATGTGGGTGGTATGGCAGGTCTTAGCTGTGAAGATTCAATCTGATGAAACAAAAAATGTATTTATCCAAGCACTTTCCAAGGAAGTAACAAGAGGTCAGTGAGAGACTTGTCATGACGCACTTGTGAGAGACATTGGTGCTATAATGTGGGTGGTATGGCAGGTCTTAGCTGTGAAGATTCAATCTGATGAAACAAAAAATGTATTTATCCAAGCACTTTCCAAGGAAGTAACAAGAGGTCAGTGAGAGACTTGCCATGACACGACTTTCCCAGACAGAGACATTGGCGCTATAATGTGGGTGGTATGGCAGGTCTTAGCTGTGAAGATTCAATCTGATGAAAACAAAAAAATGTATTTATCCAAGCACTTTCCAAGGAAGTAACAAGAGGTCAGGTGAGAGACCTGCCGCACACACTTGTGACAGACATTGGCGCTATAATGTGGGTGGTATGGCAGGTCTTAGCTGTGAAGATTCAATCTGATGAAACAAAAATGTATTTATCCAAGCACTTTCAAAGGAAGTAACAAGAGGTCAGTGAGAGACTTGCCATGACACACTTGTGACAGAGACATTGGCGCTATAATGTGGGTGGTATGGCAGGTTCAGCTGTGAAGATTCAATCTGATGAAACAAAAAAATGTATTTATCCAAGCACTTTCCAAGGAAGTAACAAGAGGTCAGTGAGAGATTTGCCATGACACACTTTGTGACAGAGACATTGGCGCTATAATGTGGGTGGTATGGCAGGTCTTAGCTGTGAAGATTCAATCTGAGATGAAACAAAAAAGCAAGTCATCCAAGCACTTTCCAAGGAAGTAACAAGAGGTCAGTGAGAGACTTGCCATGACACACTTGTGACAGAGACATTGAAGGCTTATAATGGGTGGTATGGCAGGTCTTAGCCGTGAAGATTCAATCTGATGAAACAAAAAATGTATTTACTCAAGCACTTTCCAAGGAAGTAACAAGAGGTCAGTGAGAGATTTGCCATGACACACTTGTGACAGAGACATTGTCACGAGAAGTGGGTGGTATGGCAGGTCTTAGCTGTGAAGATTCAATCTGATGAAACAAAAAAATGTATTTATCCAAGCACTTTCCAAGGAAGTAACAAGAGGTCATGAGAGACTTGCCACACACACTTGTGACAGATGATTGGAGCTAATGTGGGTGGTATGGCAGGTCTTAGCTGTGAAGACTCAATCTGATGAAACAAAAATGTATTTATCCAAGCACTTTCCACAGAAGTGAGTAACAAGAGGTCAGTGAGACTTGCCATGACACACTTGTGACAGAGACATTGGTGCTATAATGTGGGTGGTATGGCAGGTCTTAGCTGTGAAGACTCAATCTGATGAAACAAAAAAATGTATTTATCCAAGCACTTTCCAAGGAAGTAACAAGAGGTCATAGAGACTGTCATGACACGCCCCAGAGACAGAGACATTAAGTTATAATGTGGGGCAGGAGGTCTTAGCTGTGAAGATTCAATCTGATGAAACAAAAATGTATTTATCCAAGCACTTTCCAAGGAAGTAACAAGAGGGTATTGGGGTGAGACTTGCCATGACACACTTGGGAGGACATTGGCGCTACAGTTGTGGGTGGTATGGCAGGTCTTAGCTGTGAAGATTCAATCTGATGAAACAAAAAAATGTATTTATCCAAGCACTTTCCAAGGAAATAACAAGAGGTCAGTGAGAGGACTTGCCACAGATACACTTGTGACAGAGACATTGGCGCTATAATGTGGGTGGTACAGGTCTTAGCTGTGAAGATTCAATCTGATGTGGAAACAAAATGTATTTATCCAAGCATTTCCAAGGAAGTACGAAGAGGTCAGTGAGGAGACTTGCCATGACACACTTGCAGAGCATTTTGCGCTATAATGTGGGTGGTATGGCAGGTCTTAGCTGTGAAGACTCAATCTGATGAAATAACAAAAAAATGTATTTATCCAAGCACTTTACAAGGAAGTAACAGAAGGTCAGTGAGAGACTTGCCATGACACACTGTGAGCAGGTGATGGCTATAATGTAGGTGGTATGGCAGGTCTTAGCTGTGAAGACTCAATCTGATGAAACAAAAAATGTATTTATCCAAGCACTTTCCACGAGAAGTAACAAAGAGGTCAGTGAGAGACTTGCCATGATGCACTTGTGACAGAGACATTGGTGCTATAATGTGGGTGGTATGGCAGGTCTTAGCTGCAAAGGGTGACCAATCTGATGAAACAAAAAAATGTATTTATCCAAGCACTTTCCAAGGAAGCGTGAGGTCAATTTATTGAGACTTAATCATGGCCTTCACTTGTGAAGACATTGGTGCTATAATGTGGGTGGTATGGCAGGTCTTAGCTGTAGGAATTCAATCTGATGAAACAAAGAAAAATGTATTTATCCAAGCACTTTCCAAGGAAGTAACAAGAGGGTCAGTGAGAGACTTGCCATGACACACTTGTGACAGAGACATTGGCGCTATAATGTGGGTGGTGGCAGGTCTTGGCTGTGAATTCAATCTGATGAAACAAAAAATGTATTTATGTGGCGCACAAGGAAGTAGCCAAGAGGTCAGTGAAACTTTCATGACACACTTATTGACAGAGACATTGACACTTCATAATGTGGGTGGTATGGCAGGTCATAACTGTGAAGATTCAATCAGTGAAACAAAAATATATTCTCAAACACTTTCGAGAGTAACAAAGAGGTCAGTGAACTGCATGACACTTGTGACAGAGGCATTGGCGCTATAATAGTGCCGGTATGGCAGATCTTAGCTGCAAGAGATTCAATCTGATGAAACAAAAAAATGTAACATCCAAGCACTGGAAATGCACAAGTCAGTGGTGCCATGACACACTTATGACAGAACGATGGCGCTAGTAACGGGTGTTATGGCAGGTCTTAGCTGTGAAGATTCAATCTGATGAAACAAAAAAATGTATTTATCCAACACTTTCCGAAACCACTAGAGGTCAGTGAGGCTTTGTAATACCCTTTATGTGGGGAACGACAACTGCAATATGAGTGACATGCTTGGAATACCAACTATCAATGCGATGAAACAAAAAAATGTATTTATCCAAGCACTGCTGAAGTAGCAAGGAATGATGAGAGACTTGCCATGACACACTTGGTAATAAAGGGAACGTGGTCCTAATGTGGGTATGGCAGGTCTCTTGTGTGAACAATCATTGAAACAAAAAATGTATTTATCCAGCTTGCCGAGAGTAACAAGAAGTCAGTGAGAGACTGCCGCAGAAAACCACCGCCGTGACGAGACGTTGTTCTATAATGTAGGTGGTATGGCAGGTCTTAGCTGTGAAGATTCAATCCTGATGAAACAAAAAAATGTATTTATCGGCATGAGTAACAAGGTCGTGAGAGACATGCATGCAACCACACCTTGTGACAGAGACATTGGCGCTATAATGTGGGTGGTATGACAGGGTCTTGGCCATGAAGGTCCGTCTGATGAAACAAAAAAATGTATTTATCCAAGCACTTGGAAACAACAAGGGTCAGTGAGAGACTTGCCATGACACACTTGTGACAGAGACATTGGTGCTATAATGTAGGTGACAACAGCAGGTCATAGCTGTGAAGATTCAATCTGATGAAGCAAAAAATGTATTTATCAGCACTTTCTACAGAAGTAACAAGAGGTCCAGTAGAGACTTGCCATGATGCACTTGTGACAGAGACATTGGTGCTATAATGTGGGTGGTATGGCAGGTCTTAGCTGTGAAGATTCAATGTGATGAAACAAAAAAATGTATTTATCCAAGCACTTTCCAAGGAAGTAACAAGAGGTCAGTGAGAGACTTGTCATGACGCACTTGTGAGAGAGACATTGGTGCTATAATGTGGGTGGTATGGCAGGTCTTAGCTGTGAAGATTCAATCTGATGAAACAAAAAAATGTATTTATCCAAGCCCTTTCCAAGGAAGTAACAAGAGGTCAGTGAGAGACTTGCCATGACACACTTGTGACAGAGACATTGGCGCTATAATGTGGGTGCTATGGCAGGTCTTAGCTGTGAAGATTCAATCTGATGAAACAAAAAAATGTATTTATCCAAGCACTTTCCAAGGAAGTAACAAGAGGTCAGTGAGAGACTTGCCATGACGCACTTGTGACAGAGACATTGGCGCTATAATGTGGGTGGTATGGCAGGTCTTAGCTGTGAAGATTCAATCTGATGAAACAAAAAAATATATTTATCCAAGCACTTTCCAAGGAAGTAACAAGAGGTCAGTGAGAGACTTGCCATGACACACTTGTGACAGAGACATTGGCACTACAATGTGGGTGGTATGGCAGGTCTTAGCTGTGAAGATTCAATCTGATGAAACAAAAAAATGTATTTATCCAAGCACTTTCCAAGGAAGTAACAAGAGGTCTGTGAGAGTCTTGACATGACACACTTGTGAGAGAGACATTGGTGCTATCACTGGCCCTTCGAACTCTGTCAAGACTGAAAATAGAGAACTGGGAATCTCCTGTCTGAACATTTTCAGCCTGATTTAGCTCTTGTAAAGATATAGGATAGCAGGAGGAGTCAGGTATTTACTGGAGCGCTATTGGGAGCTGATCATTTTTTTCATAGCAATGGATTGTAATAAAAAGCATATTTCAATGGAATAAATAGACAAACAATATGAAGGTTAAGTAAAACTGATATGTATTAACTGATATGAACTATAAAGCTGAAAGTATAGTGGGTGAAATGTGAGTACAACAAACAAAATTAGCATAGATGTTTGAACAGGAAGTTATATGCGTGAAATAAGCATTCAGTAATCAGATCAAAAATCTTGATGGATTCTTATTGGTTTAAACATATTTACTGATTTTATTTATTAAAATATATAGTTCCATTACCATAACAACTGTTCCAATACTTTTCGATCACATATATATATATATATATATATATATTGTAACAAAGTTGTGGAACTCATAGGTTTTTTAACCTGTTTTTCATGCTTTTACTTTTATAAAGAGTGCTCGATACAAATGTAGATACCAACTTGATCACCCAAAGAAGAGGCGACCAAAATACAGTTAGCTTCGAAACGCAAAAATTTCTGTGTAGTGATACTATGAATTTATAAACCATTGTAACAACTATTACAATATATATATATATATATATATATATATATATACATATATATTATGCTCTCATTTCGATTGAGCTCTCTAGAGAAAAAGATTTTAAAAACAGTTTCCACTTCTGCAATATAAGCATTACTCTTCAGAAATGAAGAGAGTTCTTTTGGTGATTGGTGTGTGTATACACTGCTAATATACAACATGTTAAAATTTCCCTTCTTTGATTCCATGGGCCGATGGCTTATTGGGTAGCGACTCCAACTGACACCAAATCGGTTGAGTTTTGATCCCGACCAGAAGTAAATGGATGTGTCTAGCCACACTGATGAGCTGTGATACAGTGAAACAGGCTTGTATGTGGATGACTAATATATATATATATATATATATATATATATATATAAACATGCGGTGTAAATATAGAAGAATCCAAAGGAGTATCCTGTACATAAACTGGTAGGATAACTCTCTAGGAAAGCTCTAAATGTTATGTATATAAATACATATAGAGCAGATATATATAAAAATGGAACTAAGTAGGCACACTGAAACAGCATGGCACATATTAACCTTGAAATCTGTTGTATATACACTCTAGGTTATGATATTCTCACTTCTGTTGCTTATAGCAGTGTTTGGAAGGAAAGTGTGTAGAGTGTGGTCATTTCTCTACTACACATATGTTCTATCAGTGACTTGTGCAGCAGTTTTTGGTTAAGCTCAGCATTCTTCAAGCATATTCCCAGATCTCACTCCTTGCAACTTTTTCCTTTTCAAAATTCAAATCCCACTTGAAATTAACAAAATTTCAAGGCAATCCAAGAGAATGTGACAAGACAGTTGCTTATAATCCTAAAAATGAAGTTCCAGGAATGCTTCTATTAAAAGAAATGATGCTGAATGAAATATGTAGCTACAGAATGGGACCTCTTCAAAGGAGCTTAAATGCTAAATTGATATGTGTATAATTTTATTTTTATAGCAACAGTCCCAATTTTTTTTAGCAGAGGTCATACATATTTACAGGAACAATGACACCTACAGCAAAATACTATATAAACTAGGAGGGTTATTGCAGATTTTACAAGTCGATATAGCTTGTAACTACTGGAACTAATTGCACTGATATGAATATTTCAAAAAAGGTTTTTACCATCTGGCAAACATAAGATCAATATTTGACCAGATAAATAAATAGATACAGCTATATGTAAGTGGATCACTGAATTATTAGTTGAATTTTGATCTGAATTTTCACTGTTTTATGTTAAAACTATGTAATTAATAGACATCAGTGGATTAAGTATATTGGCAGTGTACCTGTGTACACCACCATATGTATTGCTGGAGGTAAGAAAGAACATATAACTGTATAGTTTATTTGGTCAATCGATAGAAAAAATAGCTGGTTGTTGGTGGATACTTGAAAATAATGATTGTGTGAGTGAGTGAATGAGTGACCAGAAATGGATAAGTAAGATTGGTAGATAAAATGGATAAGTTGATTGGTATATTTTTTCTATTTTATAAAACAGAGACAAATTAGTACTTTACAACAGTGCTACTTAGTATGTGAGCATAGAAGACTGCCAAGATATTTTATTTTACATTTTCATTTTAGTTTTATGTTTATTATGGTTACATTTTTTAATTACTCACTCATTTCAAAAGTCATTGCTATACAACTCACAAATGTGATATAATGAACAACAAAACAGTGAACTGAAATACATATGACAACACCATCATGATGGTGCGGCATGTGACTGTGTGGTAACCACACCTAGGAATACCAAAAAGCCATTTTAATGGATATATTTCTGCAAAATTAATATAAAATAAAAAAATATTATACAACTTCTATTTTATTCATTATATTTTTCTGATATAAATGAATAGTACACTGAATAATATTTTCTCAGATTGCTATTATAGTCAAATACAGTACTGATCCCTGGTACAATGGGAAAAATTATTATATCAATAGTGACTGGACTTAAAATGAATAAAACAGTATGTCCTCATTTTTGGTAGATAGTCTCAAAGAGATACTAAAATAGTCAGTCAGTTAAGAGCCATATGTGATACACACTTCGCGAAACCATATTTTGAAAGAGACATGACTGACTGGGCTGAAGATTATCCCATAGTCGGTTGCCATTGCTTTCTGTGTTAGACTGGTTGCCAGTCAAAGCTACAGAACCCAATCTGTCCTGTTATTTAATCCACAACTGGAGAGAAGAGATGGATTAATACCTTTCCGAAGGGTATTTGTACATAAGTGAATACAGGGAATTCAACTGGAATTCGAACTCGTCTTCCCAATTTCTCATTCCAAGCCGATATCTACTGCACCAAAAAGCACATCCTAAAATAGAACATATCTAAAAAATATTGTTGTGGGGTATGCAAGCCTCTCTTTGCTCACTGGTCCATTGTATGTATGTATGCAGCATTCATCCTAGTCGGGTTGAGCCGGCTTCCTCCCTGACGGAGAAAGTCTCATTGGGATTTGTTTAAGGGCAGGGTCCCAAGTCCTACCCTGTTATTTAACCCATAACTGGAGGGAAAGGACGGATTAATACCTTTCCCAAGGGTACCAGCGCGCAAGTGACTGCAGGGCATTCAACTGGAATTCGAACTCGGCTCACCGATTTCTCTTTCCGAGCCGATATCCACTGCACCACAACGCACATCCGTCACTGTACGCTTACAGCACCTGGTATTCCCAAGCGGTCACCCATCTGAGTACTAACCAGGCTCAACGTTGCTTAACTTCGGTGATCGAGCGAGAACCGGTGTATTCAATGTGATATGGCCGTAAGCACTGGTTCATTGGCCATTCACAAAAAAAAAAAAAAACTGCACAGCATTAGTAGACTGGTAAGATGAAAAGAAGAATCATTGTGAAAATCTTATAGATGTTTGTGTCAGTAAGGAAAAATGTCTTTGATGGGAAAGCATGTGCAATGTAAAACCTATAGCATTGTGAAGACAGTTTAAAAGATTCCCTTAAGAAAGCACATGAAAACAATCTGCAAATGACATATGTCATTGGCAGAAGATTATTGCTGATGGTGTAAAAGATTTTGAGTGGAGACAAATTTGCCATTCAGAGATTAGATATTCTGCAAGAAAAAGGGACGTTTGTTAAGATTACTGGGACGTTTAATTGTAGTATAAAACAGCTTGCAAGATTCATAGCCTTCTCATTGCTCGGGTGTAATGAAAGCTTTAAAACTAATCCATGGTCCTGGAGCTCAGACTCTTTGGACATTGGCACAAAAGACTAAAAAGCAATAGTTGTTTCCAGTTAAAGCGAAACCGTAGACTGAAAGAAAAATGAATGGATATAAGTCAAATTTTGATTTCCTGGTATTGAAATCAAATAAGTTTTTTTCATCATAAACTGAATTTTGAAGGCTAAATAAGTCCTCTGAGTAAATGTTATCATGGCTGAGACTAAGAACTACAATTATACCTACTTAGAGCCAAACCTGAAGCAAAAACTAAAATAAAAGGGCTGAAAAAATACAGACATACAGGCAGATAAACAGACACACACACAAACATCTTGCCTCTTATATATTATCGATTTTCTGCACTATTGTAAGAACTGTAACCTTGAAACTTCTGAATATTGTTTCTTATGTCTTTGTCTATTTGATTAAAATCGGACCACTCCTTCTATAACCTGATTTTTTTGATTATTGATTTTCAATATTTATCGGGGATACCTCAACACAAAACCTAGCTAAGAACACTCGCAGTCGCTTATAGTACAACTGTGTAAATTTTCAAGAAAATCGGTTCAGCGGTTTCGGAGTCTATAGGTAATGGACACACACACACGCAGACACATACACACACACAGACAAAGTTCCATTTATAAATAAGTTTAGATAAAAGGCAAGATGTTTGTGTGTGTGTCTGTTTATCTGTCTGTATGTCCTTTATACAAATCCACAATTTTTATGCAATTCTCACCAAACTTCACACAAATATTCTTTAGGCTGAGTCTGAGCTCCAAAACCATGGATTAGTTTTAAAGCTTTCATTACACCTGGGCAACGCCGGTCAATACTGCTAGTATATATATATATATATATATACAGATGATTATATACACTACCGGCCATAAATATTAGGCCACCCCAGTGTTTTTAAATAATGATGCATTTCATACTATTTTTTAGTATTTATTACCAGGTGAATAATTGTAAATGAAAATAGAATAGTTCTTTTGTTAATACTGCACAATAACATGTGCATCAAATGAATTTATAAATATTTATTAATTACATATATTGCAGTGTCATCAATGAAAGAATGAAAAAAATTTAGGGTGATTCGGATGAATTCATCTTTGCTTCCTTGCGTTGTAAAATTTTGCAAAGTAATAATAACAAAAAAACATTCTCTTTTCATTTAGAAATATCCCTTTGGATATAAATATTAAAAATAGTACAATATACATCATTTCTTTTAAAAAACTTGGGTGGCCTAATAATTATGACCAGTTGTGTATACAATACACTAAATATATATATATATATATATATATATATGGTGTAGACATAGAAGAATCCAAAGGAGTACCCTGTATATAAAGTCATTGGATAAGGTCCGTGTAAAATCTTCCGTACAATCAAGATGGAAGCTGAAGATGGTTCACCTGAAATAGGCCTAAACTCCCACTTAACCATGAAATAATGTGTCTGTCTTAATTTTTACATACGCACATATATATATAGAAAGAGAGAGAGAGAGGAGGGAGTGAGAAAGAGAGAAAGTGAAACAGAGAGAGTAAAAGAAAGAGAGACTGTGTAGACATAAAACCCTCACTGCAGGAAGATTGCTAGTTTCACTTCTTAGTTTTCTCTTCATAATAGTTAACATGTTGAAAATTGCATTGATGTGTGAAAAAGACAATCAGCATGCAGTGTTGATTCATAAGACCATAATTTCAATATTGAACAATTTAACTTTTATAGCCTGACCTGGCAACCAGCCTACTGAAGAAAGAAATTGTAAGCTACTGTGGCAAAATCCTCTGCCTCGTCAGCCATGGATTGAAAGTGTGTATCATATATGGCACTTAACCGACAGACCTCTCTAAATGTAGCAAATTATATAATATATATATTTTTATATATACAGGGTGATTGAAAGGTAATTTTTATTTTATATATGCATTTCCAGTCAAGAGTTCTGGCTTAATACCATGTGACATTTTTCTTTGGGGCTAGTTAAAAGAGCAAGTATATTAAACTAATACTTTGGCAGAAATTGAAGGGTGAATACAAAAATTTATGTCTTCCATACCACAAGAGTTCATGGTGAAAGCAGTTGACATGACTCTTGGGTGGCTTGAAAAGTTGTTAGCAAAATCTGGTGCTCATATTGGATTTTAAATAAAATCTAATGCTAAACACTTTCCTCTCATATTCATTTCTTTTAAAAATTGTAGTTAATAAATAAATTATAAGTATTTTAAAATGGGGAGTTACTTTTCAATCACCCTGGATATGCATACACAGACAAAACACGCACATACATGTGAATGTGTGTGTGTGTGTATAATCAGATCTTTTATGCAAAAAAGTAGAGAAATGTGTGTTTGTGCATGTGCACATGTGTGTATGTATGTGTGCATGTATTTCAGATTAGCAGGTGTCAGCAAAAGTTTACCAAAAATAAAATCTCCAGACTTAGTAGAAAATAGGTTGCAAGAATTTATTTATACCTTAAGAAGCTTGCAACCTATTTTCTAATAGGTCTGCAAAATTTATTTTCCAAATTAATCACAGCTTTGATGTTTGTATCCCATGAAAATTGAAAAATATAAAAAGAGATTAAGGGTGATTATATGGTAACATAACTATATATATATATATATATATATATATTGGTGTAGATAGACTAAACTATCACCCAGTTTGACACTCCACCCATGTCTATTGAACAGGTGTAGAGGCTCATCCCTTGTTTCCTGTTTAGGATGTGGTCTCCGGTTTTCTCTTTTACAACCTTTTCACTCTTTTCTTTTTTATTTTTTTCAATTGTAGTAGATAGACTAAACTATCGCCTGGTTTGACACTCCACCCACGTCTATTGAACAGGTGTAGATGTTCACCTCTTGTTTCCTTGTTTAGGATGTGGTTTCCTGCTTTCTCTTTTCCAATCTTTTCACTCTTACGTAGCCCCCTGTACATCAGTGGCGTTACCGCCTTGCTTGGGGTGATATGATTAAAATATATATATATATATATATATATATATGATAGAATAAGTAAAGAATAGGTAGGAATGAGAAAAAGTGTCTTTAATCTAACATGTTTCACTTTAACAAGCTTCTTTAGAGGTTTTTTAAAGATGTTTTTAAAAAACAACAAACAGTCCTGGCAAGTGAAAGCATCATAACAGTGTCCTTTGAAATCAGCATAAATCTGCTCTATTCAAGAGATACACTCTTTGTAACTATCAATGCTCTATTTACACCATGATATCAAGCACTTTACAATAAAAACCTGCTTGCCAAAATACATTTTATCAGTAATAACCATTGAAATATAGCAACCTTGGCACTAAATACTAACACAATTAAACACTATATATATATATATATATATATATATATATATCAACATATAATTAAACAGTTTAGTCATAAATCTTGAATTTATTTCAGCAATGTAAAGAAAGATTTTTACAATTGCCTCATTAATTAAAAAATTAACATTTATTTATTCATTTATGTTTTGAACCAAGCAATTGTAAAAAAATTCTTTACCTTGATGAAATAAATTCTGGATTTATAACTGTTTAATTATGTGTTGAGTTTTCTTCTTCATATATTTTGCTCTGGATAATATTCAATGAGCTCTTTATTTTTATCTAATTGATATTTTATATTAATTAGATAGAATCTTTTGGATTATCCTCTCTGTCTTCAAAGGCTGCCATTCTCTCTTGTATATATATATATATATATATATATATATATATATATATATTGCTAGGTCTGCTGCTAGAAAAGTTAATTCACTGTGTCATGCTAAACAATTTTTATTTCTAAAATCCATCTTGCAAAATTTATAAATATACCAACTGTCCGTGTATTGCATATTGTTCTTGATATATATCTCAAGAGTTTTGAAAAAAATTCAAAGAATGGTCTGTAATGTTATTAGTACTGACTTGGCATCTCAACTTCAGTCTCTTTGCCACCATCATGACATGGATTCCTTATTTGTTTTCTACAAATATTTTCATGGCAATTGTTCTAATGAACTTTTCTGGTTGGTACCTCAACTGCATAAATTTAAGAGCACAACTAGATTGGCAATTAGTAACCATCATTTTATTGTTGAAATAGTTAAATATAACCATAAGTTCTCTTCTAATAATTTTGAATTTCTTGCCTGTGGAATGGTCTTCCCTGCTAACCATGATCTTGAAAAAACTGAAATGCAATGTCAATTGTCACCTTCTATATTTGTAAAACCTTTTCTTTTATTGTCTTTTCTTCTAATTCTTTTTTTACTCTCAGTAGTCCGTTGCATCTTAGGGACATTATCATCTTACTTGTTGAGAAATTATTAAAAAATCTCAATGTCAAGATAGCAATAAGGAGTGAAACTGACAGTCACCAGGCAGTGTCACTTCCTATATTCACACTCTCTGTATCAATATCTATCTATCTATCTATCTATCTATCTATCTATCTTATCTATCTCTATCTTGGTCTATCCCAATCTATCTATCTATCTATCTATATATCTATCTATCTATCTATCTCAATGTTCTTATTCGTATCTATCTATCTATCTATCTATCTATCTATCTATCTATCTCTATCTTGGTCTATCCCAATCTATCTATCTATCTATCTATCTATCTATCTATCTATCTCAATGTCTTCGTTATCTATCTATCTATCTATCTATCTATCTATCTATCTATCTATCTATCTATCTATCATTCCAGTCATTCTATCTATCTATCTATCTATCTATCTATCTATCTATCTATCTATCTATCTATCTATCTCCCATTATTCTATATCTATCTATCTATCTATCTATCTATCTATCTATCTATCTATCTATTCTATCATTATCTATCTATCTATCTATCTATCTATCTATCTATCTATCTATGTGTGTGTGTGCTTGTGCATATATATTGTTATGCATGTTCTTCTATACATTGGTATTTTTGAAGAAGTCTACAAGTAGATATGAATGACATAACATGTGCAAAAAATATGGGGAAATTTGTAAGTAGATATGTACATACTGATTTATAAACTATCCAACAATCTGATGTATGGGTGGTCTACTTGACTGTAAAGTTAACTGCCCCACACCAAGGAAATGGTAACAATGCATGAATGATGCTCCCCCTCAACCATATGTCCTCTTCATGAACAGCCACCCAACTAAACATAACCATCCTCAATATAATCTCACATATTCACATGAATATGTATCTTTTTTCACATTGTTTATTGATCATTCAGAATCACACACACACACACAACAAAACACATGCCCATACATGTACATGCTTGTATACCTTGTCAAATTTTGGTATAGATCCAAACAGAGATTGCAAATCATAAGTAAATTGCATATGCATATAAATATAAAATACAAATTAAAAACTAGTGCTAAATACTTACTGACCAATACTCTTTTGTATAACAGCTTAATGTCTACATACCTGTATGGGGAGTTCTTTAAAAAATATCTGGTATTTATTGATTTGATCAGATCTGGAGAATTAAGTCAGACCAAAGATTTTTTAACATCTTCTTATATCCATGGAAAAGACTTAGATAGATAGATAGATAGATAGATAGATAGATAGATAGATAGATGATTTTCTAAGCACTGCTTAGATGTGTCACGAGGCCAAAAGTATGGGAAACCCAGTGAGGATTGAACTCACTACTCAGTTTTAGCTGGTTCTAGCAAGCCAAGCTTGCTAACCGTTACACCACAGTGAGGTGCCCAGATAGATATATAGAATGATTGATTGATTGATTGATTGATTGATTGATTGATTGATTGATTGATTGATTGAAATAGAAATAGATGTGAACAGACTGGTATAGTCAGATAGATAAATAGCCACATAGGTGATTTTCAAAGCCCAGTTTAGATGTGGTACAAGGCTGAAAGTATGAGGCACTCACTGAGGATCAAACTCACTATTCAAGACAAGCTTGCTAACCATTACAGCACATTAAGGTGCCCAGACAGATAGATAGATAGATAGATAGATAGATAGATAGATAGATAGATATGAACATTCTGAGATAGATAGATAGATAGATAGATAGATAGATAGATAGATAGATAGATAGATAGATAGATAATGAACAGAATGTGATAGATAGATAGATAGATAATGAACAGAATGTGATAGATAGATAGATAGATAATGAACAGAATGTGATAGATAGATAGATAGATAGATAGATAGATATGAAGAGACTGAGATAGATAGATAGATAGATAGATAGATAGATAGATAGATATGAAGAGACTGAGATAGATAGATAGATAGATAGATAGATAGATAGATAGATAGATATGAACAGACTGAGATAGATAGATAGATAGATAGATAGATAGATAGATAGATAGATATGAACAGACTGAGATAGATAGATAGATAGATAGATAGATAATGAACAGAATGTGATAGATTAAATGCATTAGTTACTCACTATAATGAAACTAGACACAATTATAATTTTAAAAGTTTTACTCTAATTTAACAGCAAACAATTTACTTAGATGAAAATGTTTAGAAAGTGCTTTAATCAGTAGATCAACCAAGGTAAATATATTTTCCAGTTTCGTATGTTTCACCTTTATTGGCAGATCTTCTATTATTACAATGGGGGATATTAATAAAAAATGTGATGCAAACAAGCAAAATGTAAAAGAATTTAAAATAAATGAAATTCTGTAGATTCTTCTTCTTCTACGTGCTGTGTCACTTCAGGACTCAGGCAATCATGGCCTTCCATGTCTCCCTATCACACTTTCTCCTGCTACTCCACCCAAACCCAGGTCTGTCATCCGCTTGCTCGACTCGTCAAGTATGTCACATTATACTTTTTCTCTGTCTCTTTTTCTCTCTATCTGACCTGTGAGTATCAGATTCTCCAATCCCTCCTTCCTCATTATATGTCTCAGTAACTTCAGCTGTCTTTTTGTTTTTTGGTTTTATCCTTTCTAAAACCTCATCATTGCTCAACATGCTCTGTCCATGGTATCTGCATAATCCTTTTGTAGAACAACATTTCAGTTGCTTCAAGTTTTTCCTTCATCTTTGAAGAGATTGTCCAGCATTTACTGCCATATTAAAGAACAGACATCACACAGCAATTCTGTATTTTCTTCTTTGTTTCTAGCAAAATTTTCCTGTCTCTTAATACTCTACTCAGCTTCTGGGATGCATCATTGGCCATGCCAATTGTTCCAAAACATTTTTTAAATTAAAAATAGTTTAAATTTAAAATTCTCAGTATCTCATCAATGTAAATATGAATTTCATCTTCTTCTTCATGAGCCATGTCCCTTCAGGACATATCTCTTCTAAACCCCACTCCATCATCCATTGGCTCAGACCTATCACATATGTTATGCGTTGCTTTCTTTTGTCACTCTTTCCTTCTATTTGCCCTATGAATATTAAATTATCCAGGCCCTCATTACCTGTCCCAGAAATCTCATCTATCTCTCCCTGATGTTAAGTATGTGTTTTCTTCTCGTTTGCATACTCTCCAACACCTCATTGTTGCTCACATGCTCAGTCCATGGTATCCTAAGCATCCTTCTGTAGAACCAAATTTTTGCTGTCTCTCCTTCATCCTTGGTGAGATCATCCAATATTCACCACTTTCATACAGAAAAACAGATGCCTGATTAAGTCCTAAAAGTTGAAACGTATCATGGCAAAACGTTTCCCTTTTGTCATAATTATTTCCCCTAAAATATATATATATATATATATATATATATATATATATATATATATTAAAACAAGTGCATATTGTATGCAGCAGAGCATTTACAAACATTATGGAGATATAAATAACATGGATGCGTGTTGTGGTTCAATAGATACTGGATGAGAAATTTAAATTCCACTTGAATTTGTTGCACTCACTTACTTGCAAATATCCTTAGTATTAATCCATCTCTTCTCTCTCAAGCTATGAGTTGAATAGCAGGACAGTTTGCATTCTGTTGGCAACCAGTCTATCACAGAAAAAATGGCAACCTACTGCAGGAAAATCTTCTGCCTAGTCATGGGTCAAAAGAGACATGATCACTCATGCATCTATGACATAAAGCACTTAACTGACTCATCAGGATCACAAAATTGAATAGCAGGACAGATTGGTTTCTATAGCCTTGGTTGGCAACCAGTATACTGCAGGAAGAAATGGCAACCTACTGTGGGAATATCTTCTTCCCAGTCAGTTATGGATTGAAAGAGACATGATCACCCAAGTGTGTAACATGTATGGCACTTAACTGACTTACTAACTGAAATAGCACAGCCTTTTTAATTAGCAGTAGTAGTGGTAAATGTAATTGTAATGGTTATATAAGCAGTTTCATTATAAAGAAACATTAGACATTCATTGACTGAGTAGCTAGTTCTGCTTTTGAGTGAAATTTATAAAATCTTTTTTTTAAAACAATTTTTTAGAAAAATAGGTTTTTCATGTCCAGTAGTTGTTATCACACTTTTGAGTATTGATAGGGTTTCCTTCATAACCTTTTATTTGAATTAGTGTGGAATATCAGCATTGTGATAATTACAACAGTGATAACGAAAATATTCTGAATGTAAATAATAGTTAAAAAATAGAAAAATTAGTCAGTCTTCAAACTTCATGTATTGAAAACTATCTATCAATGTTTGAAATTAAAATTTTGCTTGACAGTTTATTGAAAGTTAGAAAATTTTATCCCCAAATGATATGAAATTCATCTTACTGCTTTATTAATATGCTAATATTAACAATTTCTGTATAAGGAAATTGATTAACTGAAAAGCCATTACTCATGCTTTTCTCTACTACCTAGCCGTCAAGCTGGGATCAAAGTGTAGTATCTACCTTTGAATGGACTTTACCTTAACTGTCCTGCAGCTTTTCTGGTAAGGGCTATGAGACACAAAATAAAACATGCTTAGACATGCTGGGACCAGTCCTGACATGCTACAACAAACTTTGTATTCAGTTATCACATCAGTAAGGGCTGGGTTGTTTTTGACCAATGACCTAAGTGTCTGCACTCAAGTTCCCCACATTAAAAACTGACATTGTGTCACAACTTGCTCCAGTTGGGGAGTAGGGTAAATCTACCTTTGGAGAGACTCCAATTTATCCCTCAGTAGTGTTTTTGCCTTAAACCTACAAACATCTGAAGAAGGCCAGGGAGTACAAAAGATGAAACACTGTGATAATATTAACAAAACATGAAGAAAAAAGTTTGAATGCAAATTGTGTAAAGGAATAGAAAAATGTAAATTTTGTCAAAGAAATAGAAAAAGTAGTCAGTCTTCAAACATTTGTACATTGAAAACTATCTATCAATGCTTGAAATTAAAATTTTGCTTGACAGTTTATTGAAGATTAGAAAATTTTCCCCCAAATTATATGAAATTCTTCTTACTCAGTTAAGTGCCATATGTGATACATGCTTTGAGTGATCATGTCTCGAAAAAGACATGACTGACTGGGCAGAAGATTATCCCACAGTAGGTTGCCATTGCTTTCTGCAGTAGACTGGTTACCAGCCAAGGCTATAGAACCTAATCTGTCCTATTATTTAACCCATAACTAGAAGGAAGAGATAGATTGCCTCCCAAGGGTATTTGTGCATAAGTGAATGAAAGGAATTCAACTGCAATTCGAACTTGACTCTTCGAAATCTCGTTCTGAGTCGATGTCCACCGCACCACAATGCATATCCCACACCACAACACACATCTTACTACTTCATCAATATGTTAATATTTACCATTTCTTTATGAGGAAATTCATTAAGTGACCAGTCAGTGCTACTTTCCCTGGCCATCAGGCTGGGATCAAAGTGTAGTATCACCCCTTTGGTTGAAAAACATTTTATCACTCAGTTGTGTCTCTGCTTAAGGACAAAATGTAACCTAATTGTGTCCCTATCTGCAGACATTGCACAACTGAGAATATTATTGAGAGGTACCTGGTCTCAAGCAACGGCTGTTCATGGTAATACCCCTTTTATTGCACTAAAGAATGGGGATCAGTAGTATTACTGATGCCAATAACATTTGGGTGAGTTGAGTTTTATTATGCAGACAAACTAAGTGCAGCATCAATTTTTTTCAAAAATAAATTTTAAAGGTATAGAATATAGAATAGTAATGGTAATGTTAGCTATTTCCCTGGAAGGAAACATTTGACATTTATTGACAGAACAGGTAGTACTGCTTCCAGCTGAAATTTATAAAGTATTCCTTTTAGGGCATTTTTTAAAAAACAACTTTCTCAAGTCCAGTGTCTGTTATTGTTCTTACCTTTATTGATGTGAGTTTTTCTTCTTAACCTTTTATTTGAAGTGCAATAAAACATTTACAATCATTATGGTGATAAAAATAACATGGATTTGTGTTAGGAGAAATTATAGTTTTTTTTTCTTTTCCATCTACAAACATCTGAGGAAGGCCAGAGAATACAACAGTCATTACCATGCAGTCAATCATAAAAATTCAGGATGTGGCATTAATTAAATACTAAATACTTCTAATACCTCAGATCAGCTGTAACAAATTTAGTATGAAAGGTGATTTTCTAAGCATAGAAGAGTGCTAAAATGATGATAGAAAAAATGAAAAATGTTTAAATGTGAAAAAAGAGAAGAAAAGGAGTGGAAAGAAAAGAAGTAGGAGAAAAGGAAAAGACTAAAACAATAAGAAAGTAAAATTTACCCAAAAAAGGGGAGAAAGAAAAAAATGATATGGAATGAAAAAAATAAAAATAAGAAAGAAAGAAAGAAAGAAAGAAAGAAAGAAAGAAAGAAAAAGAATTGTTTGGAAGTAAAAAGGAAATAAAAACCAAAGAACTGAAAAAATCTTGTCAAAAACAGAAAGAAAGAAAGAAAGAAAGAAAGAAGCAAAGAATAAAATAAACAAACAAAAGACTTGGAAGAACAAAATAAAGAACTGAAAAGTAATCAAACAATAAAACAAACAAACAAACAAAAAACCTGACAATACAAAGAAAACAAAAACTAGTCAGAAAATTGAAAAATCCAGTTCAAACCAGGTAGAAAGAAAGGAAAAATATTTGGAAGTAAAAAAAAAAAGTTCAAGAATTGAAAAGTCTATTTAAACCCTTTACCATAGCAATAATAGTAATCTATGCACCAAAAACGCAAAGCACTGAGTAAGAAATAGAATCTTTCTACAGCACTCTTGACAATGCCAAAGCTCAATGTAAAACCCAAGAAATTAGAATCATCATGGGAGATTTGAATGCCAAAGTAAGCAAGGAGAGGGAAGGAGAAACAACTGGCAACTTTGGATTAGGAATCTGCAACAACTGGCATGAAGATGGGTCCAGTGACGTAAAGTGAATGACCAGGTGATAACCAACACCTGGTTTCAAGATTACCAAAGACGTTTATGGACATGGAGAAGCCCAGGAGACAACACGAAAAACCAAATCGATTATGTAACCATAAACAAAAGATTCAAAAAGGCAGTGGTGGAATTGACCATATTCCAGTTATCTGCAAAGTAAGGGTGAAACTTTGGAGACTAAAGAAGCCTATAGCAGCACCCAGACTGCAATACATTATGATTCACAATGACCTCAACCTGCAGAAAAAATACACTGACAGTGTGAGAAACAAATATGAAAAACAAATGGGAAACGGAAATTTGAAATGCCCTTAAAGAAGACAAGACATGGAACTGAATACAAGAAACTACAAAAGGAATAAGGACCAAGTGCAGACAGGCTAAAGAGGAATGGCTCAAGAATAAATGTGCCAAAATAGAGAGATTGAGCAAGAATAATAAAAGAGAAATGGATAAAGAAATAAGTGAACTGACAGGACAAAGAACATGCTCCTTAAAAGGATGTATAAAATCCAAGGATGGAACGATCAAACTGGAGAAAGAGGAAATACTCCAGTGATGGGAAGAATATAAAAAGATCTCTTCCAAGTCAAGAGAAAGCAACTGATAATAAACAAAGATATTGACAGACCGGAAATACTAAAATCTGAAGTGGAAGCTGCAATAGCCAAAGTGAATAGGAACAAAGTACACCACAAGGAATTGATGGAAACCTCGTTATATCTGGCAATGACATCAAAGTAATCTAGAACCTCTACTGACAGCAAACTGCCTGCATACAGACAGGAAACGAAATCAGCAGTTTTATAAAGATAGAAAGGGATTTAAGACAAGGATGTGTCTTTTCACCAGATCTATTCAACTTGTACAGTGAGACTATTCTGAGGACCCTCTAAGTTTTGCCAGGATTCGTCACTGGCGGTCACAATCTGAACAACATAAGATAAGCAGATGATATACTGCTGATAGCTGACATGGAAAGAAAACTACATGACCTAAAAAAAGATAGATGAAAAAAGTCGAAATAAAGAATTATATAAACTACAAGAAAACCAAATGTATGGTCATCAGCAAACAGAAAGGACCAAAATGTCAATTACAGGTTGGGATACCAAAATCAAGCAAGTACAAAAATTTAAGTACTTGGGAAGTGCTCTAATGGAAGATGGAATGTGTGACATTGAGTTCCAAAGGTGAATTGGCATGGCCAAGGACGCATTCCAGAAACTGAGCAGAATATTAAAAGACAGGAAAATTTTGCTAGAAACAAAGAAGAGAGTACTGGATTGATATGTAATGTCTATTCTTCAATATGGCAATGAATGCTGAACAATATCATCAAAGATGAAGGAAAAACTTGAAGCAACTGAAATGTGGTTCTACTGAAGGATGTTGCAAACATCATGGGCTGAGCATGTGAGCAATGATGAGGTTTTGGAAATGATGGAAATGAAAAGGAAATTTAATACTGATAATCAGGAAAAAATAGCTGAAGTTCTTGGAACATGTGATGAGGAAGGAAGGCTTAGAGAATCTGATACTCACATCAGATAGAGGGAAATGAAAGACAGGGGAAACCAGCAGATAACATAATGAAGAAAGTCGAAAGAAAGGAGCACATATAAACTACAAGAAAACTGAATGCATGGTAATCATTAAAAAGAAGAGCCCAAAATGTCAACTACAAGTCACAGATAATAAATTCAAGCAAGTACAGAAATTTAAATACCTGGGAACAGAAGACGGAAATTGCAACACTGACATTTAATGGTGTCTTGTCATGGCCAAGGACGCATTCCAGAAACTGAAAAACAGAAAATTCCTCTTGAAACAAAGAAATGAGTACTGAATTGTTATAAGATATCTGTCCTTTAATATGGCAGCAAACCATGAACAATTGCATTAAAAATTAAGAAAAAGCTTGAAGCAGCCAAAATGTGTTTCTACAGAAGGATGCTGAGGACTACAAATAAACTACAAGAAAGCTGAATGTATGGTCCTCAGCAAACAGGGGAGCCCAAAATTCCAATTACAGGTTGGGGATACAAAAATCAAGTAAAAATTTGAATACTTGGGAGTGTTCTAAAGGAGGACAGAAAGTGCAATATGGAGATCTGAAGGCAAATTTTAATGGCCAAGGACGCATTCCAGAAGCTGAGCAGAGTATTAAGAAACAGGAAAATTTTGCTTAAAACAAAAAGATAGTACTGGATTACTATGTGATATGTGTTCTTCAATATGGCAGTGAATGCTGAACAATATCATTAAAGATGAGGGAAAAACTTGAAGCAACTGAAATGTGGTTCTACAGAAGAATGCTGTGGATATCATAGATTGAGCATGTGAGCAATGATGAGGTTGTAGAAATGATGGAAATGAAAAGGAAATTAGTACTGAGCATCAGAAAGAAACAACTGAATTTATTGGGATTTGTGATGAGGAAGGATGGCTTGTAGAATCTTATACTCACGGGTCAGATAGAGGGAAAGACTGACAGGGGAAAGCAGTGGATAACATATTTGAAGGGCCTGAGCAGGTGGATGGCAGAGTGAGGTTTGGGTGGGGTGGAGAAAGTGTGCAAAGAGCTATCAGGGATAGGGAGCCATGGAAGGCTATGATCGCCTATGTTCTGAGTGACATGGCATATAGAAGAAGAAGAAGAAGAAGAAGTCAAAACCAGAAAGAAAGAAAAAAAAGGAAAGAGAAAGTAGAAAAACAATAAGAGAAAGAAAGGAATAAGATAAACATTAAAGGAAGAATAAGCAAATGAAGAGATAAAAACAAAAGAAGAAGAATCATTCACTCCTTCTTCCACAACTTCTGTGATCACCACCACTGCTGCCATTATTGCTGAGTATTGCTATTAACATCTTCTTCCCTTTAAACAAACTTTCATTCTAGTGACGTGAGAGAAAATAATAATTACAAGTACATTACAATGATATTGCTGGACAAGACAGAAATAAAAGATGATTTCTTTTCTATTAGCAGAAGAGAGACAAGAAAAAGCCTCCAGCCCCACCAAATGAAGCAACACTTTTCTCTTTTAGTGTTCATCATTCTAACATTGCACAGCTGACATGACACTTCCTTCTTGACAAGAGTATCATCACTTTATACCATCCATCCAACCAATACCAGTCTTCCTTTTTCTCTCCTACTATTTGTCTGCTTGTCAATTCATACAAACTATCACATGTGTCTCTGTCACTAGGTTAAGTCAGCATGACCAAGAGGCTTATGTATTAGTTATCTGCATACTAAACTGGGACAATAAGAGTGAGACAAACAGCCGGTGAGAAGAACAATAAAAAAAAGAATGCTACCACTGTACCCCACCTATGTACCCCAAGAGATTTATTACTATTTTACTGAAATGGGTACAATATGAATAAAAGAGTAAAATAAAGTAATAATCAGGTAACCATATTTGTTTCCTTCTTCTTCTGCTTTTGCTTCTTCCTCTTCTTCTTCTTCTATGTGCCCCCCCCCCCACCCGTTTCTTTGGGACATAGGCAATCTTGGCCCTTCACATTTCCCTACCTCTGGTGGCTCATAGCACACTTTTTCCCCGTTACCCCACCCAAACACAGCTCTGTCATCCTGTTGCTCAGGCCCATCAAGTATGTTACCTCCTGCTTTCACTTGTCTTTCTTTCCCTCTATCTGACCTGTGAGTATCAGATTCTCCAAGCCTTCCTTCTGCATTACATGTTAAGAACGTGTGCTGTCTTTTACTGATTTTCAATATTAATTTCCTTTTCATTTCCATCCTTTCCAAAGCCTCATCATTGTTCACATGCTCAGTCCATGATATCCGCAGCATCCTTTTGGAGAACCACATTTCCGTTGCTTCAAGTTTTTCCTTCATCTTTGATGATATTGTCCCGCATTCACTGCCATACTGAAGAACTGACATCGCATAACAATCAAGTACTCTTTTCTTTGCTTCTTTTTTTTTTTTAATCATCTCACCCCAAGCAAGGCATTCCATTGCCACTATTGCGCATGGGGCTACATAGGGGAAGGTAAAGAGGAGGAGTGGTTAGACATAGGGAATGTCAGGAGGAAGGTGACAGATGAGTAAGGATAGCGAGGATGAGGGTTGGGCAGATGGGAAGAGTGTTTGATAGAATGGGAGCGAGTTAGTGTGTTAGGAGGTGTCTACTGACCTTACATTTAAACTCCTGGAGATTGTAGCCGTCGGGGAAGCAATCATGTGGAAGGGAATTCCACAGTCAGGAAGTGCGAGAAAAGAAACTAGCAAAATTATCTAGTCTCTGAATACTCCACATAGCTTCTGGAATATGTTCTTTGCCATGCCAATTCACCTTTGGATATTTTCTCTGAAGCCTTGTCATTACTTACGTGTTCAGTCCATAGTAATTACAACATAATTCTGTAGAACTACATATTCATTTTTGTTTCTTTAAGACACTGCTGAGCTAATTAATCAGTTTCATAGAATTAGGTTAAAAAATTTACCTTCTCTTTATGTGTGTGCTGTGTCCCATCAAGATGTAGGTGACAATGACTCTCCACAATTTCCTATCCTTTGTAGCTCTTAATGAATTTTGTCTTTTTGTTATTTCTTCTAAATCCTGCTCTGCTCAAGCTCATTAAGTATATTATCCATTGTTTTCTTCTAGCCCTCTTGCCTTGAAACTGTTTTGTGAGTATCAGATTTTCCATGCCCTTCTTCCTCATTATGTACTCAAGATATTTCAACTATTACTTCCTTATGTTAAGTATCAGTCAGTTAAGTGCCATACATGATGCATGCTTTGGGTAATCATGTCTTGAAATAGACATGACTGATTGGGCAGAAGATTATCCTGCAGTAGGTTGCCATTGCTTTCTGTGGTAGACTGGTTGCCAGCCAAGGCTATAGAACCCAATCTGTAGTGTTATTTAACCCATAACTAGAGGGAAGAGATGGATTAATACATTTTCCAGTGGTATTTGTGCATAAGTGAATGCAAGGAATTCAACGGAAATTTGAAATCGGCTCCTCAATTTGTCGTTCCGAGCCAATATCCACTGCACCACAATACAGTATAAGTTTCCTTTTCGTTTCCATTTTCTCTAAAACTTTTTCATTGCTTATGGCTTCTGCTCAGACGAACTTAAGTCACTGATGCCTCCTCAACAGGTATTTACTCGTGCAACCAGACTAGCATCTGGGTCCCACCCATTCACAGTCAGGTTAGCCAAATGCAGACGACAATTCTACTCCTGCAGCTTCTTCTCTCGCTCTTCTCGCCTGTGGAACTCGCTCCCGTATTCTTGCTTTCCTGACGGCTACAACCTCCAGAAATTTAAATGCAAAGTCAATACTCATCTACTAACCACTGGACTCTAGCTCTCTCCCCACCTATGTATCTGTCATCGCACCTGCTTTCTCAGCTTTCTATTATTCCTTTCTAACTAGTTTGTACTCCTCACTCTTTTCTAATTAATCTTTTTACATTTATGTAGCCCCCTGCACATCAGTGGCGTTTTTGCCTTGCTCGGGGTGAAATGATTAAAAAAAACAAAAAAAAACATAATCAGTTCATAGTATTCTCAGCATTCTCCTGTAGAAGCATATTTCTGTTGTTTCAAGTCTCTTTTTTATGTCTGAGAAGACTGTCCAGTGTTCACTGCTATAGAGAAGGAGTGATATTATGTAACAGTTTAGTATTCTTTTCCTTGTTTTTAACTGTTGTAGCCTTGTTAGGAACCGGAAATAAAGACACAAAGAAGGAATAGAATTAAACAAATATATTAACAAAGAACAGTAATACAAAACATATACAAAATGAGAAGGTCACCAGCATGACTGTTGGGTCCAGCTGTTAGAATTATCTGCTGGAATAAACTTCTGCACAAAAGCAGAAATTGCTGCTTATTTATAGTTGGAAAAGTTCAAGCGTGCATGGGTAAATTACCATAATATCCCACTCCTAAGTATCAACTCTGCAGGAGTCTTAATACTTTTTTCTCTTTGGATTAAAGACAATAAAGTCTGTCATTATTCTTTTTCTCCTTAGATGGTGATGTTCCATGACTGCTTGTGGAATGAACATGTCAAAAGTATTGTAAATGACATCCATGACTTCTTTCTCTTCAGGAGGACTACTGTCAGCATTATCTGACAGGTGTTTCCTAATTTGGTTTAAATGTCTTGTGTGAGTAAACTTGGGACCTTTAATTATGTAGACCATATTTCCTACTCTTTTCTCAATTGTACTCATTTCCCAGAAAGATTTATTTTCCTGCAACATCCGGAAAAAATCTTATTTATGTGTAATGATGATAGTATGTTGTCATTGAAAATGATTCTATATGCCTGAAGGAACTGTTGTAGATATTTTTCTGTGGGTGTGCCCCTAGCTTTCTTCAGGGCTCTTTTCAGCATGTTTATGAAATGCTCAGTCTGTTCATTGGACCTTGGGTGATATGGAGCAGTCGTGATATGATTGATCTCTAAGGTCTCACAATAATCCTTAAAATCACCGATGTAAATTGTGTCACATTGTCTGACACTAAACAATCAACTACCCCAAATCTGGTGAACAGTTTGTGTAGGAAATTGGTTGTCACTTGTGTAGTGGGATTTCTACATCTAAGAACTTCAGGCCACTTAGAAAAACTGTCTACTTCCATCAGATAGAATCCATCTAGTGTAGGTCCAGCTGGAGTTGCTGTATTCTTTCATAAATATTTCAAAGACTATATCTTTTCGATCTTTTAGTAACTTTGCAGCAACTAATCATGAATTAAAAAAGGATAAATATATACACACACACACACACATATATCTAAACTTATTTATAAATGGAACTTTATCTCTGTGTGTGTGTCTGTGTGTGTGTCCGTTACCTATAGACTCCGAAAGGGCTGAACCAATTTTCTTGAAAATTTACACAGTTGTACTATAAGCATCTGTGAGTGTTCTTAGCTAGGGTTTGTGTCGAGGTACCACTGATAAATATCGAAAATCGATAATTGAAAAAATCAGGTTATATAAGGAGTGGTCCAATTTTAATCAAGTTTGATACACTCATAGACAAAGACATAAGAAATGATATTCAGAAGTTTCAAGGTTGCAGTTCTTACAATAGTGCAGAAAATTTGATATTGATACCAGGAAATCAAAATTTGACTTACATCTATTCATTTTTCTTTCAGTCTAGGATTTCGCTTTAACTGGAAACAATTATTGCTTTTTAGTTTTTCGTGCCAACGTCCAAAGAGTCTGAGCTCCAGGACCATGGATTAGTTTTAAAGCTTTCATTACACCTGAGCAATGCCGGGCTATACTGCTAGTATATATATATATATATATATATATATATATATATATATATAGTCATCTGCAGACAGATCTGTTTTGCTGTATCACAGCTCATCAGTACGGTTAGACATCCAATTGCTTTTTACCCAGGATTGAAACCCAACAAAATTGGCGTCAGTTGGTCATTCTACCTCTGAGCTATGGGTGCTCAGTCGAGGGAAGCAGACTTTTAGCATGTGATATACCATGTATTCATAGGCCAGTAGTGAGAGTGTTCTAATTCATTACTGAAGATGGATCTAGAGTGAGAGACAGACAGCAACAAAGAGGAGGATGGAAATACTAGGCTATGCAAAATTTTACATTAAAAACTCAGTATTAAATTTTAAGTTCAACATTAATCCATTTCAGTTAAAACTATTGGGAAAAAGATCTGGAAGGGAAATATTAAGCAAGACAAAAAATTGAACATGGGTTAAACAAAAAAAACTTTTAAAAAAACTAGTCTAAAATGACAAAAGACAGAACACTGTCTGCAAAACCAAACATTAGTATTTCATTACCAGTAGACAGAAAAAAATTAAAAATTTTCTTTGTTTTTTCATAATTATTTCAAAGACAATACATTTTTGATCTTTTGGTAACATCACAGCAACTAATCATGAATTAAAACAGAACATATAGAAGGACCCAGAGAGAGAGACAAACAGCAACAAGGAGGAGAGTGGAATTACAAGGCTAAGCAAATTTTTATATTCTCTTTACCTTCCTCTATGTAGCCCCATGCGCAATAGTGGCAGTGGAATGCCTTGCTTGGGGTGAGATGATTAAAAAAAAAAATATTCATAACTCAATATTAAATTTTAAATTCAACATTAATACATTTCAGTTAGAAAACTATTAGAAATAAAAATAAAAATAAAAAAAATAGCTACTAGACTTGAAAAACATATTTTACTGAAAAATTGTTTTAATAGAAAGATTTTGTAAATTTGAACTGACCAGCTGCTCAGTCATTGAATGTCAAATGTTTCCTTATAAGGAAACAACTGATATTACTATTACCACTACAGTTAGATCATGCTGCTGGTTTCTACCTAGAGCCAAGTAGTTTGACAATGATGACACCTACTGACATAATAGAGCATTCTTAGGAAGAATAGTGGCTTGTGTTGAAATGGTGCCAAGACACATTTACAGGATTATGTGGTGCTGAAATTGGAATCAGGACAGTGGATGTCATCAACAAAAGACAGTTGAGCCTAATATTTGGAAACTGAAATCCATCAACCTATCTGTCTGTCTATCTGTCTGCCCTATTTATACATTAGCTATTTATATCCAAGCACTTTCTCTCTTTTTCTGCTTATCTCTTTCTTTGAATCTTTCTCTTTCTCTCTCTATCTATTTATCTGCTTTATTTATACCGTGTACTATTTATATTCAACCACTCTTTCTCTCTCTCTGCTTATCTTTCTCTTTCTATCATTTTCTCTCTCACTGTGTCCTATTTATAGATTGCACTATTTATATCCAACCACTCTCTCTCTATCTCTCTCTCTCTCTCTCATTCTCTCTCTAAATATATATATATTTCAATCCAAAACTAAAATGACATGTAGATAAAATCCCAAGAAGAGCCTATTAAAATTGATCTTATTAATATTAAAAATGATTTGGGATTCCACACGGCCAAAGCCATACGACATATGAAGTTTTATTTGAAAAATAAAACAAAATATATATATATATATAGTAAAGTTTGGTAATTTGCTTGAAGCATTGTGTATATTAGGTATATGGTTAGGTTTTGAAGGCTGTCACAATGTGTTTAGTAAAATAAAGGAAGGTAAAGAAGTTTTTGGGCATTACCTATTTATTATACATTAAATCTATTTAATGTAAATCTAAACTTATTTATAAATGATACTTTGTCTGTGTGTGTGTGTGTGTGTGTCTGTGTGTGTGTGTGTGTGTGTGTGTCTGTGTGTGTGTGTGTGTGTGTGTGTGTCTGTGTCCATTACCTATAGACTCCGAAATGGCTGAACTGATTTTCTTGAAAATTTACACAGTTGTACTATAAGCGTCTGCAAATATTCTTAGCTAGCTTTTGTGTCGAGGTACTCCCGATAAATATCGAAAATCGATAATCGAAAAATCAGGTTATAGAAGGAGTGGTCCGATTTTAATCAAATTTGATACACTTATAGACAAAGACATAAGAAACGATATTCAGAAGTTTCAAGGTTGCAATTCTTACTATAGTTCGGAAAATCGATAATATATATATATATAAAAGGCAAGATGTTTGTGTGTGTGCTTGTTTATCTACCTGTATGTCTGTATTTTTTCAGCACTTTTATTTTAGTTTTTGCTTCAGATTTGGCTCTAAGTAGGTATAATTGTAATTCTTAGTCTCAGCCATGATACCATTTACTCAGAGGACTTATTTAGCCTTCAAAATTCAGTTTAAAACGAAAAAACTTATTTGATATCGATACCAGGAAATCAAAATTTGACTCACATCCATTCATTTTTCTTTCAGTCTACGGTTTCACTTTAACTGGTAACAATTATTGCTTTTTAGTCTTTCATGCCAACGTCTAAAGAGTCTGAGCTCCAGGACCATGGATTAGTTTTAAAGCTTTCATTACACCCGAGCAACTCGGGACTATACTGCTAGTATATAGCAAATAGGTAATACCCAAAAATGTTTTTACCTTCCTTTATTTTACTAAATGCATTGTGACAGCCTTCAAGACCTATATATATATATATATATATATATATATCTTTCTCTTACTCTTTCTCTTTCTCACATTTTCACTCTCTCTATCAGTCTGTCCTATTAATACATTACACTATTTATATCTAAACATTCTCTCCCACTCTTTCTCTCTCTCTGCTTATCTCTCTTTTTCTCTCAGTCTTTCTCTCATATCTGTCTGCCTTATTTATATATTGCACTATTTATAACGAATAACTCTCTGTCTCTCTCTCTCTCTTTTTTGAGTTTTCTCTCTCTCTGTCTGCTCTATTTATACCACTATTTATATCCAGCCACACTCTCTCTGATTATCTCAATCTCTCTTTCTTCTTTTCTCTCTTTATCTTTCATTTTTTTCTCCATCTATCTCTCTTTCTCTCTCTTTATATCTTTCTTTCTTTCTCTCTCTTTCTCTGATTCTGTTAAACTATTTGCCAAATGACTCTCTAGACTGTATCAAAATTTATTATACAAATTATTTTCTCATGATAAAATAATTATTAACTATTTGATTTTGTTAATATTTTCAGAATATACATAAATTTGCATTAAAAATATATCAGATGAATTTACTATAACTTATTTGATAGTTTAAAATTTGAAACAAAGGATGGAAAGTGTGATACCAAAATCTGAAGGCAGATTGGAATAGCAAAAGCTAAGTAAAGCATTAAGAAACAGGAAAATGTCTTTAGAAACAAGGAATAGAAGACTGAATTTTAATATAATATCAAACTCCTTCCTTCATGGCATTAAATGCTGGACAATTTCATCAGTAATGAAGAAGAGCCTGTAGTCAATAAAAATGTATTTCTGTTGAAGAAATATGAGTATACCATAGACCAAACATGTGAAAAAGAACAAAGTTTTTTTCTAAGAAATGGAAAAAAAAGAAGACTTATACTTAAAATCAGAAAAAGACAACTAAGGGACAGAAATACAGAAAGAGTACTTAGAAAATCTAATAAATTATAGGCAAGAATAACAGGAAAGCAGCAAATAACTTTATATCACAAGCTTGTAGAAATAGATGGCAGAATAAGAATCAAAAGACAAAATGTGTTTGAAAGCAGTAAAGGATAAGAAGTTGTGGAGAGTCATGATCGACCATGTCCTGAAGGAACATGGCACATCAAAGAAGATTAGGTTTTATGATGCAACCCAATGGACTTTTATTGTGATATTGTTAATAAATAGATATAACAGCATAATTTTCTACATCCACCCCACTCTCATCAGTACTCTCTTCCCTTTCCTACTCTCTTTCTGACACCCACTACAACCTCTCACTCCTCATAGCATTCCTCCTCGTCCACCCCAAACTCATCAGTAATCTCTTCCCTCTACTACTCTCTTTCTGACACCCCCTACAAAAATTAAAGAAATGTGTTCTGGGATACTGCCAGTTCCCTGAAAGTGTTCTCCCGGTTAAACTGAAAGGAAGACCCTTCAACATAGCAATTATAGTGGTCTATGCATCAACGATGCAAAGCACTGAGGAAGAAATAGAATCTTTTTATTTCACTCTTGATAATGCCAAGACTTTATGTAAAACCCAAGAAATTAGAATCCTCATTGGAGACTTGAATGTCAAAGTAGTTAAGGAGGGAGAAAGTGAGACAACTGGCAACTTTGGATTAGGAATCTGCAATGACTGGCATGAAAGATGGGTCCAGTGGTGTAAAGTGAATAACCAGGTGATAATCAACACTTGGTTTCAAGAACAGCTAAAATGTTTATGAACATGAAGAAGCCCAGAAGGTGACACAAAAAGCCAAATCGATTATGTAACCATAAACAAAAGATTCAGAAACACAGTGCTTCAATGCAAAACCTATCCAACTGTGGAAGTGACCACCTTCCAGTTATCTGCAAAGTAAGGGTGAAACTTCAAAGACTAAAGAAGCCTACTGCAGCACCCAAACTGCAATACAACATGTTCCTGAATGACCTTGTCCTGTCAAAAAAATACACTGACAGTGTGGGAAAAAAATATGAAGAACAAATGGAAAATGGAAATTTGAAATAGGACACACTTAAAGAAGTGCTAGTGATATCAGCAAGCAACATGGTTCCAGAAAAATCAGACACAGAAGAAAAAACGAGTGGATGACTGAAGAGATTCTTGACATGATACAAAGGAGGCAGAAAACTATGCCAAGACATGGAACTGAATGCAAGAAACTACAAAAGAAAATAAGGACCAAGTGCAGACAGGCTAAAGAGGAATGGCTCAAGAATAAATGTGCCAAAATAGAGAGATTGAGCAAGAATAATAAAAGAGAAATGGATAAAGAAATAAGTGAACTGACAGGACAAAGAACATGCTCCTTAAAAGGATGTATAAAATCCAAGGATGGAACGATCAAATTGGAGAAAGAGGAAATATTCCAGTGATGGGAAGAATATAAAAAGATCTCTTCCAAGAAAAGAGAGAGCAACCGATAGTAAACAAAGATAACGACGGACCGGAAATACTAAAATACTAAAAGTGAAAGCTAAACTGAATAGGAAAAAGGCAGCTGGACCAGACGATATTCGAATAGAGATGTTGACTGCCTTAGAAGATTATGGCATAGAGAAAATTATATAAATAATAAATGAAATATGCAACTGTGATATAATACCAGATGACCTAAGCAAATACATTTTCATAGCTCTGCCTAAAGAGCCAGGCGCAATCGAATGCAAACTCCACCGAACAATCACTTTGATGTGTCACATAATGAAACTTATTGTCCGAATCCTGATGAATGGAGTGCAAAGCAGAATCAGACTGGAAATAGGACAAGAACAGTGTGGTTTTGTCAAGGACACTGGAACAAGGTATGCAATATTTATGCTAAGGATACTATCAGAAAGGGGGATACAAATAAAAAAAAAGTTTACCTGTGTTTTGTAGACTATGCCAAGGTGTTCGACAAAGTACAGCACAAGGAATTGATAGAAATGCTCAGCAACCTTGTTATATTTGGCAATGGCATCAAAGTAATCAAGAACCTCTACTGGCAGCAAATTGCCTGTATACAGACAGGAAATAAATTCAGTAGATATACAAAAATAGAAAGGGAAGTAAGATAAGAATGTGTCTTTTCACCAGATCTATTCAACTTGTACAGCAAAACTATTTTAAGGATCCTAGAAGTTATACCAGGTTTTTTTTATTGGTGGTCACAATCTGCATGACATAAGATATACAGATGATACAGCGCTGATAGCTGACATGGAAAGAAAATTACAAGATAAAACTACAAGACCTTCTAAAAATAAAGGTAGATGAAGATAGTCGAAAGAAAGAATTATATAAACTACAAGAAAACCAAATGTATGGTCATCAGCAAACAGAAGGGGCCAAAATGCCAATTACAGGTTGGGATACCAAAATCAAGCAAGTACAAAAATTTAAGTACTTGGGAAGTGCTCTAATGGAAGATGGAATGTGTGACATTGAGTTCCAAAGGTGAATTGGCATGGCCAAGGATGCATTCCAGAAACTGAGCAGAATATTAAAAGACAGGAAAATTTTGCTAGAAACAAAGAAGAGAGTACTGGATTGATATGTAATGTCTATTCTTCAATATGGCAATGAATGCTGAACAATATCATCAAAGATGAAGGAAAAACTTGAAGCAACTGAAATGTGGTTCTACAGAAGCATACTGGATATAAAGTGGGGGATCAGTTCCATATTACAATCAATATATAAACTGAACCCTCACCTTTTGGTCACAGCAGTTTCTATACATTTATATTCCTGATATCAAAAATCACAAGGATGCATTCCAGAAACTGAGCGGAGTATTAAGAGACAGGAAAATTTTGCTAGAAACAAAGAAGAGAGTACTGGATTGATATGTGATGCCTGTTCATCAGTATGGCAGTGAATGCTGGACAATATCATTAAAGATGAAGGAAAAACTTGAAGCAACTGAAATGTGGTTCTACTGAAGGATGTTGCAAACATCATGGGCTGAGCATGTGAGCAATGATGAGGTTTTGGAAATAATGGAAACGAAAAGGAAATTTAATACTGAGCATCAGGAAAAAATAGCTGAAGTTCTTGGAACATGTGATGAGGAAGGAAGGCTTAGAGAATCTTATACTCACATCAGATAGAGGGAAATGAGAGACAGGGGAAATCAGCAGATAACATATTTGAAGAGCCTGAGCAGGTGGATAGCAGAGTTGGGTTTGGGTAAGGTAACAGGAGAAAGTGTGATAAGAGCTACCAGAGATATCAAGACGTGGAAGGCCATGATCACCTACTTGAAAGAACATGGCATATCGAAGAAAAAGAAGCTATTATCACTTTTTCCAATATTGATGTGGGCTTTCTTTCTTAACCTTTTATTTGAAGTCGTGCAGAATGTCAACATCTTCATTCTGTCATTATTTTGTCTTCCAGTTCAAAAATCTTTCTATTAAAATAATTTTTCAGGAAAACGGTTTTCTCAAATCCAGTAACTGTTATTGCTCTTTCCAGTATTGATGGGGGCTTTCTTTCCTAACCTTTTATTTGATATAGTATAGAATGTCAGCATTTTGTGTATGTCATTATTTTCTCTTCCTCTGTTGTGACGAAAGCTTTGTTGCCAATTTGTTGTGGAGTTGTTGTGACTGGTTTGGCCAGAAGTAAGACACAGAACACAGAAGGTAGGTTCAAAATAGTGTATTAGTATAACAAGAACATATCTATAAAGTAAGTGTTAATAATAAGTAAATAGAACGATGTAAGTGTAAATGGCACAGTTATGCTGCGTATTTCCTGACTGGTAGCTGGCTTTAATGGCATACTAGCTGTCGTCAACTGCCTTTTGGAAGTCAAACAGGTAATTATATATAACAAGAGGAAGAGTCCATTCCTTGTAGAAGGGCATCATTCTCTTAAAAAATCTTTCTATTAAAATGATTTCCTCGGAAAATAGTTTTCTCAAGTCCAGTAGCTGTTATTGCTCTTTCTAGTATTGATGAGGGCTTTCTTTCCAAACCTTTTATTTGAAGTTGTGTAGAATGTCAACATCTTGATTATGTCATTATTGTGTTTGAGTTACATGGGATATCCATTTTAGTTCTTGCTGCTTTTGAAAGCCCTCAGGTTTCTGTTATTTGATACAGTTCATTGTAATTCTGTAGCACCAATCCACAATGTTCAAAGAAGAATGGTTTTCCCCAAGACTCTCAGGCCTCGCTCACTTAATGCCATTTTTGACTGTTGATCTGAGAATATGGTTGTATATAGCTGATATGTATTGCAGAAACTTCAAAACCAAGAATTGCTTCACCTGTTTCTGCTTTTGTATTGGTCAAAAAATAATACCTGTTCTAATCTAATTTTACAAGTATAAGAATTTGATTGTTTTGGGTGTAATAAAAAATAAACTGTCTTGAAGACTAGATAAACATATCGAAATTTACCTTCTTTTTTTACTACACATTGTGGTGCAGTGAATATCAGCTCAAAATGAGAAATTGGAGAGGCGAGTTGAAATTCCAGTTGAATTCATTGCATTCACTTACATGCAAATACTCTTAGAAAAGTTACTGAATCATCTCTTGTGCCTCCAGCTGTGGGCTAAATAGCAGGGCAGACTGGGTTCTATAGCCTTGGTTGATAACCAGTCTACCACAAAAAGTAATGGCAACCTACTTTGGAAAAATCTTTTACGCAATCAGTCATGTCTCTTTGGAGACATGATTGCCCAAATGTGTATCACTTAACTGATTGACTGAATTCTTATTCAAAATGAATTCTTTGTGAAGATGTGCAGATAGCAAAGAGATGTCATATAATTTTTATTTTTGAAGGATAAAGTACTCCAAACATTTTCAGGAAGTTAGTGAATATTTATGAAAAAGCAGCACTTGGTATATGAGGATGGGCAAATAAAGTTAGTGGCAATTATAGAGAGCAAAGAAGAATTGACATCAGTGAATGACTCCAGAATGGCAGGCCTGCACCTACTGTGAATAAAAACAAAGCTTAACCAGCTGATACTCTTATTATAGCTGAAAGAAGAATCATTATTGCAAGACACTGTAAAAGCCTTCAATTGAGCCAGGATAGCATCTACAGTTTAAAATCATTTGTTAGCTACTCAAAATTCTGTGCAAAGTAAGTAACAGGATTCTGACAGATGCCCTGATAAAGAAGAGGTTAAGGTTGCTGCTCATGGGAAACAACATGGATAATGCCTTCCTATGCAGGACAGTCAGAGAAGATGAGACCTGTAATAACAATGATAAATCAGAGAGAAAATAATCAAAAGAGTGGCACTACCCAGATTATAAGAGTTGAAATGTATTTTGAGATAAAAAGGGTAGCATACTATTAGATTCTATGCCCAGTTTTTTTTTTTTTTTAATCATATCACCCCAAGCAAGGCAGTAATGCCACTGATGCTCAGGGGGCTATGTAAGAGTGAAAAGATTGGAAAAGAGAAAGCCAGAAATCATATCCTAAACAGGGAACAAGGGACGAGCCTCTTCACCTGTTCAATAGACGTGGGTGGAGTGTGAACCAGGTGATAGTTTGGTCTATCTTCTTCAATTAAAAAAAAAAATAAGCTTAGGTTGGTGACTTGCTAAGTTTTAACTTAGTTAAAGTCCAGTCAAAGAAATTTCTGCTAAAAAACAAAACCAATCCTTCAATTAGGCATGAAAAGTTTAAAATTAAGCAAAAATTAAGCAAAAACAAAAAAAAAATGGCTTACTCAATATTCAAGACAGTTGATTCCATCCCAAAACACACATTGTTTCTGTCAGTGAGTTGAAAAAAAAAATTTTTTTAACTTTTTGGCCAGAACGTGGTGGATATGAGAGGGTCAATTAAATAGCCAGTGTGACCTATACACCAAGGTAACTAAAATACAGCAGGCAAAGAAAAAAGAAAGAAAGAAAGAGACTGACTGACAGAGGATTAGGGGTACCATTGTTGATTTTGACTCCTACATGAGCACATTGTCAAAATTCAAAGCAAGGCTACATCTGAAGGTGAGTGATATGCTTTTTACAACATAACATGATCTCAGCAGCTTAATGCCCAGACAAGCAATCACAATACCTGAACAATATTATCTCATCCACCCTACAGTTCTCTCTTGGTACTGTCAAACTTACTCATTTTGGGCCCATGTAGGAGGCACTTAGAAAGCAGTTGTTTTTCCAATGAAGATGTGGTGAAAGAGGCAGTTCACACATAGATAAGAAAGCTGCCATAAAGTTTCTACAATGTGGGTATAAATACTCGCATTAAAAGGAGGAATACTACAGTCAAGAAGGAAGATAATTATGTTGTGGATTAACTAATTCAGAGAATATTGTGTTAATTTTTATATTAATACTTTCATATATAACTGATTTGAACAAACAAACCTGAACTTACTGGACCTGTAAACAGCTACAACATAAATAAAATTCTCTTAACCATTTAAAATTAAAAACAAAATATAATAAAATACTAGTAGAATTTTCAAAGTAATTAAAATAATTAGAAAACATTAGCAAGATGAATTTTTGATAAAAGTCTAAATTTACAGGGTTAGTACAAAGCTAATTCACAAAAACATACTTTCTATTAAATTTCTATTTTAAAAAAAAACAGCCAAATCAATTTTATAGTTGATACTAGTAGTTAGTCAACAGGTAAAACCCTGTAAATTGTGTTATGAGGCATAACTATGAGAGAAGAGATAGGTTTTGGAAATATGCAAGAATGAGAAAATATGTTTGTGTTAGGAAAACACTCATTTAAAAAAATAAAATACATGTTCCATCAGATCACAAATGTTTATGGCTCTCTACAAATTTCTTTTTTCTTTTAATTTCTTTAAAATGAGTATTGACATTTGGAAAGTTATTGGAATGGTTTCTCACTGATTTGCCTGCAGTTTTGAAATACAGTGGTGACTCCCCTCTAGTCTGATAATCAAGTTATTCCACTCTACTCTGCTAGTTCACTTTAATTGAGGGATAGAAGAGATGGATTCAAACCTCTTCCAAAGGTATTAGTGTGAAGTGTACTCATACTGGTTTAGCTGGAATTTGAACTTATTCCATTTTCTGTACTAATAACAATCACGTCACCTACATACATCAAAACACTCTCTACAAACAGAACATTTTTCTACTTAAAGTGTTTTTGAATGAAAACATTTTGCTCATCCAAAAAGAGTAGCTATGCCTTTGACATTATTCAGTCAAGTTAGATTGGATATTTTTGTGTCAATCCCATCTGCCATCAAGGTCAGAAGACAGTTAAAGAAGTAAAATGTGTCATAACAGCAACTTTATAATATCATAATGTCAATATAAGTGGTTGCCGAGCAATCAACGTGTCTTGTTCCATGGCTAGGTGTCCAGAACAGTAGATTGTTGGTATAGGATTGTATTGACTTAAAAATACTATATTATTTTTATGGATGAATGGGTCATTTATTAGGGTAATATCAGAAGCAATGTTTGTTTCATAAGTTAATAATACTGGTTGATAAGGAATCATAAAATAATTTTTTATGCAGGAACTTTGTACTCACTCTGTGTTGAAAAAGAAAAGTTTATAGGATGTTTTAGTAAATCACTCTTAAACACATCATTTCTATTCACATATGACTGAAGTTTATGATATATTTACATATTTTGAAAGGTAAAATTTCATCACATCTTTCTATATATAATTTGTAAGGGAACTGTGAAATGTTTGCATGTTAAAAGTGAAAACAGAAGAAAAAGTTTTCTCATTTGATGTTCAAAACAATAAAAAAGATATGTTACCTTTATGGAGATGTTTCCTTAGCTGAGAGTATTGTTTGTAAAAGATTTTTCTAGATTAAGTAGTGGAAACTTGGATCTGCAAAACCAAGAAAGTTCCAGTATTAATGCAGTCATTGATAATAAGCAAATCAAAATGGTGATTAAAAATAATCCAGTTTATACAATTCAAGACATTGCAGAGATACTTCACATATTTCCTATGAGTTTTGTAAAGAATTTTAAAACACTTGGATATGTGAATTGATGTTTGGATGCCTCATGATTTAATTAAATAAAATTTAATTGACAACATTTCCATCTTGGATTCTTTGCACAAACAGCAACAATGGCCCATTTTTTAAAACAAAGGACACAGGTGATGAAGAGAGATGGTTTACAGTAATATGAAGTGAAAAAAGTCCTGGGGAAGATGAAAATCAGCTTGCATCAAAAGAAAGTAATGCTATATATCTTCTTTTTTTAATCATTTCACCCCAAGCAAGGTGGTATTGCTACTGATGTGCAGGGGGTACATAAGATAGTTAAAGTTTTAGGCAGGAGGAGAGTGAAGACAAAGACAAACCATCTACAGGGGGCAAAAGAGAAAGGGCAAGAGAAGGATGTGAACACATGAATGAAGGACAGTTGCGAAGGTAGAGAGAAAAGAAAAGAGCAAGCTAGACGGGATGATGTAGAAAGAGCTGGAGCTAAGTGGATAAGAGATGGGAATTGACATTGCATTTAAATTCCTGAAGGTTTTTAGCCGTAAGGAAAGCAAGTATAATAAAAGGTGTTTTCCACAGGTGGGAAGCACGAGAAAAGGAGCTGCTGGAGTAGGATTGTTGCCTGCATTTGATTGATCTAACTGTAAATGGGTGGAACGTTGTTGCCAGTCTGGTTGCCTGAGTAAATTCTTGTGGAGGGGGCACCAGTAAACTAAGTTTGTCAAAGCAGAAGCCATGAAAATATTTATAGATGAGACAAAGGGAATCCACATCTCGCCAATGAGAAAGTGGTTAGAGTCATGCTGCCAAATTGGGACCAATCACATTACAGATTCTTCTTTGGAGCCTGTCAAGATATCTGCTAGGATTGGAAAGACATTGTGTATTCTGAGCTCCTTTCACAAGATCAGACATTGAATTTAGAGAAGCACTATTCTCTGCTGGACCAAATGAAGGCAGATATCTTGACAGATGTGCATTGTGCTGCAGTGGATATTGGCTTGGAAAGCAAAATCGGGGAGCCAAGTTCAAATTCCAGTTGAATGCCTTGCATTCATTTACATGCTAATACCCTTGGAAAAAGTATTAATCTGTCCCTTCCCTCCAGTTATGGGTTAAATAACAGGGCAGATTGGGTTCTATAGCCTTAGCTGACAACCAGTCTACCGCAGCAGGTATTGGCAACCTGTTGTGGAATAATTAAAATGCCTGAGGTCTATACATGGTAGGGCTTGGGACCCCTCCCTTAAACAAATCCCAACAACTCTTTCTCCATGGCTTGGGAGGAAACCAACTCAACCTGACCAAGGTGAATGCAGAAACAAGCAGAGGGACAGATATCAATAAAAGAAGCTACAATTGCGAAATAGAAGGATATTGTCTACCATCATGACAATGCCAAAGTTCATACCTGTATGCAAACCTGGCAGAAATTGTCTGGGATGTCCTACTACACCTCACATACACATCTAACCTTGCACTTTTGGACTATCACGTATTTCATTGATTGATTCATTCATTTTGTATGGATTATCAACCTTTTGCAGGTTATTTAAATCCATAAAACATTTTTAGCTAGTTAGAACATCTTTTAGACATAATGATTTAGTCATATAAGTCTTACTAATTAATCATAGCTGAGGGAAGATAAGTGGATTCATGCCTTTCTCAAGGGTATTTGCTTGTAAGCGAATTTAATGAACCCAAATTGAATTGAAACTCAACTTTCTGATTAACAATTTCATACAATTATCCATTACAATATCCATAGAGTTAGGCTTACTGCAACTATTCTTCCCAATCACCAGTCTAGGTTCTGACTAAGCATAATGTTGCTCAACTTTAGTGATCATTCAGGAACCAGTGTTTCAACATGATTTAGTTATAAGCTCATTTATTTCAATGCCTACCAAATTTTTCCATGTTGGGAATAACTTTGTTTCTATGGAATTCTATAAAAACCACATAAACCATTTTTTTTTTAATCACTTCACCCCAAGCAAGGCAGAAATGCCACTGATGAGCTGGGGGCTACATAACTGTAAAAAGATTAATTAGAAAAGAGTGAGGAGTACAAACTAGTTAGAAAGGAGCAATAGAAAGCTGAGAATGCAGGTGTGATGACAGATACATAGGCGGAGAGAAAGGGAAGGATATACGGGGGTGGGGAGAGAGCTAGAGTCCAGTGGTTAATAGATGAGTATTGACATTGCATTTAAATTTCTGGAGGTTGTAGCTGTCAGGAAAGCAAGAATATGGGAGCGAGTTCCACAGGTGGGAAGTGCGAGAGAAGAAGCTGCAGGAGTAGAATTGTCATCTGCATTTGGCTAACCTGACTGTGAATGGGTGGGACCCAGTTGCCAGTTTCATCATGAAGAAAGATGGCAATTTCTGGGAGGATGGAATTATGACAAAAGATAATGGAACAAGATAGCTCATATCTCATTGAACAATTACAGTTAAAAATATTGTATTTGAAATTCATTTAAAAATGCTACACAGTTTTGATCTGATTAATAAACCCTTGAATTAATTTTCTTATCTATCTCTTCTAACTCTTGTCACAAATCTGTCACAATTTTACTATTCATGGAGACATTACTGCTTTGATTATGATGAACAATATCTTAATTTTCTTTTCTATCTCTTCTAACTCTTGTCATAAATCTGTCACAATTTTACTATTCATGGAGACATTACTGCTTTGATTATGATGAACAATATCTTAATTTTCTTTTCTATCTCTTCTAACTCTTGTCATAAATCTGTCACAATTTTACTATTCATGGAGACATTACTGCTTTGATTATGATGAACAATATCTTAATTTTCTTTTCTATCTCTTCTAACTCTTGTCATAAATCTGTCACAATTTTACTATTCATGGAGACATTACTGCTTTGATTATGATGAACAACATCTATACTACTAACAGCATGTAAATAACCCCAATTTATCAAAACATTTGAAATATACTTGCTACAACCAGTATTTTACCACAAACAAGTTCATGACGCCTTGAACAAAAACAATGACATCCAAAATGTTCTGAGTCTGAGTAAAGAAGCAAAGTTTGACAGAAAGATAATAACATTTTCTATAAAATTTTCAAATTAAAGATAATTGTTTATCAAACACACACACACACACACACACACACACACACACACATAGTGACATGCATAAGTATTGCGTGCATGTTATTTTCTGTTATAACTAGTTTATATTCGCCATTTTGCCTGATATTTGGTAATATCCCGTTAAGTTGTTTTTGTTGTATGTGGAAGGAAAATTAAAAACTTATGGTTGAATCCATTTTTTTTTATCAAATTCAAAATTACCCTATGCAATTTAATATTTTGTTGTGTAGCCTCTGTTTTGTTTTACTGCTTCCAGTCGCTTTCTACAGTTGGCCACAAGTTTTCCACACAGATCCACCGTTACTTTACCCCATTCTTCCTTGCATAATTCCTCTAATTGCTTGATATTTTGTGGATTCTGCTTATGAACTTTAACCTTCAAAGTATTCCACAAATTCTAAATTTGATTCAAGTCAGAAGACTAACTTGGCCAATTGAGAGAACTAATACCATTATTTGCAAACGATTCCTTTGTAAGTTTTCCAGTATGTTTAGGATCATTGTCGTGTTGAAGCACGAAATTCTGACCATGTTCTAAAGAAGTTGCAAATTTCTGAAGGTTCTTCTCTAGAATACCCCTGTACATGCTACCATTCATTCTACCATGGATAACTTGTAACTCAGTAGTGACCCCAAACTTAACTGTGGGGATAGTATTGTGCTTGTTGAAGGCAGTGCCATTTTTTTGCCAAACACTTGTTGATGTGTTCCTTCCAAATAGTTCAACTTTCATTTCATCTGACCAGATTACCTTTTCCCAAAACTGCATACCTTTCTTTTCATAAGTTTCGACATACATTTATTGGTCTTTCACATGTTTGGTTTTCAGTAAAGGCACTTTTGTTGGTGATCGTGAATGAAAGCCTGTATGATATAGAGCTTTGCTAATGATATCCTTACTTACATTAATTCCAGCATCCTCAAGATCAGTTTTAATTTCAGAACGAGTAATGAAGGGGTATTTTGCACATTTCTGTTGATCCACCTTGAAGTCCTCTCATTTATTTTTCTTGGTTTTCCATTTCTTGGAAGGTTTGCTGTACCGTCGCCATACTTCTTATACTTTCTGATGATATTTCCCACTGTACTTAGTGCTAGATTCATTTCTTTGCTAATTTTTTGGTAACCTTGTCCTCCTTTGTGACGTTCAATGATTCTATCTCACATATCTCTGGATAATTCTTTAGTTTTTGCCATTTTTAATCCTTGAATTTCAGAATGCACATCAAAGAGTCAGATGATTAGTAGCATTATCTTATAAGCAATTGTGTGCTTCTCTGATTGGTCAGAGATAACATTCCAATAATTTCGAAAATTTGAATATTTAAAGTCTTTTAAAATACAAAGTTTCGATTAGAAATTTGAAAAAGTGTCATGTATCCAATACTTTTGCATAGGGTAATTTTGAACTTTGATTAAAAAAAAATGGATTCAACCATAAGTTTTTAATTTTCCTTCCACATACAACTAAAACAACTTTACGAGATATTACTTACTTTTATCAAGCACAATGGCGAACATAAACTAGAGTTATAACAGAAAATAACATGTATCCAATACTTATGCGTGTCACTGTGTGTTATATATATATATATATATATATAGATAGATAGATAGATAGATAGATAGATAGATAGATAGATTTAAAGATTTAAAGCTTCAAATAATGTTTATTTTTCTGTATAATATGGAAAATATGCACCACAGAATTTCTTTGCATTTAATCAGTTTTCTATAAAACTTATTTTATGAGCAAAAAATAATAATTTTTTTTTTACTTAATTCTGAATTACATTTTTCTTATATTATGCAAAGATTTAGCAATCTGAGAAAATAACTTAAAAAAGGTTTTTTTGAATTTGAAATAAAATAATAAAAATCTGAATCTAAGTAATTTTCAAGACATGCTAAAATATTTTTGCTGTTGCTGACAAATATAGAAAGTTTTCATGATTATTTTTAAAAAATTCAAATGGAAAATCAAATAAGAATATAAAAATGATAAATAAAAATATGAAGATATATAAATAATAGATTAAAATTAAAAATCTAAAAGTAAAAAAATTCATATAAAATTTTTATCTTAAAAAAAATTAAGCTCACATCTAAAAAAAAATATTGTCATATTTCATAGTAAAATACTTACTAATTTTGGGACCCAATAAATTATTAATTGAAATTCTTTCAGTCTTTGTTTCATTCTTTCTTTCTTTTGCCTTTCTTTCTTTTTTTTCTTTCTTTGCTTCTTTCTTTCTTCAGAGTTGTTTTGGGGACCCAATAAAATATTTGTTAATTGAAAAAAATGGTTTAGAATCTTCTTTCTCTCTCTGCATCTTTCTTGCTTTCATACATTCTTTCCTTCTTTTATTCTTTTTTCATTCTCTTTTTCTTTCCTTGCTTCTTTCTTTCTTTTTTTAGAATTGCTTTTGGGAAACAATAAAATATTTAATTGAAAAAATGCTAAAATATTTCCTTTTTTTTTCTTCAGAAATGTTTTAATATTTTTATCCTTATTTTTATCAGTACAAGAAGAACCTATATATCAGAACATTAAGTTTTCATTTTCCTATGTCCTCAATATTTTGGAAATACTTTATCAACTCACAAACATTTGAAAAGTTTAAGATCATGTTTCAACACTGACAAGATACCAAAATTAACTTGTTGAATAAAAATTGACACAAATTGCTTGAGCAAAAATACATAAATTACTGAATTCAAATCAAAGAGCAATATATATATATATATATTTATATTGAACAAGATTACTTCTAATTTGAAATACAGGAAAGTTATTAATTATTTCTTACAGCTGTGAGCGCACTGACAGATGTTTCATGTATAATGATCATACCCAACACAATTTATTTGGGACATAAACAATGAAAATTAATATAAAATAGTCTGACACATTTCAAGGCCAAAAACTGCAATTGTGTTCAGTATTGAATTATTGTACAAATATGTCTTCTTAATTTTTCTAAATCAAAAGATGCATTTGCAATATCAACAATCATAATGAAAGTGAGTTTTCAAAAATTGTCTTCTTCTTGTCCAAATTTTTCTTCTTCTATCTAGTTTTTAGTTTTTCTTTATTTGATATTTGGATAATTTCTTGAAATGAAAAGTCAGGAAACATAAAAGAGAGGAGCAATTAGTCTACAATCTCACCTGTTGTTATTACCTGAAAGACCCCAAAATGCCTACTACAGGTCAAAGAAACCAAAATTTAAGTACCTGGGAAGCATGCTGACAGAGAATTCAAAGTGTGATGTTGCGATCCAAAGACACATTGGCATGACCAAGGACAAATCTAACCAGAGTAATGAAAGACAAGAAAATCTTATTGGAAACAGAGAAGAGAGTGCTGGATTGCTATGTGATGTCAGTTCTTCTGTATGGTAGTGAATATTGGATGATCATGTCAAGGATGATGGAGAGACTTGAGGCAGCAGAAATGTGGTTTGACAGATGGATGCTGAGGATACTATGGACTTAGCACGTGACTAAAGACTAGGTGTTGGAAAGGATGAAAACGAGGAGAAAACTCATACTTAATATCAGATAGACACAGATGAGGTTTCTGGGACGTGTAATGAGGAAAGAGGGCATGGAGAATTTAATACTCACAGGAGGGATAGAGGAAGAGAGAGAGGAGAAACCAGTGTGAGACTTATTTGATAGGCCTGAGCAAATGGATGGCAGAGTGGAGTTTGGGAGAAATACCAAGAGGGAGAATTTTGAGAGCGACAAAAGACAGATCTAAGTGAAAGTCCATGATTGCTTACATCCTGAAGGAACACGTCACATGAAAAAGAAGAATATTCAATCAATATGATTAATATTCCCTACTGAATAAAATGCAACAGAAAATTATGCTTTTCATAATTAGGCTGTAGACTATGCTCAAGATTGAGGGTTAGGGTTATAATTGTAATCAGGAATGAGGAGCATGATATAAATGGAAGAGACAGGGTTAGAAAATGAAGATTATGATGATTATGAGGAAAAATGATGATTGGTCTTTGACATGAAGAGGTCATGATTAAAGATGGTCAAAAAATAGTTGGCTATGAAAGTGCTTCTAATTTCGAAGATCTAACTTAAAAATCTTTCTTTCTTTCATTTTTCTTTCTTTACTCAACTTGAACAGTAAATCTTTCTTGTCTTTCATTTTCTGCTAGAAGGTAAAGAGGTTCATAAATTCGATCAGATTTTTGCGCTTGCCTACAGCAATAGTTTTGATAGACCCTCTCTTTGGTTAGCATTGACACTGGTCCATTTTAGTCGTAAACTGTTAACATAAGAAACTTCTTTATCTTTTCTTTTCTTGCATCTTTCATTTAAACTTTTTAAAAATTCTTTTTCATCTTTACTTTCTTTAATTTTTTGTAGTTTTTTTTCTCTTTCAATGTTATTATTGTCTTCTCTTACTTTCAGTTTTCATTGGCATTTTTTCTTTGTTTTCATTTTTATTTTTTTCAGTTTTCAATTGCATTTTTTCTTTCAGTTTTCATTGGCATTTTTTCTTTGTTTTCATTTTTATTTTTTTTTTCAGTTTTCAATTGCATTTTTTCTTTCAGTTTTCATTGGCATTTTTTCTTTGTTTTCATTTTTATTTTTTTTCAGTTTTCAATTGCATTTTTTCTTTCAGTTTTCATTGGCATTTTTTCTTTGTTTTCATTTTTATTTTCTTTCAGTTTTCAATTGCATTTTTTCTTTCAGTTTTCATTGGCATTTTTTCTTTGTTTTCATTTTTTATTTTTTTTTTTTCAGTTTTCAATTGCATTTTTCTTTCAGTTTTCATTGGCATTTTTTCTTTGTTTTCATTTTTATTTTTTTTCAGTTTTCAATTGCATTTTTTCTTTCAGTTTTCATTGGCATTTTTTCTTTGTTTTCATTTTTATTTTTTTTCAGTTTTCAATTGCATTTTTTCTTTCAGTTTTCATTGGCATTTTTTCTTTGTTTTCATTTTTATTTTCTTTCAGTTTTCAATTGCATTTTTTTTATCTTTTACTTTTGCCTTATTTGCCTTACTCTTCATTTCTCTCTTTATTTCATTTCACATTTTCATTTCTCATTGTTCTTTCTTTTTTTTTTACTCAATCTTCATTTTCACTTTTTTACACATTTTTTCCATTTTATTTTCTTCTTTCCTTCATTATTTTCCCTTTCTTTCTTTTTTATTCTTTTGATTTCTTTCTCTGGTTCTACAACTTTTTACTTCTTCCACAATAAGATTTCTCATTTTTTCTTGTTATTCAGTATCACTGCTTTCTTTTAGAAATGGAGCCAATTTTAAAAACTTGTATGGCACCACTGTCAATGCTCAAGGCTGTAAAAGCTATTTGGTGACGGTTAAAATTTTGAAAGTTGACAAGATAATTTTGATAGAAAATGAAAAACCAGTATTAGATAGAAAAAATTAAAGAAAAATGAAATAAATAAATAAACAAAATTCTAAATATATAAACAAATCATTAAATTAATATGTAACTAAGTTATGAATGAATAACCAGGCAATCATAAAAATTATTAAAATACCGAGAACCCTATATTTGATAAGAATTCCATATTCATACTTCATTCCTAGCAAGATCATGGCAGGATATGAGAATGCCACTTTTTTTTATTCACTTTGATGTGTTCAATGAAATGAGATTGTTTCTTTTATTATTTGCAGAAAAAAAAACTTGCATCAACCTCAACAAGATTCTATCAATAAATGCTGAGAATAACATAGACAGAGCATGTGATAAATGAGAGAGCACTCAAGAAGAATAGGAACTACAAAGGTACAATGTGAAAGAGGCAAGAGACACTGACTTAGAGAAGGAACACATCAAGGGAAAGAGAATCAGAAGAAAGGAAGTAACTAACTGGTTAAAACTTTGCAAATGTACGGAAGAACAAAAAGACAAACAAGAATTGTAAAGAAAAAATATTACTGAAAACACCAAATATTAGAAAGTTGTGAAGAGCCATTGTTGCCCAAATCTAAAAAAGCACAGAAACAGAAATAAATAAATCTATAAGTGAGTAAATCTATTTCATGATGTACAATGCTCAATTTTGTTGTAGTTAACCCTGTAGATTTCTATGGGGAGAATAGGCTCACAGTCTCACTCCACCAGGTGTTGCAGAAGCGGTTTCCATAGGTTTTTACAGTATAGAGTTGCTAATCCTAACTAGATTTGCATTAAGAGTTTTTCTTCTTCTTAAATGGTTGCCAATCAAAACTAGAGAACCCAGTTTACTCTGCTATCAGGATGGAGAAGATACAGATTCATACCTGTCTAGGAGTATTTGTATGAAAGTGAATGCAACAATATAATTTAAAATTTGAACTTAACATGCCATTTCTACTTTCCATTCCTGTCACTGCATACATACACATTCACATTATGCTCATACTTTTGTAAAAAGTTTTGTGAAAAAATAAACTGAACATGATATCATTAAAGGTTATAGCTGATGAGGTAGTGTCTGCACCATATAACCAGACATCAGAACTTGTTTTGGGATCCCTTCTTGCTCAGGCCAACAACTATTTATAGATATTCTGCTCTAGGCACTAGGCTGCAACCTATACCAGCTTAAAGGATGATCTAGCTCTAACCCCAAAGCTGCAGTCTATACCAGCCTAAATTATGATCTGGTTCTGGACCCTATACCAACTTAAAGGATAACATAGTTCTGGGCCCTGAGCTGCAGCCTATACCAGTTTCAAGACTAATTTATCTCTGGTCCCTAAGCTGCATCCTACACTAGCATATGCAATAATCTGGCTTTGACCATAAATTGCAACCTATACTAGTATTAGTGTTGGTTGGGAACCAGCAATATTTCCAGTTATACAATGGTAATATAAAAAATATAAACATTAGTGTATATATAATACAATGCCATAGCACATGCAATAAAAAGAAGGACAAGTGACATGGCAATAACAAATAGGCATTTAATATATAACAAAAACAAGTATAATACATTCAAACTATTTAAGTACGTCCCAAAACAAGATGACTGTTCAAGCTGTCCAAATGGATGAGAATGCTTTAGCAAGTATAGCAAAGAAATTACATACTGTCAGGCTAACAAATGTTCCTCATGGCTATACCCACTAAGCCCAGGAAAGGAATTGGCTCCAGATTAAAAAAGAGTTCCTCAAAAGGGAAGACAACTGTTGTTCCCTTTAAGGGAAGTCAACTATTGTCTCCCTACACTAGCTTAAAGGATAATCTGGCTCTGGACCCTAAGCTGCAGCTTTATACCAGCCTAAATGATAATCTCTCTCTGGGCACTAATATGAAGCCTATGCCAGCCTAAATGATAATCTGGCTCTGGGATGCAGGCTGCAGCTTATACTATCTTAAGGGATAATCTGGCTCTGGACCCTAAGCTGCAACTAAAGCTAGCCTAATGGATAATCTGGCTCTGGGCCTTAAGCTGCAGCCCATACTTACCTTAAAAGATAATTTGGCTTTGGACCCTAGGTTGCAGACTAAAGGTTAATCTATAATGGGTTATCCATTCTTGTGAAATGTAGTTGTGTGTTGAAACAGATTAACTGACTTTGGCCTCGTTAATAGATAGCCCACTATAAGTTATAAAATGGGTTATAAAACAAGAAAATCAAATTGAGTATAGAAACAACATTTTATATATACACATATATCAATTACGTTTTTTTTACAAATAAAGTAATGTCATTTGGATGAGTTCAAAGGACAATAAAATGTTCATAGCAATAAATGCTGAAAAGAGAGTTTGTGGGTATGTATGTGGGAGCATTTGTCAGTTAGGAATGTCTTTGATGTATCCGTGGGTAAGTAGCTCAGGGACAGCAAAGAAGAAGATGAGAGAGAAAGGAGGCGAGCATAGTGGATTGCTTGATGAGGTCAAGGTACGTGCTAATTATGCTCGTCTTTCTCAACTCTGGCGATGCTTTTTGTGTCGGCTTTTTATTTCATCTTTGGGGGTCCCAGCAGGTCATTTTGGAATTTAAACCTGTATTTAATTCTGGGCTTTCCATTGGATAATAAATAAAATTCACGTAGGCTTGTGAACAGGAATTTCATATTTAGTTAATTTTTGGTTTTCTACCGGAACATATAAGTGGAGCCGGGTGCACACAGACCAGTTTTGGTCATTTGCTTTCTGAAAGTGCAAATATCCGGTCCCTTGCTTTGCTCGGCATCACCACAAATCTAGCTCTAGGCCCTAAGCTGCAGTCTACATCAGTTTAAAGGATAATCTGGCTCTGAACCCTAATCTGCAGCCTATATCAGCCTAAAGGATAATCTGGCTCTGTGCGCTAAGCTGCAACCTTTACTAGCCTAAAGGATAATCAAGTTCTGGTTTTGCCATTTATTTATATAAGCTTGTTAGGTAGATTTTATAGTATAACCCTCTTCCTTGTTCTCTGTATGTCTTGTCATGGTTTAATTCTCCAAGCTCTATTCCTTCATACAGTTGAGAAATTATGTATTTCTTCAATGAACGTACGTGTTTTTCTTTTTGGTGCTTTTTTTTTCAATCATATCACCCCGAGAAAGGCGGTAATGCCACTGATGTGCAGGGGGCTACGTAAGAGTAAAAAGATTGGAAAAGTGAAAGCCAAAAACCACATCCTAAACAGCGAACAAGGGATGAGCCTCTTCACCTGTTCAATAGATGTGGGTGGAATGTGAACTGGGAGATAGTTTAGTCTATCTACTCCAATTGAAAAAAATTAAAAAAAGAAAAGAGTGAAAAGATTGGAAAAGAGAAAACTGGAAACCACATCCTAAACAGGGAACAAGGGATGAGCCTCTTCACCTGTTCAATAGACGTGAGAATAGCTTGGTTGATTTCATGCCTTTAGTTTAATATTTTTGGTAGTCAATCCATTTTTATTAATTACAATCCTGTTAATTTTTCTCAAATATTTTCCATTTTTGTTCTATTTTTAAAATTTTTTTTTGATTCCTCTTTTATTTCTGTTCAACTCCTTTTGCAATTTTTGAAATTTCCTGGCAGGGATGAAAGCATCGATGCCAGCCTTAACCCAGGAGGAAACCTCTGATGCACAGTCTTCGACGGGAAGACTAAAAACATTGTTCCAAGGGACGTCGCAGAGCCAGTCTGCTCTTTGATAGCCGTAGGATAATCTGCTGGTCTGGGTTTGGGATTCTTGGGTAGGGGTGGAGTGGAATGAAATGTTGACAGAAACTACGGATTTCCAAGAGGGCAGAGCTGTCTGGTGCAATTTTAAATGTTTTGTTTTCATCATTCAATATGCTTTAGTCTCCCTTTTGAAATTATATCTTTTGTAACATCCATGGCAATTTTTATCTTTAAAATTAAAGTATAAATATTAGTAACTATACTAGTACATATACTTGTTTACAATATTATGAGTCACCCTCAATTTTCATAAGATCACACAATGCATAGTAAAATATTTCAATATTTTTAATAAAATCAGACAGTATGATCTGTAATTCATTTGGTCTATTTACCATCTAAATATTGGGTTGGAATTAAAGTTTATAGACTTTTTCAATAAGTGATATTTGAAAATAGTGCCCCTGTATTTTCCTTGAGCTCTTTGAAAAGATCCAAAAAAGAATCAGCAATATTATTGGTCTTGATCTGGTAGCTAGGCTTCAGTCACTTTCCCACCACCATAAGGTTGTCTTTCTGCATCTTTTCTGTAAATACTTTCATAGTAAATTTTTAGATGAGCCTCCTCCTTATGGTACTAGACTTTTTGAATTTAAGTGCAGTACTAGACTAGTGATGAGATTGCATTAATCTGCAGTTGAGCTAAAATTCTTGCACTTTTTGCTTGTAGAACTGCTTTCTGGTTTCATGCTTTCCCGCCAGCTTTAACTTACAGAAATGTAAATGCAAAGCCAAATGCTATCTACTGTTCTCCTGATTATTCTTTCTCTTCCCACTCATTAGTGATACTTATTTGCATAATTCTTCCACACCTAATACTCTCCTGTATCTTAGTGGCTTTATTGCCTTGTTTGGGGTGAAACTCATTAAAATTTGCAATCTAAAATGCTCTTTTATTAAAAATGAAAATAGAGGAAAATGAGATGCATTTTTATTTGAGGCTCTTTTATTTACAAAAAAGAAAAACACTGCATAAACAGTAACAAATATATGAGCTATTTATGGTGATGGTGTCATAGCAGAGAGTATTGTTTTTAAGTAGATCATGAGGTGCATGAATGGGAATATTGATATGGAAAAGTGAGAACATTTCATTAAGCCTGCAGGAGTTGGTGATGATAAATTTAAAGTGCTGATTAAAACTAATCCATATTATATGACTAGCAGTATAGCCCGGCGTTGATCAGGTGTAATGAAAGCTTTAAAACTAATCCATGATCCTGGAGCTCAGACTCTTTGGACATTGATACAAAAGACTAAAAAGCAATAGTTGTTTTCAGTTAAAGTGAAAACATAGACTGAAAGAAAAATGAATGGATGTAAGTAAAATTTTGATTTCCTGGTATCAATATCAAATAAGTTTTTTTGTCGTAAACTGAATTTTGAAGGCTAAATAAGTCCTCTGAGTAAATGGTATCATGGCTGAGACTAAGAACTACAATTATACCTACTTAGAGCCAAACCCAAAGCAAAAACTGAAATAAAAGGGCTGAAAAAATAGAGACATACAGGCAGATAAACAGACACACAAACAAACATCTTGCCTTTTATATATATACATATATTATTGATTTTCTGCACTGTTGTAAGAACTGCAACCTTGAAACATCTGAATATCATTTCTTATGTCTTTGTCTATGTGAAATTTGATTAAAATCAGACCACTCCTTCCATAACCTGATTTCTTTGATTATCGATTTTTGATATTTATCAGTGGTACCTTGACACAAAACCTAGCTAAGAACACTCGCAGACGCTTATAGTACAACTGTGTAAATTTTCAAGAAAATCAGTTCAGCCATTTCAGAGACTATAGGTAATAGACACACACACACACACACACACACACACAAACACACACACACACACACACAAACACACACACACACATAAACACAGACAAAGTTCCATTCATAAATAAGTTTAGATAGGTGATATCACAGAAATACCTCGGATACCTTATATGAGCATTGTCAATCATTTGAAAATATTTGGATGAAAAGATTGTTCCATTGTTTAGGCACTTTGTAATTTAATGGTAAAAATTTAAAGAATCATATTACCATGTGTGACTTTCATTTCATATTCAACCAAAATGACCCAATTTCTAAAAGAATGATCTGAAAGTCCAGAGGAAAGGAAATGAGCAAACATTAATCACTCCAAAAGCTATTCTACATTCAATGCTGTGTATCTGGTTAGATTGGAAGGGTTAGGGTGAGGGTATTATCAAATTTAGACAAGTATTGTTTCTATTTGGATCAATTAAAGGCCACAATCATTGAAAAATATCTGGAATTATCCAGCTGGAAGGGTGTTATCTTCCACCAGGAAAACACTAGATCTCATATCTCCTTGCAAACAAGCTATAAATTGGTACAGTTTGGCTGGGATGTTTTATTAACCCCACCCTGTATTCACTTGACCATACATTTTCAGATTACTACTTACTTCAATTCCTATAAAATTCTCTTTTCTATTCTCTGGAATCCTGTAAACTCTACTTAGACCAGAAAGACAACAATTTCTGGGAGGATGAAATCATGAGACTCAACGATTTTGAGAGAGAGTGAAACAAAATAGCACATATGAAGTTAAATAAATCTGTGTACATATATTAATATTCTCTTTGAGATTCATTTAAAATTTCTATGAATTTTTAATGAACCATATCAGTCAGTTAAGTGCCATATGTGATACATGCTTGGGCGCTCATGTCTCGGCAGAGACATGACTGACTGGGCAGAAGATTATCCGCAGTAGGTTGCCATTGCTTTCTGCGGTAGACTGGTTGTCGACCAAGGCTATAGAACCCAATCTGTCCTGTTATTTAACCCATAACTGGAAGGAATAGATAGATTAATACCTTTCCCAAGAGTATTTGCGCGTAAGTGAATGCAATGAATTCAGCTGGAATTCGAACTCGGCTCCTCGATTTCTCGTTCCGAGCCGATATCCAATGCACCACAACGCACATCCAATGAATCATATATCATGCCCTAAAAATTATACCTATATCAGTTATTTTATAGAAAATTTATAGTGAAAAAAATTGATTTGCATAAAGATTTGTCATAATAGAGATATTAATAAAATGTCCCAAAATAATAAAATTGTAAATTTCCAGAGGTCTTTATTAAGGGGGTGCTGAAAAGTTCTCAGATTGACCCACTTCCCAAAATTTAATCAAATAACTAAACATAACATATATATTTTAAAAGAGCTTCTTAGGTGAAGTTTTCAAAACACCCACATGGATAGTGAGTTTCTAAGTGCAGTTTAGATGTGGCACAGTGAGGATTGAACTCACTACTCAACTGTAATGATTCTAGTAAGACAAGCTTAGTAATGAGTTATACCACGTCAAAGTACCCAACATACCCACATAGTACTACTACTTATGTACTGGAATTATCCAAGTATTACTAGTTTTTATATCTGCTCATCGGTCCAAATTGAAAGACGTTAAAGTGATGATAAATAATCTGAAATTTATCAAATAAAATACTGTTCTTGAGATACTTCATGATCTGGTAAAAATAACTTCAGTTATGGTTAGCAAGTGGTCAAGTTCAATAAATTAAAAATTAAAAGCTTTGCTAGATAAGCAGCAAAAGAAATTAAATTTCCTCTTGCATACCATATAATAGGCCAAGGATACTTTGGGATGTTCTAAGCAGTAAGTTAGTGAAGTTTGTTGTATTTACAAATAGAACTGTCTGCCTTGGCTCATGTAAAATACAAAATATATACTCTTGAATATTAGTAAGAAATAAAAAAAGCATCTGGAATGTAAAAAAGATTGGTCTCTTTTAAAAAATTGATTTTTTGAAAGGAATTTGGCTTTGTTTTATACATTTTTATTCATGATCAAAATTATATTTATTTTTTTAAAAACATCAATAATAAACTACATTTTCTAAAATTGTCTGTGCATAAAGTAATTTCTAAACACAATAAAGAAGCATATATATATATATATATATATATATGTATGTATGTATATGTATAGTTTAAATATATGTATATATATAATTTAAAGGCTCCATTTTATAAATATATGTATAAATTTATATATATATATATATATATATATACATGGATATTTGGATATGTATATGCGTGTATATGCATATGAATTGTTTTGTTGCTAAAGCTAATTATTTTTGAGGCTGAGTGTAATCAAATTTCATTTTTGGTTCGATTAGATACATTATTATTTTATGAAAGCAGAAAAATGAATTAACTTGAGTAGGGAAAAAAGGAAGAAGCTAAAACCAATGAGAAAATTTTTATTAGCAAGCATTCATGGCTTGGAAAGAAAAATTAAAAAAAAAAAGGTAAACAATATATAAATATCAAAACAACAAAAACTTATGTATATTTTATACAGCTCTATGTTTTTATAATTGCCCATATTCTAAGTAAAAGTTAATAATGTTGATGCTTATGAAAAAAGAGTAAAAATATAAAAATAGGCAAAAACTGTTTAGGTTATTATTACTGAAAATAATTCTGAACTGTTCTTTTATTTAAAACTTTTATTCTGTAATTCTAATTTTCAAACCAGCCTTTCCATTACTGGGTCACTTTTTGGATTACTTTAAAAGTTTAATTAAGAACATTTCCTGTTTTTGTTAATAAGACATTTTTAAAAAAAACTCCTTTCTACCTATCTCTCTATCTGATGGACTCTCCTACTGTCTTTGACAAATGAAGGTGGGGCAGCTCAGCTTGTATAACTGAAGAGTAAGACAACCCATGCATACGATCTGATTATAGTGGCGAAAAAACTTTTGCGGAATTGACCACACTTTTCGCATGAACCAAAGACATAGTATGCCACAAGGTCTCAGGTTTTGATGTCAAAATTGTCCTTCTTCTAGACTGGTTGAGAACCAAGACTAAAAGGCTGAGGCTACCCTACTATTAAACTCATGAGGCTATGCAATAGATTTATGAATATGTGAATGTCATAATCTCAGCTGGAATTTGAACTCAGATCTCTGATTTCTAATTCTAATTTGCTATCCATTACACCACCAGCACACCCTATGCTCTCCCATCTTATCTAATTATTTACCTGTGTGTCTGTCTGTGTGTGTGCATGTGTTAGGGGTTGGTGAAAGTTCTATAGCCAACTAAGAAGGAAGTGAGTGGGTGTGATAACTTTTCAGCTCTACCTCATATATATATATATATATATATATATATATATATATATATATGGAACATTTATAGATCAGATTTAAATTAAATGAAAGCAATAAACAGTTATATTAGACAGTGCTCAACACATGTTTGAAGAAAGATGAAGATTCAGCATGTAGAATGTTTAGATATTTAGGTAGGGGACTTCAAAACGAATTATCTGATGAAATCAAAAATTTCAAAACCTGGGTAACATAACCAGCTGAACTTCCCTACTTATATATGCCGGTTATACTACCATGGTTTTGACATTTTTGGTTTCATTGGCCAATCTGTTTTGTACACTCTCGCACCCCATTTGAGCATTATTGAGAAATGGTAGACTTTAAAAACAGTAGCTACTCATGTATTTAAGCATCGTTCATTCAGTAATGAATTTGTACACTCTTGGCGACTGGCGTGTGTTTGCATTGTGCATATATCACACTAAAATATGCCTTTTTCCAGTGAGCACCAGCAGCTTAGAAGTAGAATCATGAACTGATGTCAATTTGGTCGGGTTTTAATCCTGGCTAGAAGCGATCGGATGTCTAATCTTTCTAATGAGCTGTGATACAGTGAAACAGGACTCTCTGCGAATGACATTCTCTCTCTCTCTCTCTCTCTCTCTCTCTCTCTCTCATATATATATATATATATATATATATAATTTATATTTATATTAAACTGTTTCTTTAATGTTTTCTTAAGAATTTTTAAAATATTTTAGATCTAGTAACCTTTTCACTTATTTCTAAACGGTGGCCACTGGGAAGATGTATACACAGCCTTTCAGTCTAGGGCTTGATCACTATGTGCATAATTTTACTGTAGATGACAGTATTGAACCTGAGACATTACAGGAAAAATAGAAGTGTCATGACACAGATCTTATTGCTTATGAACACAAGGACTGTCACAGACTACATGAATTTTGTGTGCATCAAGAAGCTAGCTGTCTCTAAGACATATTGGTTGATTGCTACCATCTTAAGCATGATGTACCTTTCCATTTCCATTCTGTGTCAGATCAGAACTTGCTATGTTAATGCACTTGATACATCTGAAAGAGAAATGAGAAGGTTAAAATTTGGCGAATGCTACATAATGTTACGTTTGTTTATTTTGCATTTTTCAAGGTGGTACAAAAAACCCTAAATGTGAATTCAATCCCTGGTCTGGGTAGCACAAACTTAGACTCAGTAGATACAGGGTGAGCAATAACTGAGTTGAACTAAATAAGAACAAAAACATGGACAATGTAATGAGAACAATCTGCCCCTATAGATTAAATAAAGAATTCCATTTGAAATTTCCTGAATGTTACCCAGAATAATCAGCACCTGAATAAAATCAGATGAAACATTATGATAACACCAACAAATATTCAGATAATAGTCTGAATGTATATAATGCAAATAGTGTCTTTCATTATTTTCAATTACTACAAACTTGACCTGACCTAACCTCCAAAAGCTGTTCAATAAAGTCCTTAGACAACTTACTCTGCTTTGTGAGTGTTGATGCTAAGTCCAAGGTTTTGTTGGTAGCTTGTTCTAAAACACTCCAACAGTGGTGGTCAATTCTAGACTGGAGTAAAGTTAAAAGACTGTCAGCTGTAAATCATCAAAATTAGCTAGGTATAATTTTGGCACTTTCTTGTCTGTATAGCAGGTAGCATTGTCTACACAGCTGCCCTCTAGTTAATTGGCCTTGTGTAAAAGAAATTTGTGTAGTAGCCATTAGAAACTATCTTTAAACTTTCCAAAAAGAGGTAAAAAAATGGGGTTAACTTTTTCTACCCAAGGTTACACTGAGGATCCGGATAGTTGGTTTTAAAGGTACAGGTGAAATCAACTTATTTTGGTTATTCAAAACTCTACTGTGAAGAGTTTATTATAAGAAAATAACAGACCTAACCCTAACCCTAACCTATGTTTCTTGTAGTAATTGAGTCTTTTCTTGAACTTTTCCATCCTTTTCGTCTTCATAGATTAAATGAGGTGGTGTTCTGGTGTATGATTTAAGACAACTTTTCTGAGAGAGTTGTGCTCGACTTGAAATTTAGCAGCTACTTTATATGGAGATTTGTGGGTCCTTTGTAATTTTGATCTTAAAGGTGTTAATGAAATTTCAATCCTGATTCTTTTTTACTTTGTTTTTACCTGGTTTTTCTGGGTGACATTTCCAAATTTGTGGCTTACTTCAGATTATTAAAAGTGAGCAGAGACACATTGATTATTCTAGGATCAATTTGTGTATAAACCAAATTTGATACTATTTGCTTCTGTGAAACTATTTCTACAATATTACTGAAAACTAATTCACAATTAACAGTATACTCTTCTTTGTTTGGTATTTGATTTTACATCATTTTCTCTAGTTGATGATGAAAGATTTTAGTTTAAATTTTCCAGCAAGTTTTGCTTCACTACTCTGTTTATATTAATTCCACTTACTGTTCTGTGTAATGTGAGAATCATTTTCAAGAAGAAAAAATATAAGGTAATTAATCTACCCTCCTTTTTAAGGATTTTTAGGTTTTGTAAAACTCGAGGTTTAAAAGCTCTCTATGTCGTTCATCAATTCTACCTTTTTATTCCTCCGCTTTTCTTTTCATTTGTCTCTAGTTTTTTTACTTACCTTTCCTTCTTCTGTCTTACTTTTCCTATCTGTTGCCATGGGAAAAGAAACAGATAATCTATTTCAGTTTCTTTCTTTCTTTCTTTCTTTCTTTCTTTCTTTCTTTCTTTCAGTCTGTTCATATCTGTCTATTTCATATATATATATATAGAGAGAGAGAGAGAGAGATTTAGTGTATCGAGGCAGCAAATAATTTTCTAAACATATACTGTTAACTATAAGAGACAAAGAATGTCTATTATGTTTAATCATGAGCCATTCTAAATGTCATATTTTGACTTTAATTTCAGTTGAAAATAAAGACAAAAATTCTCCAACATTTGGATAATTTTTTATTAATTTGGTTCTCAGCTTCAGATATTGGAGGCCATGTACATCAAATCTAAACAACCCACACATAATAAAATGATGTTTAAATCTGGCCATAACACATTACATTGCATTTGAATATATAGTTCTGTTGCCATTTCGTGCTATCATGTGGTGTGATGTCATAGAACCACATTGCAAATTTGCAAACTGCATTTGTTATTTTTGGTAACTATTGCCGTTGCCTAGCAGAGTTTTATGTCAACACAAAATAAAATCGTCGGTGATGGTGGATGTTATTGTGTTACCGTCTTAATAACCTCTATGAAGATGGCTCGTGTGAGCCGAAAGCTTAGAACTAAATTAATAAAAAAATATCCAAATTTTGGAGAATTTTTGTCTTTATTTTCAACTGAAATTAAAGCCAAAATACAACATTTAGAACGGCTCATGATTAAACATAAGAGTACATTCATTGTCTCTTATATTTCACAGTATATGTTTAGAATATATATATATATATATAGATATATATATATATATATATATATATAGATATAGATGTCCAGTCTGTAAACAGTGAGGATAATCTAACAGGATCAACTTAATCCCAGACAGATCTGATGCCAATGCCTGAGTCCTGACTCTCTTTCCTTCTTATTTTTATTTTTCATTTTTCATTTTATTTTTATTTTTATCCTTCTCTTCAGTTAAAGAAAATGCATATTCCTGCAAAATGTTTTGTACCAAATGGAAGGAATATTGTAAGGTCTGATGAAATGAGTTAATTAAGCTCATAGAAATGAATTATAATTTATAACCAATTGAAATGACATGTTGAGTTTTCCTTTATATATATATATATATATATATATATAAATTAAAAAAGGATTAATTCAATGATGTTGAATGACCAATGATGTTGAATATTTTATTACATGGAGCTCTCTTCCTGTATCATTTTTTAATATTAAAATAAAATTTTTAATATTAATTAGGATCGGGTTTTTGAAATTTACCTTCCTGCTTTTTTCACTTGGATTAAAGTATTTGAATTAAAATATATATATATATATATATATATATATATATATATATATTAGAAAAATAAATAAACTTTTCCATTACACACAATGGTGTGTAGGGCAGCATTTTTGCTGTTTCTATCACTGTCATAAACTTTTTTTTATGGGGCAGGGTTGTTAGCTCTGTGCCCAACCACCAAACCTGGAGGAAGGTAATTTTCTAAGTGTAGCTTAGATGTGACACATGGCAGAAAGTAGGGGATACCCAGTTAGGATCGAACTCACTACTCAGTTATAATGATTCTAGCGAGATGAGCTTGCTAACCATTACACCACGCCAAGGTGCCCATATATGTATCAGTTAAGTTGTTATTTGTGAGGTCTCTTATATGCTCATGAATGCATTTTTTAATGCACTATTTATACATAGAAATAAATTCAACCACAATTTTGATTTTAAAAATGCAACACTCATAAAAAAAGGAAAATAACTCACTTAGAAGGAAAATCCTCGAGAGTCCCACCATTGAATATTACCTGAATATTAATCTATGCCCAGACTTTTTCCCTATTTCATCTTTCTTAACAGTGTTAATACACTCCCAAACAAATGTACATAACAGTATAAAAAAATCAAAAGAACATGGTTGAATCCATCAACACAGCAATAAAACCAATATCTCCACACGTGACAGTAATTGACATAATTTTCAGTTAACAGTATAAAAATAGCGTTCTTTGAATTTTTCCACTTGTTAAGGATATTTTGTTTTGTTATTATTGAATACTTGGTTTAATAAATTCATTTTGTTCTTGCCTTGAAAAATAATACATTGGATGAAGCACATTAGCAACTATTACAGTTTTCCTATTGTCTTTTACATTTATATAAATATATATATATATCCGCATACAGATCTGTTTTGCTGTATCACAGCTCATCAGTACAATTAGACATCCGATTGCTTTCAGCCAGGATTGAAACCCAACCAAATTGACATCAGTCGGCGATTCTATCTCTGAACTATGGGTGTTCGTAGAAGAAGGCAGACTTTTAGTGTGTGATATACTATGTAAACATACGCCAGTAGCTGAGAGTGTTCTAATTCATTACTGAATGAATGATGCGTAGATGCTAGAGTAGCAATTGTTTTTTTCAAAGTCTACCATTCCTCCAGAGTGCTCAATCAGGGTGTAAAAGTGTAAATATAGAGATGTTGATATATGCATATATATATCTGCCATTTTTTTATGGGTACTATGCAATATTCAATCATTTCAAAACAAAAAGAATAAAAGAAATATTGAATGACAATTTTTCCTTCAATCATTATTTTAAAAAAAAATTAAAGATAAGTTCATCAGAGTAGAAGCCATGATTGGAGTAGATAGATTAATCTATCACCTGGTTCACACTCCACCCACATCTATTGAACAGGTGAAGAGGCGCATCCCTTGTTCCCTGTTTAGGATGTGGTTTCCGGCTTTCTCTTTTCCAATCTTTTCACTCCTTTTTCCTTTTTTTTTTTTCAATTGGAATAGATAGACTAAACTGTCACCCGGTTCACACTCCACCCACATCTATTGAATAGGTGAAGAGGCTCATCCCTTGTTCCCTGTTTAGCATGTGGTTTCTGGTTTTCTCTTTTCCAATCTCTTCACTCTTACGTAGCCCCCTGCACATCAGTGGCGTTACCGCCTTGCTTGGGGTGATATGATTAAAAAAAAAAATGACAGAGGGAAGCCACATCTCATCAGTGTGAAAGTTATTGAAGTCAAGCTGTCAAATTGGGATTGATTACAATGCAGATTCACTTTTAGGTTTTGTCAAGAACCAAGGATCTCTGAATGGTAACTACCAATATAAGTATTTCTAGTTAAACAATTCACATTATAATGCTTTACTGTAGTGAACAAAACAAGTTCAGAACTTAAAATTCAAATCTGACTCATCAAAAAACAAAATTCAAATAATCTTTAATTATAAAAAATAAAATAATAAAATAAAATCAAATTCTTTTTATGGACCCTTTTCACAAGCTGATGCGATTTGTTTATTGTCCAATGGGAAGTCCAGAATTATATCCTGGTGTGAATTCTCAAATGACCTGTTTGGAGTCCCAGAAAGGAAATAAAAGAAGGACACAAGAAAACAATTGACAGTAGAGAAAATATGAGCATGATTAACATGTCCGTTGACAAATGTCAAGCATCTTATTATTGTTGCTTCTCCTTCTCTCTCATCTTCTTTTCTTCACATTTCATTAATCCACTTCATAACTGACCGGTACCCAAAAGACCGCAGTGGCAACCTACTGCGGGATAATCGTCTGCCCAGTCAGTCATGTCTCTTTCGAGACATGATCGCCCAAGCGTGTATCAAGTATGGCACTTAACTGACTGACTGACCCAAAAGACTGAGTGAAGACTTCAAAGACACTCTTAATAAACAAACACTCACACATACATATGCATATACTCTTTCAGTAATTACTATTATGAACATTTTTAACAACCTTTGTTCCAACCAAAAGACATTACTTTTATTTGTAAAAACCTTAATTGATGTATAATATTAACTATAGTAATAACAATACCAATAGCAACAGAACTAACTCTGCTGAAACTAGTATTAATTAAGCTATAATTTAAATCATTTTGTACAACCCACTGAGAATGAACTCAGAGAGAAAAGAAGGGGAAGTAAAAAAAGAAACAAACAAAGTACATGAACAAAAAGTCAAGCACTCGTAAGAAAAAAAAACCCAAGACGAAAACCCTAACACTAAAGCGCTCAATACAAAAGTAGAGCAAACAAAGACAGAAAATCTAAGCAAGAGCCAACAACCTGCCACAGTTTTGCCTTATGGCTCGTCAGGGAAATTGTCGACTGAATTAGCCTTTCACTTAATTGTTCTCTGTTTTTTTTTTGTAATAAAGTTTTAGTCTCCCCACTTTTCTCGTGTTTTGGTGTCTTCTTTGTTTTAATTTGAGTTCCTACATATTTGCTACTTTGAATCTTTGTTGTCAGCCAATTTCCCTGACGAGCCGTCGGGCGAAACCGTAGTAGGTTGTTGGATCTTGCTTAGATTTTCTGTCTGTGTGTGTGTATATATATATATAAATGTTGCTTCTATATATAATTTGATTTTCTTGTTTTATACCACTCTTATAGTGTGCTATCTACTAACAAGTCCAAATCAAACTAATCTGTTTCAACATACATACACATCACTATAACAGATAACCCACTATGGTACTACAGTTATAAATGTGATAAAACTATTTTTACTTCTTGATTTCCCATTAAAATGGAATATTCAAGACAATATTATACAATAACTTGCAAAAGTTTCACTGAGCAACAAATATAAGTAACAATTAACATAAACAAATTTTTTTGCTCTTGATTTCTCAAGCTATGGGCACATTCAAACCAATCCTTATTTTTCATAGTAGTCATAACAACATTTAGGATTATAGTGGGTTATCCATTCTTTTCCAGTTTATAGTGGGGAATCCGTTCTAGTGAAGGGTAGTATTACGTTGTTGCAGATTAATGGAATTTGGCCTCCTTGTAGATAGCCCACTATAACTAATAAAATGATTACATATCAAGAAAAGCAAACTGAGTTGAAAATAACATTTTATATATACACATATCAATTAAGGGTTTTACAATTAAAGTAATACTTGAAGTATAGGTCCAAAGGACATTAAAATGTTCATGGCAATAAAATGCTAAAAAGAGAATTAATACTTAGGCATGTGGGAGCACTGTAAGTAAGGGATGTCTTTGATGTATTTGCTCCTTGGGTCAGTAAGTAGTTTTGAGACAGGGAAAGATAAGATAAGAGGGGTAAGGGAGGCAATCATAATAAGCAGCTTGACTTGGATCAAGGAGGATACTAATTACATTCATCTCTCTGGAGTCTCGGTCTGTCTGTCTGGCGATGCTTTCTGTATTGGCTTTTTATTTCGACTTTTTGGATCGAAGCAGATCATTTAGGAATTCATATCTGTATTTGATTCTGGGATTCCCATTGGCTGATAAATAAAATTCACATAGGCTCTCGAACTGGAGATTTAATATTTAATTAATTTTTAGTTTTCAACCAGAACATCTGCACAAACCCGGATGTGCACCGATGAGTTTTGGTCATTTGCTTTCTGGTTGTTAGGGTGCAAACATCAGGTCCATCACTTTTGCTCGGTTGGTATCACCACAGGATAACAAGTAATCTATAATTCTAATTAAAATCCATTATCATTGAGGTGTTAAATAACAAAAACATTTAGTATAACATAAAACATTATTTTTCAATAACATAGATAATATGGTAGTTTTTGTTTTCACAGTGTACACATAACAAAACATTTAAGATGCTATAAAATCTTGATTTTTCATTGCAGAATAAAAAACGTAAGACACCCACATACATAATTAAAACCCTTCAAAATTACTATGATGATGATCATCATCATTTATAAAGAATTCATTATAAACATTGTCATTTACAGTTTGTTACATGGTTTCCAGTTGGTAGTTTTATATAACAGATATCTGATAAAATCACAAAGATTTATGCAGATTTTGGGTATTTTCTCATCTATGGATCAATTTATATGTGGAAATATATATATATATATATATATATATATATATATCAATCTATAATACTGAGAGGAAAACTCAACACATAATTAAACAGTTATAAATCCAGAATTTATTTCAACGATAATGCTCTGGATAATATCCATCAAGCTCTCTATTTTTATCTAATTAATAATTTATATTAACTGGTTAAATTCTTTTGGATTATCATCTCAGTCTTTATGATTCTGCCATTCTCTTACACACACACACACACACACACACATATATATATATATATATATATATATATATATATATACAGACATGAAAACTTCCAAAGGAGACAGTGGCAACTTAGTGTCTGAGTAAGTAAATCTTTTTCATTTTTCAAAACTTTTTAGATAGTACTTGAATTTATGAATCAAATTATATATAATTTGATTCATTATATATACCTATCTATATCTATCTATCTATCTATATATATATATATATATATATGCACAATTATTTGGTTCATAACTTAAAAATTAATTTCATGACAGTTTTCTTGTGAAAGAATTGGAAAGAACTGCAGATTTTAAAGACATATAAATAGACTTTACAGCAACTTATAAGCACACACACACACACACACACACATATATATATATATATATATATATATATATATATTTTAGCCTTGTATCTACATAAATTATAACTTCTCTTTCTCTCTTTCTTATGTCTTCTCTCTTGTACTTCCCATTCTCCTCTATTATTTGATGAAGTGATATGGACATGTACCTATGATGTGAAATATACTCATGACCTAAATGTACATACTCCAAACTTTTTAAGGTTTTACTGTCATTTTTCAACTTAAAAATAAATCTGTTGGAAACTTTATTAATTTCTTGAAGCCTCAGGGAATTTTTCTTTTGTTCTATTATACTTTTTTTTTATTAATTGAAGTAATATCTTTTTTATGTTTCAAAGAGAGAAATTTTTTGTACAATAATTTGTTCTTTATCACTTTTAAATTTTCTTCTTGACAAAGAAAGGAAAACAAATTTCTGCTTGCGAAAAAGCTTTATTTGAGAACCATTTTATTTTTCCTACAATTAAATTCTATTCTCATGACTATAATAAGTTGCCCATATAAATATGACTCAATGGTTGTAGTAAGGACTGATAAATTTAATACCTAAGGTTCTGTTTTGTGTTAAATGGCATAGGAGAAGGACAAGTCTGAATTCAAAACAATTTGACTATGGGGCTAGCAATGCCATCTCTTACAGAAACAACAGCAGAAATTCATAACATGTTGAAAGCTGTGGTCCCATACTCTTCAGTGGAACCCCAAAACTTGAGGGAATTTATAGTAATATGAAGCAGTAAGGAGAGGATTAATTTTTATTAGATTGGCCTTGTGTCATATATAACATAGGTTAGAGATTGGAATGTGTGGATTAGTGAAAGAATAAAAGTATACCTTTTGCATGTTTAATAGAAATTTATTAATGGAAAAGCATAACATGATTTGGTAGAAGTTAATGTTCAATGAAAAAACAGTATTGCAAAGGTAAGAGTATCAAGAGTTTGTTGAAATGTTTGTAGTAGTCCTTGCAAGAGTGAATTTATGTGTATGCAGGCAAAAACATATGTGTGTATATATGAGCATTATCTTTGGTAGGAGTGTCTTTGAAGTAATTGCTTAGGGTGAATGATGAAAAGGAAGGAGGTGAGTGAGAAAGATAGAGACAATAATAAAAATGATCGCTTGATATTTGTCAAGGGACGTGTTAATTGCGCTCGTCATCTTAACTCTCTGACAACGGTCAAACTTTGCTCCTCTTTAATTTAATTTGGGAATTCACTTCCAATGTGATTCTGGCCTTTCCATTAGATGACAAACGTTTCACATCGAAGTGTGAAATTTCATGAGTTTTGTGTGTGTTAAGGAAAGTTTGTAAATCTGATAAAATTTGTCTATTTCTAACAAAATTAATGAGTCAGTGCTTAACATATGAATTTTAAAATCTAGAACTTGTTTTGTTAACTATATATAATTTTCAGTTTGTTTTTTTGTTTTTTATCAATATATTTTTGTTTCCATAAAATCTTTAAAGAGTTGGGTGCTATTATTTTTTCATTTATTTATCCGTTTGTATTGATGTGAAATTCCTCACTTTTCTGTTTTAATTAAAAAAGAGTTGCTGAATGTCTCGGGAAAGAAAATATTTGGGGAAATGCAACTTAGAAAACAGTTTTCAGTAATTATTGATGAGAGTAGGTAAAAAATGGGTTTTTAAGATTACCATTGAATGGTTGTTTGGCATGAAATTAAAAACTGTCAAATTTTGGAAGACTAAAAAGAATTTCCAATGAGATAAACTTATTTTGATTAAGAATTCTTTTTGAATCAAACAAATTATCATATGATAAGTTATCAAAATTTTGTAAATAAAAATTAAAGTTAGATATTTATCACACTGAAGATATTTCTGTTTAAATTTTATCAGAAATTGGTCCTAACAGTTCCTTAAGTGGATATAGACATTAATTAGTTCCTGTGACTTGACCCAAAAGAGTTGTGAGTTCAATACCAGGCTACAACAGTGGTGAACAAGTAACCGTTAAAATTACCAAGCCATTAGTTAATGATGGACTTTAGGTCATTATGGACATCAGCTGCCATTTTAACCTTGTTGGACTCATCAGCCTTAATACTGAGGCTGGAATAAATGTTTATATCCTCAATGTAGATACCAAGTTAAGAGCTGATGTCATCAAGAAAGTAATTAATGAAAATTAAAGATAAGTGTAAGACCAAGGATGAAGCCCTAGGGGACACCAGCGTTAGTATAAAAGTATCTAAATGAGTGGCCATTCATGATAACTTTCAGCTTAAAATTTGATAGAAAAGACTGGATCAATTAAGAAATGTGACACTATTTTTTCAGCTTGTGGTGAAAACCTGAATGCCAGACCCTGTCAAAGGTTTTCAAGACGTCCAAGGCTTATAGACTCTTTCTGCAATTATCATCAGCAGTTAACCTGGAAAAATGAAAGTCATATTGCTTGTCTAAGAAAAGGACCTGTGGTGAGAGATGAAGAACCAATTCAGGATTCACTAGGGTCTCTAAAAGTTTCCTAAAAAGATATAGAAAGCTTGATAGTTTGATAGCTGGAAGGGCTATTCAAGCTCACCAGAGTTCTTAAAAACTTGAACAGCAAATGATGTCTTCCAGTTGAAAGGAAAGCAGGAGTCAGCAAGGCATTTATTATACAGTTTAGAGAGAACAAGAGCCAGTCTGGGAGAACACTTCTTAATGACTATTACAGGGATACCATTGAGTCCACATACATTTTTGGGAATCTACATTATAGATGAGAAAGAAACCATGAAGGGGTTATATGCATCTTGATGAGAAGTTAAGAAGGCATATTCCAGATGAGTCAAGAATAAAATTTACAAGCAAAGCATTTCGCTTTATCAGTAGAGGATGATTAAATTGATTGAAGAGAGGGAGAATAGAGACTTTGCACTTATTTAATGCATTATTACTGAGTCACCTGTAATCACAAAAGCTAAAGTTATTAGAGGCTATGTGGTGCCTCATTCTCTCAGCAAACAGACTTTGCTTCTTCAAGGACTAACTTACATTTATTTCAAGAAGCAATGAATAGGGCCCTGTTATAATAGAAGCCAACATGCTGGTTTTGCTGACAATAGTAGTTCTTGTGTGTTATAGCAGTTAAGTATGCTGGTGTGAATCATGGGGAAGATTGAAGTTTCACCTGATGTTTCTGAGAAGGAATGAAAGCATCCATGCTGAGTTCAAGCCAAGTATAAACCACAGTGGTACAATTTTGAAGTGGGAGGTTGAAGATATCAGTCCAATGGGTGTCATAAAAAAAATCACAGAGTGAGTCCCAATCAGCATGCTAGTAATGGAAAGAGGTCTTATAGATAGGGAGTTCTAGATTATCAGAACAACATATTAACAGATATCTCAGAATGGCCAGAATTACCAAGAGGGCAGTTTTGCCAAGTTTGGTAAGAGTTAGAAGAGGAGGTAAGAAATAAATCAATTAGAGATGCCTGTTGCTCGGTTTTGCTTGGGAAACGATTAGTGAAGTCGACAATTTGAGTAAGGGATTGGGCAATAAAAAATTTAATGTCTGAATACCAGCAACATCAGTTCTTTTAGAATGTTTTGGCCACATGTTGTGGTGAGCACTAAAGTCACTGAAGACATAGATGTTTAGAGACGAATGGAGAGAAGGTGCCTTTTCTATATTGTCAGTGATTATGTTGTATATACTGCAGTCCTGGGGAGAGAAAGAGTGATAAAGGAAAAAGAGATGGCTAAAAAAGTTTAATAACAAAAGACAAAAGCACATGAAGGATTGGTCTAAGGCTTTAAGTGACATGATCATCAGAAAATTATTCCAGATTTAAACACCAAGGCCATGTATGCAAATACTGGAGTCTAGAAGATAGCCTGGAAACAAGAATTCATTGGTAGCAATGGAAGAATTTACATTCATTTATGATGTAATAAGTAGGTAATGAATATGTATACACCTTGGTTCCTCCTCACTGGAATGTAATTGGCTGATATCAGCCATAGATGCAGATGAAGGCACGGATGTCAAGAGAAAGAGAGAAATCTAGAGATTATCCACCAGAGGTCTATTGGTCTACATCTACGACTGACTATGCCTATATCTCTGGATACTGCATAAGACAATTATGTCTACATACTAGATTGACCTACCCAGTTACATTTGCCTAAACAACTTAACTACCTCTTATTGATATATATATAATTAGAAGAGGAGGTAAGAAATAAATCAATTAGAGATGCCTGTTGATCAGTTTTGCTTGGGAAACGATTAGTGGAGTCGACAATTTGAGTAAGGGATTGGGCAATAGAAAAATTTAATGTCTGAATACCAGCAACATCAGTATTCCACTTAATTAACTCGTATCGATATATATCCCTTTCTGGTACATATCAGTTTCACAGAGGGCAAAGATATCCGGCAACTGTTCCAAGAGGAAAGATTCTATGCTGTATAAGTTGGAATGGATACCACAAATATTAGAGAAAGAATGACTGAGGGGGAGTAGGTGGTGTCTTGTTTACTGATTTAGTTGTAATTCTTATTGTTGTGTTTCCCTTGTGATTCATTTTGAGGAAAGAGAGAAATGACCACTATAACTGTCACTGTCAGTCATCAGGATTTTTCCACCAGAAATACATGCAGGAATACTTAACCATGCACAATATGTCATTACGAATACACTGATATTATGCAACTGCTGATCAGAACAGGCTCTCTAAGCACTGGCAAAGAGTTTGGGCTTCTAACTTGGAAGCAGCAGCCAGCAAACTGATAACTTAGCACCTTCGCAATGGAAAATCACAGCCATTGATTAGTCCAAACACCAAAATGTTAAGGCAATTAAATCATTGTGGCCCTGCCGAGAAAGAGAACTGGTAAATCATATCTTGAACAGGGAAGAAGGGATGAAACTCTACTCCTGTTCAATAGACATAGAAGGAGTTTGGGCCAGACAATAAGTGAAATCATCTACTTCTACTAACCTATAAAAAAAATGTACACAAAATACAAAAGAATTAAATTATGACTTAGTTCTCATGTCTCCCAAGCAGATTAATGGGTGGGGATTGAAATTAAAAATTTAATAATTAATATCAATGGAGAAAAGAAAATACAGGACAAAGAAAGAAAAAGAAATGAAAATATCAGAAACAAAACACACAAAAAAAAAAAAGAAATTAAATTAAAAAAATTTAAAAGCAGCAAGATGACATGAGGCATTCTAAGTTACTTACAATAGACACTTCACTTGCTTCTTTCCAATATTTAAATTAGACATTTTTTATGGGCAGAGCAGGCTGACTTAATTTCAGTGGTGTTTGAGTAAAATTACAGTGACTTTGATGTGAATTTTTTGATTTCCATGATTGAAAGCATACAGCTACCTCTCACTTGGGGTGGGTGGTTATGGTAACAGGGGTGAGGGGGTCTATTTTTTATCAATCTACCTACCTTTTCTTTTTTTTTTTTATTCTATCAAAGGAATTTGAATTTTTTCCAGACACCAAGACTAATCAATCATCCACAAAGGAATTGCAAACTTAAAATAATATATATATATATATATATATATATATATATATATATATTAAAATACAATTGAACAAAGCAAATCAAAATACAGGTTTATGAAGTTTTATCCTAGTATAAGTCCCCTATTCACTTTTTTGGAAAAGTGTCCAAAACCCCCGTTCAGTTTACCAAGCAAAGATAGACTCCCATTAAAATATAATATATATACAATGTAAATAGTATAACTTCAGCAGCAAGAATGGGAAGCCTAGGTTGCTGGCACCTGTTAGGGTCCCAGCTATGGGTAAATATTGAAGTCCCAAACAAAAATCAAAATATTTTTATAGTAAAATGAGCAATAATAGATTTTCATAGCAAAATTATTTAAAATAGTCAAGATTAATTGTTTATATTTCTGAGATGAGATATTTTAATTATTTACACTATTTACATTGTTTAGACTGTTGTCCTCATCTTTATTACCATTCTCACCTTCAATATCTCTTTATTTCTGAGATGAGTAATTTTAATTATTTACACTATTGACATTGTTTAGACTGTTGTCCTTACCTTTGTTGCTATATTGAAAACATTTTGATGTATTCTTTGGTATTCTTAAGATGATTGGAATTTTGAACTGAACCCTTTATTTTGTCAATGGCTTATTGGATTCAGCAGCCATCAGCACATAAGTCAAGAAGCCTGCTTTATTTCTGTAGGTTTGAATAGTCAAATGACAATCCATTATGACCAGTTAAACTCTTAGACTAATTAAAGACAAAAAAGTTGTGAATGGTCTGAGATTTTATTTGATCATTATGGATTCTCATTTGATTCTTGAAACCTGCTGTTGACCCACATACTTTGTCACATACTGACATGAATTTCTTGAGTGTCATTGATGGCTGTAAATATAGTCTGCCTGTGATTGTTTAACATCATGCGGTCTTAGATGACTAGTAAGTCACACCTTGGATGAGAGAACCCTTTGTCACATACTGACATGAATTTCTTGAGCGTCATTGATGGCTGTAAATATAGTCTGCCTGTGATTGTTTAACATCATGCGGTCTTAGATGACTAGTAAGTCACACCTTGGATGAGAGAACCCTAACTCTAGTTGTTATATGCATGCTCAAGCTGAATTTTACTTAGAATTGAGGTTATGCCTAGCTTTCTAAGTGCCTGAAGTAGATCGGTTAGGACTTGAAGGGTTTTGGTCAAAATGTGAAAACACACACACACATATACATTTCTTTCTTTCTCTGCCTCTGTATATATATATATATATATATATATATATATATATATATTTACATATATTAATGGTATGTTTATTTGCATATTATATATGTAAATATATATAAAACACACACACACACACACACACACACACACACACACACACACACACATATATATATATATATATATATATATATATGGGTTATGTCTTGAAGGCTGTCACAATGCGTTGAGTAAAATAAAGGGAGGTAAAGAAGTGTTTGGGTATTACCTATTTATTAAACATTAATATTTCGAGATCAAAATCTCATCTTCAGAATGGCAGAGAAGCTTTTGTCTGTCCGGGTATCTTTACGGCCTTTCAAAGAATTGCTTACATGTTTCTATTGATATATTTGTGCATAAATGTAGATGCATATATAAGAGGATGTGGGTCATATAATATTCATCTGAAAAATGTATACATATGTATATAATAGTTAATTATATATGTAGATGTATATGAGTATACACTTCTCTAACAAACAAACAAAACACACACATATAAACACACACACAAATATATAATTAGTCTGCTATGAATGCAGAAAGAAAAAGAAAAAGTGTCCCATGTCATATAAAATACCATAGCTTTACTAAATTACAAATTACAAATTTTTGGTGCAGAGTGACAGACCACTTTGCTTTCATGCAGTTTTCAGGTAATTGGCCATGTAAGGTGTTGTTGAAAGTTCAAAGTCAGGCCCACTCTCCAAAAACAACATCCAATTCTATGCAACAAGGGTCTTTCAGCAGCCACCCCTTGTCGTAGGACAGCATTACAGCAAAAAGGCACTTGATGTAGGCCTTTGTGTTGAGTGTGGACAATGAATGAGGCATAACATTGCCATCACTAGTGATCACTTCAAACACATATAAACACCATTAGACTTTTTCAGAATCCTATGCACTTGTCCACAGACTCACAACCAAACATTCTGAAATGTTCATATTGCAGTTTCCAGGCAAATGCCAAGCATAACATGCTGTTTCTAAATTTCTGGCAGAGTGAATTGCATCATGGTGCTCTTTTTCTCACAGACAATTTTCAGATAGAGTATATCTGTAAAGGTACTCTGAAGAATTTTATTGGTTTATCAAGGCTTTTAAATTTGAAAGGTCTGTCAAAACATGTGGATTCTTCATTATGACACTTTATGTCCTCTATGTATTTTGACAGACCTTTCAGCCACCTGATGATTATTCATGAATGTTCTCAAATTTAAAAGCCTTGATAAACCAATGACTTCCTTGACCTTGTATATAAACACGTACAACAAAATAAATCCTTACATTTGCCTTGATAACTTGCAAAAGTATTTTTACCTTTCTAGCCATTACCATTTATGGGTTGTGAGTGCAATAATACTTTAAATGTAAGTCATTTTTCATGTATTTTTGCATTTCTTTATGTATGTATTAACTTTAATTTTTCCTTATTTTTATGTCTGTTATGCCTAATTGAACATTTGGTTTTTCCTTTCTTTAACTTGTTAGATATCTGTGGCTGTTAGGCTTTAATTAAGTTAAAACTTAGTAATTTTTCATCTCATTCCTTCTTTTTTTTTTTACTTCCTCCCACCCATTTGCTCACATATTTGTGTTCAGAGATCTTAACGTCCATCATGCCAAGTGGCTAAAAGACTCTGTTACTGATTCAGCTGGCATTCACGCCATGAACTTTGTTATCTCCCAATCCCTTATGCAAATGGTGGATTTCCTCACATGCTTTCCCAGCATCCCCTCAGGACACGCTTCTCTACTAGATCTATACTTCACCTCCGTACCTGACTCCTGTGAAGTCTTGCTTTGCCCTCTCGGAAACTCCGATCATGCTGCTGTTTCTCTTAGTATATCTCACCACTCTCACTCCCCTCAGGAGCCTCCTACCTACAGGATCTCTTACTGCTACTAAAGAATTGACTGGGATGCGTTTTGCGATTTCCTATGCAACATCCCTTGTGGAAAAGTGTTCAGTCTCCCAGTCAATGACTGCGCCTCCCTCTGAGATTTCTTACTGGGTCAAAGCTAGCATTGATGCCTTCATACCAATCAGGAAGTTTCGTTGTAAACCTCATTCCTTCCTCTGGTTCTCTCCTTCCTGTTCAGCTGCCATTGCCCACAGGAACCACTACTTCCGGGCATATATATATATGCATCTGACCACAATAGGTGCCTATTTGCCTCTGCTCATAATGAGTGCAAGAGGATCCCTAATGATGCTAAGTGGTTGTTTGCTGAGAGAATGAAGCAGTGCATAGCTGACCACAAGTTCAGCTCCAAGGACTGTTGGCGGCTGTGCAAACATGTGCTGAATAACAGCAAATCCTCCATCCTTCTGTTAATGAATTTTAGGTTCTCACCGCATCAGTGGACAAGGCAGAGTGCTTTGCTCACAGATTCTCAGCAAACTCTACATTTGACTTGTCTGAAGTATCCACACCCAACTTCTCTCTTAGAACTGAGGCTCAACTGAAAGATGTTTACATTACCCTGTCTCTGGTATCTAAGGTAATATCAAAACTTGACCCCAATAAGGTGAGCAAAGGTGATGGAATCCTGGTCATTGTCCTAAAGAAATGTACCCCTGAACTCTCCTCTGTCCTCTCTAAACTCTATAATTACTGCCTTTCTGCTTCCTGTTTTCCTGCATTCTGGAAATTCTTTTCTGTGGTTCCTGTATTTAAGAACTCAGGGGAACCCTCTGACCCATCCAACTATTATCCTATCAGCCTTCTACCAATTTTCAGAAAAGGATTTGAGGCTATTATCAATGCTGAAATAGTTCAACATCTTACTGCCCATAAACTATTCTCAGACAAGCAGGACGGCTTCCGCTTTGCCAGGTCTACAGCTGATATGCTAACGACCATCACGGAGTACATATTCCAAGCCTTGAAAAGTCTGGTGAGGTTCATGCTGTTGCCCTGAACATTGCCAAGGCTTTTGATAGTCTGGCATGCTGGCTTTCTACACAAGCTCCAAGGCTAAGATATCACCAGATGCTTGCTTGATCTGATTCAATCTTACTTATCTAACTGGATAATGAAGGTCATCTTGAATGGGCATAACTCCACATCCTACTGCACAAATGCTGGTGTCCCCCAAGACTCTATCCTAGGCCCAACGCTCTTCCTGATCTTCATAAATGATCTCCCAGAAGTGATCAAGTCCCAAGTAGGCATTTACATAGATGACACCACAATTTACTCCTGCATCAGTAAGAAATCTGGCGAGGTGGACAAACATAGCCTCGCTGCTGATCTTGAGAAGGATCTACACTCAGTGGTGGACTGGGGTAAGAAGTGGCTTGTAAATGTCAATGCTTCTAAAACAAAACTGTTATCTCTCAACCATCATAGGCAACCTCTCCTGCCCCCCATCAGCATAGACCAAATGAGTCTCCCTGTGCCTCCTTGGCCTTATCTTATTTTTCGACCTCAAGTGGGATCATGATATTGAGTCAATAGCCAAATCCAGTGCTAGGAAGGTTGGGTCACTGTGTCAGACCAGGAAATTTTTTCTGTTTGAATCCATCTTGCACATATACAAATCAATCATCCATCCATGCATGGAATACTGCTGTTCATCTCAGTGTTCTTGACAGGCTCCAAACAAGAATCTGCAATGTGATAGGTCCAGACTTGGCAGCTTGACTCCAGTCACTTTTCACCGCCAGGTTGTGGCTTCCTTCTATCTATTCTTCAAATATTTTCATGGCTTCTGCTCCAATGAACTTAAGTCACTAGTGCCCCTGCCACAAGAATTTACTTATGTAACCAGACTGGCAACAAGGTCCCACCCATTTACAGTTAGATCAACCTAAAGCAGCCGACAATTCTACTCCATCAGCTTCTTTTCTTGCACTTCCTACCTGTGGGACACCCTTGTATATACTTGCTTTCCTGATGGTTACAACCTCCAGGAATTTAAATGCAATGTCAATACCCATCTCTTATCCACTTGACTCCAGTTCTTTCTACATCACACTGCATATCTTTTCCTTTCTCTCTACCTTCGCAACTGTCTTCACACCTGTGTTCCCATCCTTCTCTTGCCCTTTCTCTGACACCCCCTGTAACTGGTCTGTCTTTCTCTTCACTCTCCTCCTGTCTAAACGTTTACTCTTATGTAGCCCCCTGCACATCAGTGGCAGTACTGCCTTGTTTGGGATGAAACAATTAAAAAATAAATTAAAATAAAGTCCTTCCAATGCCAAAATGTATTGGCTAAGAAGAGTTTTTCTTTGTCTTTTTATTTATATATGAATTTATATATATATATATAGAGAGAGAGAGAGAGTGAGATGGATAAGAGAGAGTGTGTGAACATAGGAATCAGCACTACATTGTAACTGTCAACTTCCTGCCTAAATATGATCTTCAGACTTTTAGTCTATGCATTTTAACAATAAGAATTTCACAAATTAGTGCTTAACATGAAAAATAACCTTTTACTTTCACAGTTGGTAAAATCTTGTACTGAAATGGTAGACTCGCTTATCGCAGGATTGGTCTGAATAATATTAACATAAGACTTGCTTATTTGTTTTTAGCTTCAGGAAAGGGAAAATGAATTAATTCTAAAAGATTATTTTTAACAAAGGATATATAAATTGATATATTTATATGAGTAGATATGGTTTCTCTTTACACACACACACATACACACATGTATATGTATGTGTTTGTGTATGTGTGCACACAAGAAAACTAATGATAAAACTAAACTAATCCCCAGAAATATTAAGATCATTATCTTAAAAATGGAAAAAGATTTTCTTAATATTTTTCCTGTAAGCTATAGCTGAGCTTAGTATGGTAAAAGGCAGCAATATTGGAGCACTAATTGAGCATTCGTGGATGTGCGTTGTGGTGTATTGGATATCAACTTGGAACGAGAAATCGGAGAACTGAGTTCAAATTCCAGCTGAATTCATTGCATTCACTTACACACAAATACCCTTGGGAAAGGTATTAATCCGTCTATTCCTTCCAGTTATGGGTTAAATAACAGGACAGATTGGGTTCTATAGTCTTGGTCGGCAACCAGTCTACTGCAGAAAGCAATGGCAACCTACTGCAGGATAATCTTCTGCCCAGTCAGTCATGTCTCTTTTGAGATTAGAGAATCTGAGACTGGATAGACCCAGCTACATAAAACTGAAAGAATTAGAGACAAAAAGTACTGTAACTCATTATGGTTTTCAAGAGTAGCACATGTAGTGAAGCCATAACAAAAAGGGTATGTCTTGGGCAAGATAGACCTGATGGAGACCATCCCTCTTCAGAAAGGTTTTTAAATTCAGAATGTTCATTCTCCTAGGTTAGTTGTGGTTTCAAAGCAAGTCTGCTCTGTTACTTAACACATAGCTTGGGAAAAAGGATTCATGTCTTTAGTTAGGGTAGCGAAAAATGAACAAGACAAAATCAAGCAGGAACTGAACTTGGATCCCTGAATTCATTTTCAATGTCAGTAGCATTATTCATACTTTTCAAAAAAAAGATTAAACAAAAAGTGTGTGTCTCTGTTGGTAGTCAAATAATTGCAAGTGTGTCTGCATTTGTGAACTCTAATAAAAATGTGTATACATACATTCTTGATCTTCTCTGTATATTTTGCTATATAATGTGGATATCTTCAAAAATATATATATATATATATATATATATATATATATATATATATATATATGAGTTTGTGCATCTATTAATGTGTTTATATACTTGCATCTGTATACATATGTGCATCTCAAAGTTCTTTATTCACAAAACAATTTTCTGAAAGATAATCTTGAAAATCAATGATTTCTCCCCTGTGGCCAAACTAGATACAATCTACCCTCAGGTAGTTCTTGCTTAGTTACCAGAATATGGTCAGATTCTCAAGTCTCTTCAATTAAATGTACATTTAAACACATACACACACACTAACACACACACACACACACACATATATATATATATATATATATATATATATATATATATATATTTCTTGATACATATAAATATGCATGAACAAAGTTTTTAAAATTATACATGACTATAAATATGTGAAAATAAAATTTCATTATAGACAGCATACAAATATAGATATACATAGGTATGTCAATAAGTCCATACCCAAAATATTAAAACAGCATTTTTTTTCAAAATAGTCTATTTTCTTGTCAATGCACTTAATTGAATTGTTAATATTAATCATACAAATCTAATCAAAATCTGCTAATATCAGGTTTTGTCAAATAGATTTATTGATTTACTCTTGTCTGTATATTAATCTATATCTATGAAATTATATAACAATATATGCTATATATTTGTAGAAATAAAGACCACCTCAAAACACACATATGCATTTCTTCTCTCTCCCTCTCTCTCTCTCTCTATATATATATATATCTTTAATAGTATGTTCATATGTATATTATGTGATTATTATATTTCTATAAATATTTGTGAATAGATACACATATATATATAAGTGCATATGTGTCAGATAGAGCATGTATCAATATCTATGAATTTATATAATTAAATATTCTATATATTTATAAAGAAAACACACACATATACATTTCTTTCTTTCTCTACCTGTATATATCTATCTATATATATATATTAATGGTATGTTCATATGCATACTATTATATATGTAAATATATATAAAACATATATATATGTTTCTATTGATATATTTTGTGTATAAAGGTGCATATACAAGAGGATGTGGGTCATATAATATTCATATGAAAAATGTATATATATATGTATATAATAGTTAATTATACATGTAGATGTATATGAGTATACACAGGATTATATTTATATATGCAACCATACATATATATATTAAGACAACATTTTTCTAAAATATAAAACACAATCCATTTTATAGCAGAGCATATAAAATATACAATCATATAAATTGCTATAATAGACAAGGTTCAAAATCTCAAATGTGAGAAGCATTATGAATTGTAAATTAATTTTTTTTTCTAATCATTTCACTCCAAGCAAGGCAGAACTGCCACTGGTGTGCAGGGGGGTTACATAAGAGGTGAGCGATGAGAAAGAGGAAAAAATTATGAGAGTGTCAGAGAATGGGTAACAGAAAGATGAGAACACAGATGTAAAGAGTGCTGCATGAGAGTAGAGTGGAAAGGAAGGAGAACATGGTACAAGGGTTGTCATGGAAAGGATGTGAGTCAAGAAGATAAGAGATGGCAGTTTAAATTCTTGGAGATTGTAGCTGTCAGGGAAGCAAGTATACGAAAAGAAATTCCACAAATGAGAAGCACAAGCAAAGAAACTGCCAGAGTAAAAGTTGCAGTTACATTTGATTGGTTTCACTGTAAAAGGGTGGGACCTAGTTGCTAGTCTAGTAGCTCAAGTAAATTCATGCAGAGGGGGCACCAGGGAGTTAAGCTCATTGAAGCAGAAGCTGTAAAAGTATTTATAGAAGAGACAGAGGGAAGCCACATTATATTGTTGAGAAAGTGAATAGAGTTGAGATCAAGATTGTTTACATTGCAGATTTTCGGTTGGATTTTGTCAAGAAACAAGAGATGAATAGCAAGGGCACCCAACCAAATGTGACAGCAGTATTCAATGCATGGATGAATGGTAGATTGAAATGTGCAAGATGGATTCAGACAAGAAAAACTTCCTGGCTTTACACAGGGAACCAACTTTCCTAGCAGCAGATTTAACTATGGATTCAATGTAGTCATTCCACTTTAGGTCAGCTGATAAAGTTAGGCCAAGGAAGCGCAGTGTTTTGCTTTCAGAAAGACTAGCCTGATTCATTCTGATGGTGGGTAGGAGTGGGTGTCTATGGTGGTTAAACGATAGCAACTTCATTTTGGAAGCATTAAAATTTACAAGCTATTTCTTAACTCAGTCCATCACAGATTGGAGGTTCTTTTCAATATCAACAGTGAAGTTTGCTTTGTTAGCCTTGGCAGATTTCTTATCAAGGTGGAAGTAAATGGTTGAGTCATCAGCATAGATGCCTACTTGGGATCTGATTACATCAGGGAGATCATTGGTGAAGATCAGAAAAAGCATAGGACCAAGAATAGAGCCTTGAGAGACACTCGTGTTCATATGATAGTATCTGGAAGCATGCCCTTGTAATACTACCTTCATTACATGATTTGTAATGAAAGACTCAGGTCAAACAATTGTCTCGTTAAACCATAGCCCTGTAGCTTGCATAGAAGACCAGCATGCCAGACTCTGTCAAATGTTTTGGAGATATCTAGCTCAAGTTTGTTCTTATTGAGAGCCTGGTATATATACTTTGTGATGGTTATTAATACATCAGCAGTAGACCTGGTGAAGCAAAAACCATAATGTTTATCAGAGAAGAGGCCGTGGGCTGTGAGACATTAAAAATTTAAGAGTTGCTACTCATTTCTTTATGCCTACAACAAATGAAAGAGATAGAGAACAATTTTCTATATAATAAAAATCATTGGCAATACACTTTCATATTAAACTCATTGACAATGCATTTTCATATTAAAATTATTGGCCAGTTAATTTTTATACCAGAATCGTTGCATTTTTTTATTAAAATTATTGGCCGATGTATTTTCATATTAAAATCATTGGCAATGCAATTTAATATTAAAATCATTGGTAATGCAATTTAATATTAAAATCATTGGCAATGCATTTTCATATTAAAATTATTGGCCAATGTATTTAACTGGTAAAATCACTGACAATGATTTTTCATAGTAAAATCATTAGTGATGCATATTCATATTAATATCATTGATGATGCATATTTATAGTAAAATCATTGGCCATTGCATTTTCATTGTAAAAATCATTGATTAAGGCATTTGCTTTGTAAGTATCCTTGATCAATTCATTTTCATAGAAAAATAACTGGCTATGCATTTTGATAGTAAAATCATTGGTTAGTGCATTTATATAGTAAAAATCATAGGACAATTCATTTTTAGAGAAAATTCATTGGCTAATGAATTTTCGTAGTGGAAATCATTCTTAATCTGACATTTTTATTATATCAAATGTCTTTATAATGAAATCTTTCCGTACTCCAAGATTTGCATTTTTTAGAAAATTAAATTTACAAATTAATATATAAAATGATATCATTTTCTAAAGTTTTGATAGGTTAAGTATTTTTATTATTTCATACAATATAGTGACTTTAATCTCCATCTTTAATGTTTTTTACTAACACAGCTGAAAAAGCTTTATAGAATTCTGTGTTGGTTGGTAGCTTGACTCATTATTGGTCAATAGGGTATCATGGACAGCAATGTCAAGTATTTCCTGTTTGTTGCATTATCGTAATGATTACTGGATACACAGGCATCATGTTTTTTAAATTAAGAAACCTTTATCTTCCCCACCGTCGAAATGTGGCCTCCCTTTGTCTGTTCTATAAATACTTTCATGGCATCTGCTTGGACGAACTTAAGTCACTGGTGCCTCCTCAACAGGTGTTTACTCGTGCAACCAGACTGGCAACTGGGTCCCACCCATTCACAGTCAGGTTAGCCAAACGCAGACAACAATTCTACTCCTGCAGCTTCCTCTCTCGCACTTCTCGCCTGTGGAACTCACTCCTGTATTCTTGCTTTCCTGACGGCTACAACCTCCAGAAATTTAAATGCAAAGTCAATACTCATCTACTAACCACTGGCCTCTAGCTCTCTCCTCTCCCCCGTATAACCTTTCCTTTCTCTCCACCTATGTATCTGTCATCGCACCTGCTTTCTCAGCTTTCTATTGCTCTTTTCTAACTAGTTTGTACTCCTCACTCTTTTCTAATTAATCTTTTTACATTTATGTAACCCCCTGCACATCAGTGGCGTTTTTGCCTTGCTCGGGGTGAAATGATTAAAAAAAAAACAAAAAAAAACAAAACAAAATACCATACGAATGGCTTTTCAATTTGACACCACAATTGTTTTAACTACCTTCACTCCACAGCAATATTTTTCACTTTAAAAAGCAATTCTTTGAATTGTAATATAACCTAAAGATGTCATGAAAGTGAATTTATACTTTCTTTTTCTTACTCTTGAGAATTTACAATAAAAAATTTAGACACTACTTATTAATTAGATTTATTTACAAGAATATTTTTTATATCAGCAACATTCTATAAACTAATACAATGTAATATTTATAATTTACAAATTCATAAAGAAATAATTATGAAAATAATTTTATATTCTTAAATTCATTAACATTTACTAAATTATTAAAATATGTGAACATACTTTTAAAATATTGATATAATCAATATAATCAATTCTGAATTGGTAACCCAAATTCCGTCACTTTCTCACTGATGTAATGTGGTTTCCCTCTCTCTTTTCTACAAGTATTTTCATGGCAACTCCTCTGATGAGCTTTTTTTCCTGGTTCCCCAACTACATGTATTTACTTGTGCTACTAGATTGGCATCTAGGTCCCACCCTTTTATCATCAAAATAGTTAGATGCAACCACATCTTCTCCTCTACAATTTCTTTTATTCCTGTTTGTTAAACTCCCTTTCTTTTGCTTGCTTCCCTAATAGTTCCAATTTCTAAAAGTTTAATGCAATGTCAATTGCCATCTTTTATCTCTGTTGTGAATTCTGGTTGAGAAACCACACAAAATAAAGAATAACAAAAACAGATATGGAGACAGAAAATGTAAGTTATATTGAACAGAAATATACAAACTGGAACACGGGTTAGTGAAGTCAAGAATACTAGGAATACTGTTAGCAGGAATCAATATATACAATCTTGTAGTGAAGAAGTTAGTCCAGGTAATGAGTCTATATTCTTACTAACCAACTAGTGGCAGTACGACTATTCATCTCCACATAGGCAGTATTATATGTACACATTAGACGAGTCCATTCTTGTATCCAAAAAGGTGTGATCCCCAACAATCTCTCTGATTCCTATCTTTCTCTTATCCTTTCTTTGACACACCCTGTACCTTGTTTTTTCTCTCACTGTAACTCCTGCGTACCAGCGGTGGTCCTGCCTTGTTTGGGGTTAAATGATTATAAATAAAAAACATCTTTATTGTTCATCATTTTATAAAGTCTGAATCATTTAGTAATTAGCTGATGTTTTGCCAAATATTACAATAAACAATTTAGTAAATAAATAGTTTCTTGTTAAGAACAAAGAAAATATATAAATTTGATTTCATAGGTTTAGGTTTGACTACAATTCTAATCATCTCTTTGTAAAACAATAAATATTACCAAGGAGTGAAGGTAATTAAAATAATAGCAGTGTCATGGGAAGAACCATCCTTTTGACATTTCATTTTTTAGTGGGCACAATGGTTGAAGTTTGCCAAAACAAAATGAGAAAGATAATAGTCTAAAAAATATGATACTGACATATTTCTTTTTTATGCTGCTTAAAGTAAAAAAGACACTTTAGATTTTTTTATATAGTAATTGCAATATTACTCAATTCTATCATTATATTCTATAATTCTATCATTGCTATTCTATAATTATAGTTACTGTAGTATAGCTTAACATCAAACAAAAAATAGTTTTATAGTTTTAATGGCATAGAATGCCAGAACACGAGATCAATATGGCCCTTTAGAAAATATAGAGCAAGAAATGAATTAATGGGCAAATAATGGTGGTTTTGTCAGAGACAGACACAGGATCACACATGCTGGAAAATAAAAGAGGAGTAGGACTAATACTAGACCAAGACATGACGAAATGTGTTCTGGCATATTGTCAATTACCTGATAGAATTCTTCCTGTTAAGTTGAAAGGAAAACCTTTTAATATCTCTATTTTAGTTGTATATGCACCAACAGCACAAAGCATAGAGGAAGAAATTGCAAAAGTTTTCTGCATGTTCAACAATATAAGGCTTAAAGCAAATCACAGGAAATTACAATCATCTTAGAAAACCTGAATGTCAAATTAAGGAATGAATAAAATGGTGCAATAGTAGGACAAAATCTTGTTTTATGAACATCCAAGACATGAAGAAGCGAAGGAGAAATGAAAAATATTCAAAACAAGATAAGGAAATAGATAACAAAAAGTAAGAGAAGTGATTATAAATTATATTAAAACTATAGTTATTAGATAATAAATATAATATGCATATCAATATTAAATATAATTTATATCTTAATTTCAACTCATGACTAATATATATATATATTAAGGCTGTCATTATTATATGAATATTATTTATATTATTTTAAATATACTTAAAACAATATGAGAATAATATATACATGTATATATGTATATATATTGATACATGTTTCATTAAATAATTTAGACGAGTTTTGTAAATTTCTTTTCATATTGTCTGATAAGCTTGATAACATTATCATTGAAAGAAGAAAGAAAATCACAATATTGATACATAATTTTAAAAAAAAATCCTATCTGAGTTTTTGGCTTACATAAGCTATTATCAAAAATGACAATTATATTACAATGCATTAAACAGTAACGGATGCTGAAGTCGAAAATCGCACCACAGCTCATGACGTCATACATGACACACACACACACACATATATATATATATGTATATTCATAGTAATATTTTTATTATTAGTGTTTCTAATAAAAACTTAGTTTACTGCAACACAAGAGATGTCCTGTTTCAGTACTACTTGTTAGTACCTCATCAAGCAGTGAAATATTTTACTATTAGGAATTGATATATATTTTACTGATAGTAATTAATATATGTAGAAATTTCTAAGTTCTATTTATATCAATTCCTAACAGTAAGATATTTCAGCGCCTGATAAGGTATTAACAAAAAATATTAAAACATGATAGCCCTTGTGTTATAGTAAACTATATTTTTATTATAAACACTTATTATAAAGATATGATAAAGATTGCTCTACTAAGTATTGAACACTCTTCCAAAAGTAAATTACTATGTACAGTCAACTGTGAAACCCATTCATTTGTACTATTCCTAAGATTATATATATATATATATAATAGTCATCCACATACAAGCCTGTTTCACATTAGTTACCCAAATACAAGCCTGTTTCGCTGTATCACAGCTCATCAGTGTGGCTAGACACAGCCACTTGTTTTTGGCGGGGGTTGAAATTCAACCGATTTGGTGTCAGTTGGAGTCACTACCCTCTAAGCCATAGGTGCATGGAATCAGAGAAAGGAAATTTTAACGTGTTGTATATAAGCAGAGTATACTCATACACACCAGTCACTGAAAGAACTCAATTCATTTCTGCAGAGTATATATATATATATATATATATATATATATAATTCATCATAAAAGAATACCCATTAACTTACATATATTCAATAATTTGTTTTGTATTATAATATAATATTAATTAAATATCTATTAAAATCTTTACAAATTAAGAGTTTGGAAAAAATGAAAAAAAAATGAAAAAAAAAAAAAAAAAAAGTATAATCATTCTCAAGGGTCCCTTTAAATCAGATCAAAAATATAAAATGTTTTCTTTCTTTCTTTTTTTGCTTTTCAAAAATGCCGAGATACAGAGAAAGCTAAGACAATAATCCTGTAACAAAAATGAACACATTGCACTGAAAATAAAGCAGTCTATACAGTCGCTCGATTAGCTGACATTTTCTAAGTAAGAATGAAAAAAAGAAAACCTGTATTCCCTAAACATATAACCTATATTTTCAAATTTAAACAAATGAATTGCATTCTGATTAGTTGAATTAAACACACACATAAATTTTTCTGTCTTCCCCATCTATATAAACACTTTAAATATCAGGCATTTGTTTTATACATTCAAATGTAAATCATTTTCACAAAAATAAATCAACATTGCCTGATGACAAGGTAAAATCTCAAAACGCAAATTTCTGTGTCGCCATATAAATTAAATTTTGTATAAAAACAAATTTAATTTCAATTGTAAATATATATATATATATATATATACACTAAAGAAGTAATGGATTTTTATTTAGACTGACTGAGCTATGAAATAAGAAAACTGAATGCATAGACATCAGCAAAAAGGGCAGCCTAAAATGCCAAATACAGGTCAGAGATACTAGAATCAAGCAGGTGTAAAAATTTAAATACCTAAGAAATGTTATAACAGAAGACAGAAAGTGTGACACAGAGATCTGAAGGCGAATTGGCATCACAAAGGAAGCATTCCAGAAGTTGAGTAAAGTATTAAGAAACAGGGCAATTTTGCTAAAAACAAAGAAGTGAGTACTGGATTGCTATGTCAGTTCTTCAATATGGCAGTGAATGCTGGACAATACCATCAAAGATGAAGGAAAAACTTGAAGCAACTGAAATGTGGTTCTACAGAAGGATGCTGCGAATATCATGGATCAAGCATGTGAGTAATGATCATGTTTTGGAAATGATGGGAACGAAAAGGAATTTAATAGTGGACATCAGGAAGCGACAGCTGAAGTTCCTGGGACATGCAGTGAGGAAAGAGGACTTGGAGAACCTGATACTAACAGGCCAGATAGAGAGGAAAAGAGACAGGGGAAAGAAACGGATAACATATTTGAAGGACCTAATCAGGTGGATGATGGAACAAGGGTTGCATGGTGCAACAGGAGAAGGCATGCTAAGAGCCACCAGGGATAGGGAGACGTGGAAAGCCATGATCACCCTGAAGGGACAGGGCACATAGAAGAAGAAGAAGAAGAAGAAGAAGAAGAAGAAGAAGAACTGTGAAATACTTCGTAGTTCAGAACACATTGAACCTAATGATGGTTCCATCTGCCCAGAGGCATGCAGGTTTGATTCCTGCTGTAGAGTTCTTCTCCTTCTTCTATATGCTGTGCCCCTTCATGATGTAGGCGATCATGGCCTTCCACATCACCCTATCCTTTGTAACTCTTAGCACACTTTCTCCTGTTATCCCACCCAAAACCCACTCTGCCATCCACTTTCTCATTTAAGTCTCTTCTTCATCTCTGGAGAGATTGTCCAGCATTCAATGCCATATTGAAAAATAGATATTATAGGGTCCTTATTTTTCTTTTATAAGATTTTTCAAATATTCAGGCCAGTAGATAAAATAAATAAATATACAGTTTAATAAATAAATGGAACGTCTACTCAAATATGAGTATCTACAAAAATAATGATGAAATCTGCTAGATTAATAAATACAAATATATTTTTCTTTAGAAAATTGTTTTGTTTAGATTTTAATATGAATCTGAGCAGATATGAACATTTCAAAACTCTATGATGAAAAAGAATTTGCTTAAAGACACTGATTGGTTAAGTTCTTCATAGCTCAGTGTGTTTAGAGCACTTTAGATCTAACAATGATATCCTCTACCCACGGATGACACAGGTTTGAATCTTACTGAAGAGTGCATATTTTTTAAAATAAAATTTATCAAATTTTCAGATCAGATGATAAATTCAATATATCAAAATATCAAAAGGATATCAAAATAAATAAATGTAGCATTTATTCAAATATAAGTAGATATTAAAATTAATGTTGAAAGTATATACATATATATATATATATATATGAATTTCAACTCCTGTCTAATATATATATTGCTGTGTCACTAACAGTAGTTCAAATATATCTATTAATCAACCAATATAATATGTTATGTTGTATATAGCTATTATATAGTAATTATAGTTATTTTAACAAGAATTACTATAGCTTGATATATGATTACTATAAATTGATTAAATTCTAAAATTTTGATAAAAAAGTTGGTCCTGTAAAATCCATATACAGTGAAGGATATCAAAAGCCTTTTACAGATTATTGTTAGAGGCTTTATTTTAGTATTAATAAATGACCTGACAATCTTTGCAAATGTATGGTGAGAAATATATATTATATTAGATATGTATAATCTAGGTTACTTTATTTTAACTCATAATATTTATAAGCTAAATATACTCTTTAAAGAAACAGATCAATAATCAGTTAATATTTTGATTATGTGCTTTGCAGAGTTTCTTCCCTTGGATATGCAATACACAGACACAATATATTGACAATTTAATAATTGTATCAGCACATCACAGATTAAGTTTCATTGTAATTAAAAGCACCTAGTTCAATATAATAATAAAACTTAATTCATTGCTGTTGTGGCTTTTAAAACCTTATGCATTTATCACCATGATAGATCCATATAATATTTAGAAGGCAAAAGAAATATGGAGAAGTCAGATCAGGCTTCAATTTATGAAGCCTTTATTTGGAATGTGCTTTGTGGTGTATTGGATATAGGCTCGGAATGAGAAATCGGGGAGCCAAGTTCGAATTCCAGCTGAATTTCTTGCATTCACTTATGCGCAAATACCCTTGGGAAAGGTATTAATCCGTCTCTTCCCTCCAGTTATGGGTTAAATAACAGGATAGATTGAATTCTATAGCCTTGGCTGGCAACCAATCTACCACAGAAAGCAATGACAACCTACTGTGGGATAATCTTCTGCCTAGTCAGTCATGTCTCTTTCAAGACATGATTGCCCAAAGCGATATATCATATATATATATATATATATATATATATGATATATATATCATAAAACAAAAAATTTCAAAATTCAATTCCATTGGATGGCCATTTCAACGAGGAAATCTTCGCTTTATAGAAACAAAAGAAAACGACTGACTATGACTTCAATGTTTAAAAAGGAAAGTTAAAATATAAAAATGTCTCTTTCGAGACATGATTGCCCAAGCATGTATCATGTATGGCTCTTAACTGACTAACTTATTTTGAATAGTTTGTAACAGGACAGAAACAATCCCATCCCTTTCTTTTATTTATTTTCTTTCTATTTTTTTTTTTTTTGGATGCTACTGTTATATACTGCCAACGAGGAACACATATATGTAAAAATATAGACGAGTATTTTTATTCTTTGAAGGGGATGGTTGTGTGGAGCAGGGAAGTAACCAGAGTGAGTTTCCACATACAAACGCCCTGTTGGGAATTGTTAGCCAGTGTCTGTACCTTCAGCAAAAAATTCTAGATTTCATATAGTCTTGTTGTGGTGGAATATCCTGTCCTACCCAGGAATGGGTATGGCCTGGTTTATAAAAGACCTAGACGAGAACGAACTACAGAGAGCACTCGAGAGAGATCGAGTGTGTTCGTGACTAGACGAGATTCTTCGTCATTACACAGGAGTGATCAAGATTATTCGTCATTATACGAGAGTCGACAGCCATCGGCCTTAGACGAGAGTTAGATGTCACTAGACAGAAGCCTTCTTCTCAAGACGGACGCATACTACGTCCTATACAGAGACATTGCCTTCTTACTTGTTATTTGTGTTAACTGTTCATTGGTGTACTTGTATTTGGTTTATTGTACGGAGGTATAATAAATCTCTATTTATATATTCTCAGTGTTAAGAGTTATTTCTTGCACTATTCTTTCTCTGTTTATCCCCTCCCGGGATACAGCATCTTAAAACTCTGATGCAATGCTTGTTTTTTTCTGTTGCTCTTTGTTGACATCATCTATTGCCAGATGTTTTTGTCAATAACACATCTTTCCCAGGCCATCACTTTTCAAGACAGTTATCACTTTTGTGGACCTTGCCTATAACTGGATGTACATGTTAATTACATCTGCCATTCAGGGTATATATTAGACCACTTGTCTAGCAAAAATCACTGATGCAAATACATGTTCATATCAACAAAATCATAACAAATAATTAGTTTTTAATTATTTACATTTAGACTCTGCTCCTCATCTTTGTTGTGATAATATACCTCTTCTTACAAGTGGGATGTGGCAAGTCTCTCACAGCTCTGTCACTACTTTCATTGAAAGTTCTCAGGTGAACTACATTCCTTGGCTCTGCCAGGTCTAACTTGCATGGCACCCACCATGTCATTGACATTGTAGCAAACTATCCGCATTCTATCCATATTGCATCATAGAGAAGTAAGTTCCACTTGAACAAATACTTCCCATACGTAGATCAGACTCTTTAGAGGTCCCTCATCACTACAATCTTAACACTGTTCATATCTAGAGTTAACCATTATCTTACAGTGTTTACATTATTCAGACTATTGTCCTCATCTTTCTTGCCATTTGTATGACGTTTTGGCCTTTGTACACTTCGGCCTTCTTCAAGTGCCAGGAATTTCAAATCAAACCCTTTATTATAATCACTGGGGTATGTGAACTCCATTCCTTACCTAATGCCTCTTCTGGAAGTCATGAGTTATCTCCCTCTAACCCTGTAAGTTACTTGTTCACCACTGCTGTAGCCTGTGAAACGCCACTGGAAATTACATAATCTTAAAGAATCAGCATATATGCTTGGCTTCTAAAATCTCCTAAGCCGACCAAGCATAGAGATGAACACAATATGGGAACCAGTAATATGGAGTGCCAGAAAAAATCATTAGTGTCAAAAAATTGCAATATGGTCTCTGGTAAAATATACTAGACAAAACATCAAAATTACAATATAAACTCTGGTAAAAAAAGTGTTACAATACATTATGTTGATAAATCCCAAAAATTCAGTTGTTCTTGTCCTTAAGAAAATATTAAATATTACCTCATCTCAGAAATATAGACGAATAACCATTATCTTCCTCTCCTACCTGTATAACTTGCCTTCTAACTTAATCCTCTACAATGAGTGCCTCTCCAGGTCTTACAGGGGTGAACAGGGTGAACAAAAAACATTAAAGATGAGACGAGAGACTGAATGGAGAAAAGTAAATAATCACTCCTCATCTTCTTTTCAATATACTTAGAAAAAGACAAGAGGGTTTGGAAAATTTGACACTCACAGGATATAGTGCAGGCAAGAGGGTCAGAGGAAAGCAAAAAGTAACCTACCTAATGAATTTGTTTAAGTGGCAAAACAGAAAAGGTTAAGATGGTGAAAAGACAAACCTTACTAAGTTTTACAAAGGCTAGAAGATTGTGGAGAGCTATGATTGCCTACATTCTGAAGAGGCATGACACAATGGAGAAGTAGAATATCTTCAAGTGTAAATTATTACACTTTCCATTTAAAAGTAGATGATATATGATACCATCCATCCATGCATGGAATACTGCTATCATATATGGTCAAGCAACCCCAGATGTTTATCTTAGTGCTCTCAATAGGCTCCAAAGGAGAATCTGCAATGTGATAGGTCCCAACTTGGCAGCTCGGTTCCAGCCACTCTCTCATGTAGCTTTCCTCTGTCTATTCTACCAATATTGTCATGGCTTCTGCTTCAATGGTGCCCCCGCCACTAGAATTTATTCATGCAACCAGATTGGCAACTGGGTCTCACCCACTGTTAGTTAGATCAATCAAATGCAGCCATCAATTCTACTCCAGCAGCTTCTTTTTCCGCACTTCCTGCCTATGGAACTCTCTTCCGTATTCTTGCTTTCCTGACAGCTACAATCTCCAGGTATTTAAATGCAAGGTCAATAACCATCTCTAATCCACTTGACTCCAGTTCTTTCTACATCACACTGTGTATCTTGTTCTATCTTCTTTTTCTTTCTCTCTGACTTAGTAACTGTCTTCACACCTGTGTTTCTGTCCTTCTCTTGCCCTTTCTCTGACCAAAACAAATCTTTTTCTTTCCAGCAGCATGGCTGATGCTGACCACCAGAAGAGTGACTCATTGTTACTTCTTAAGCTAACATTCTCTGCTAAGATGAATTAGAAAGATTATATTGATTCATTTGCTAGATCTGCTGCTAGCAAAGTTGGTTCACTGTGTTGTAATAGACGATTTATCTTTCCAGAATCTGTCTTACATATCTGTTACTTTACCATTTATCCTTGCTTTCCAGGCAACTTTGATTTTCAAAAATTTAAATGGAATGTCCATCATTATTTATTGTGTTCTTGATTCCATTTCTTTTATTTTTCTCATTTATTCTTATTCTTTCACACCCATTAAGCTCTTGTGTCTTAGTGACTTTACTGCCTTGTTTGTTTGGTGGGGTTGATTATATATATATATATATATATAAATTTCTTAATATGTCTGATGCTAACTGAGAAGTAACATCAATGATGAGAAATCAGGTAGGTTAAAGTTAAAAATTTAAATGCAATGTCAATCCCTATCTACTGTCTTCCTGATTACTCTTTCCTCTTTTTGCTTATTATTAAATTTTCTGTTTCATTATTTGTCCACACCTAGTAACCTCTTGTGTCTTAGTGGCTTTTCTGGTTTTGCATGGAGTGATAACAATTAAAAAAAAAAACAGAAATGAAATACGATTATTTATCAAAATAAGAAAGGAAAATCAGAAAACGAAGTAATGGATTTTCAACCAGTAATGATTGGCTACATAAGTACATTTTCCAAAAAATATTAATTAAGTACCATATTTTAAAAAAAGAAGTAACTTTATGCTTAAACTTGGTCAAAACATCAATCAATATTTGATGTCTTTTTAGTCTACAATCCAAAAATATCAAAAGAAATTTCAAATATTTTTATAACTGATTGTTTTTACTGCCAAGAGCATCAAATGATTTTTGTTTATCTTTCTTGAAAGTTTAGTTAATTTATTCTTTTTTTTATTATTTTATAAAAAAACTGCTTTTTGGTTTGAGATTTTTTCAGGCATAAAATGATCCTCAAAAATGTTTCTAGTCACCCCAATTGACAATAGTTATTTATTGATTTATTTCATGTAATATAGAGAAGTTCGGCAAATTCATTTTTTTTTTTTGGCAGTCCTAGAAAAATTGAGCATTGCCACTGAGCCCTCTTTGTTTGATTGATTGGCGGTCAATTTAGATATTGCCAGGTGAGCTTCAGCTTCAATAAGCAAATTCAAGCAGAGATTTTGCTCATGTTAATCGAACATTCCTTTGTGAAGTCCAATTTCTCTGATGCTGTGCCAAGCCATCTTGGCCAGTGTCCATTGGCTGTGAATCCACTGTTTGTCAACGCTGGCCAAAAACAGCAGCTCTTCGTCCTGTATTTATTCTGATGATGGCAATTGGAGATTTTTGAAATATCATCTGTCTCAGGGGTTATTGTTGGCTTCTCCAAGAATCATAAAAAAATATTGATCTTTTGTTAGCATCTCCACAAAGGGCAACTACTTTATCCCCTGTCATCAATTGATCCTGGTCTGAGATTAGAGAGTGTCTTTTGTGATCCAGCGCTTTGGCTGTTTCAATGCATGCATGAAACTGTTGATCAGTTGATGGAAAAGGCATTGAAGGATCAGAGCTTACTGTGACCTGATTACCTACTGAACCATGGGCTTTTGTTTTGAACATTACAGTCTTATAAGGCCAATTTTTTATTGTTTTACTTTTAAAATGTCCAAGTTAATACATTCAGATATAATGATTTCCATTTTGCACTGGTTTAAACTCTCACTGAGGCAAAAATGTGGAAAAAAGAGACCTTCAAATAAAGCCTAATTCAAAATAATATATTTCTAATAAAAATTATTGCTATATCTGTATATATCCATATATCTATTTATATGACTCCCAAAAATTTTATCTACTAGCAGTATAACCTAGCATTGCTTGGGTATAATGAAAGCTTTAAAACTAATCCAATGGTCCGGGAGCTCAGACTCTTTGGACATTGACACGAAAGATTAAAAAGCAATAGTTGTTTCCGGTTAAAGCAAAACCATAGACTGAAAGAAAAATGAATGGATGTAAGTCAAATTTTGATTTCCTGGTATCAATATCAAATAAGTTTTTTTCATCAGAAACTGAATTTTGAAGGCTAAATAAGTCTTCTGAGTAAATGGTATCATGGCTGAGACTAAATACAGACATACAGGCAGATAAACAGACACACACACAAACATCTTGCCTTTTATCTATATATATTATCGATTTTCTGCACTATTGTAAGAACTGCAACCTTGAAACTTCTAAATATCGTTTCTTATATCTTTGTCTATGAATGTATCAAATTTGATTAAAATTGGATCACTCCTTCTATTACCTGATTTTTTCGATTATCCATTTTCAATATTTATCGGGGGGTACCTCGACACAAAACCTAGCTAAGAACACTTGTAGACGCTTATAGTACAACTGCGTAAATTTTCAAGAAAATCAGTTCAATCATTTTGGAGTCTATAGGTTACAGACACACACACACACACACACACACAGACAAAGTTCCATTTATATATAATTTTATTTTATCTATATATCCATCTGTCTGTCTGTCTATGTCTATATCTATATAAAGTTAGTAATTTTTGTGAAAAGAATGTATAAATATCAAAGATAGAGTGTTTATAGATGTAGACAGGCTTTAATGTACACTTCAGACCAAATACGCTTATTCTTCTTCATGTGCCATGTCTCTTCCAGATGTAGGTGATCATAGACTTCCACTTGGCTTTATTGCTCTCAATATTTTTCCTCTTGGTATCTCTCCCAAACCCAGCACTGCCATCCATTTTCGCAGGCCTATCAAGTATATCTCAAGCTGCTTTCCCCTGTCTCTCTTTTCTTCTATTCATACTGTGAGTATTAAATTCTCCAGGCCCACCTTCCTCATTATGTGTCCCAGGAAACTCTGATGCCTCTTCCTGGTGTTAAGTATGAGTTTTCTTCTCATTTGCATCCTCTCCAACACATCATTTTTGCTCATGTGCTCAGTCCATGATATCCTCAGTATCTTTCTGTAAAACCACATTTCTGTTGCCTAAAGCCTCTCTTTCATCTTTGATGAGATCGTCCAGCATTCACTTCCATACAGAAGGAGGGATATCACATAACAATCCAGCACTCTTCTCTTTGTTTCCAATGAGATTTTCCTGTCTCTCAGTACTCTGGTTAGCTTCTGAAATGCATCAATACTAATGACATTGTGCTGATTCCTATCTTCACACTATCATTAACCCTCTCTCTCTCTCTCTCCACACACACACACACACACACATACACACACATACGTATTATGAGTACCTGGATGAGTGGTTAGATTGTTGACTTTGTGACTATGTGACCTGAGTTCAAATCTCAACATAATGATTTTGTTTGAAAGGTGATTTCTTGATGATCCTGTGGTGATACCAAGTGAGGGACTGGATGTTTGCCCTCAGAGGTCCAGATAGCAAATGACCAAAACTGGTCTTTGCACATCTTTCCACCGGTGGAAAACCAAAAATAAATAAATCTCAAATTCCTTTTATGGACCCTTTTTGCGAGCTGATGTGAATTTTGTTTATCGTCCAATGGGAAGCCCAGAATTAAATCCAGGTGTGAATTCCCAAATGACTTGTTTGGAGCCCTGAAAACAAAATAAAAGGATGACACAAGAAACAATTGCCAGTTGAGAAAATACGAGCATAATTAACACATCCCTTGACATATGTCAAGCAATCATATTATGTTGCCTCTCCTTTCACTCTCATCTTCTTCTTCCCTGTTCACTGAGCCATTTACCTGAAGGACCGAGTGGAGACTTCAAAGACACTCTTAACAAACAAACGCTCACACATACATACGCACTCTTTTCAGCAATTACTACTATGAACATTTTAATGACCTTTGTACCAACCAAAAGACATTACGTTTATTTGTAAAAAATAAAACCTTAATTGATATATATATATATATATATACAATATAACGCTCTACATTTGTATCAAGCACTCTTTATAAAAGCAAATGCATGAACAGCAGGTTAAAAAAACCTACGAGTTCCACAATTTCATTACAATATATATATATATAAATGTTGTTTCTATACACAATTTGATTTTCTTGTTTTATACCCCTCTTATAGTGGGCTATCTACTAACAAGGCCAAATTCAGTTAATCTGTTTCAACACACAAATACACTTCACTGTAATGGATAACCCCCTATAATTCCAGCATGTAACATCTTGCAAAGTGATTGAAAATCATACCACAGATTAATTCAAGCCTTGTGAGAGAAAGTGAGTAGACATGACAACATGTTTAAACATGTTGACTTTGTTCCAAATGTTGACTATTCTAGATAATGCACTCTTTACCAAAACTGTTTCATATAGTTGCAGTATAAACTATAGATGGGCTCTGTAGATGGATGACATACACAAATGTACATGACCCAGCATGTTTTTCTTGTTAGAATTGATGTAATGAATATACATACACCTTGGTTTCCCCTCACAGTAATATGATTGGCTGTTGTCAGCCATAAATACAGACTAGAGCAGGGATGCCTAGGACGATGCTTATTGACTACACCTATTGTTGGTAAAATTCACAATAATTTATGAATAAAGTGCAGGGATCAGTTTATGTATTGATTATAATAGAGAATCAATATCTCAAATGTATATTATATAGTAACAACAGTTCATGATGGTCACAAGGTAAGTAATTGAAGGCAATGTTGACAACGTTCCTGGACATAGAGTATCCTCTTGGCATCTGTCGACCATGTCCGTCATAGTATATAGATATAGCATATCCTTGCCGCAAGTAATCTGTTCAATAAAACAATGTTAAAGACTATCACTCTCGAATCAAACACTCTCCAGAACTGGATTTGAACTCCAATACTTGGAAAGATATGGCTGCCATTGATACACGTCACATTGAATATTTTGAGTTTCCTGATTGGTTAAGCCTTCTATTGGTAAACTATAAAAGGGGTTGGCTTATGGGGGTCTGCCCAGTAAATGGACACAAAAAGTCCAACACCTATTGCATAAGTCAATGCCTAAGCATACTGCATATGACTATGATGAGTACCAGTCCATTATGGCTACTTGTTAGATTGTCCTACTTGGTTACATTGCTAAAATCTCTTAGCTACTTCAAATAATATATATATATCTTTCTGGGACATATATTAATTGGAGTAGATAGTCTAACTATTGCCCGGTTCACACTCCACCCACGTCTATTGAACAGGTGAAGAGACCTATCCCTTGTTTCCTGTTCAGGTTGTGGTTTCTGGTTTTTCTCTTTTCCAATCTTTTCACTCTTACGTAGCCCCCTGCGCATCAGTGGCGTTTTCGTCTTGCTTGGGGGTGATATGATTAAAAAAAATAAATAAATAAAAATCCATCTTACATATTTATAAATCTATCATTTGTCTGTTGATTGAATACTGTTGCTATATCTGGTTTGGTTCTGCTATACATCTTGAGGTTCTAAACAAAATCCAAAGAATCAGAAATGTAATTGATCCTGACTTGGTATCTCAACTTTAGTAAATATAAAAATATTTGTAGAAAAGACAGAGGGTAACCACATCATCTCAGTGAGATGATGTGGTTACCCTCTGTCTTTTCTACAAATATTTTTCTATGGTAACTGTTCTGGCGAGCTTTTTTCCTGGTGCTGCAGCCACATGTATTTGAGAATGCTACTAGATTGGCATCTGGATTTCACCCTTTTACCATTGAAATAGTTAATTGTAACCATTTCTTCTACTCTAACAGTTTCTTTCCTCTCACTTAACAACTGTGAAACTACTTGCTTCCCTGATATCTACAGCCTCCAAAAGTTTAAATGAAGCATCAATTGCTATCTACTATGCCCCTGAATTTCAGCCATTTTTTATCCCTTCCTCAAAATCCATGCTCTCTCTCTCTCCCTCTCTCCCTCTCCCCCTCTCTCTCCCTCTCCTCTCTCCCCCTCTCCCTCCCCCTCTCTCCCTCTAATGCCCTGTGTCCTAGTGATAATCCTGTTCTGCTCAGAGGGAGATGATTTAAAAAAATAAAATATAATCTCAGTTCTCTTATTTTTTTAATACCTATCTCTTTTATTGGTCAGCCTTAATCTTTCTATATAATAGAAAGTCTTTATAACCTAATATAAATTTTTGGAGATTGTAGTTATTAGGAAAGCAAGTAAATGAAAGGTGTGTGAAAAGAAACTGTTGCAGTAGAAGTGGCAGTTACATTTACTATTTCAATGTTAAAAGTTTGGAACCTTTGTGCCAATTGAGTAGCAGGTTAAATTCATGGGGTTAGGGCACCAAGAAAAAAGGAGCAGTTACCATGAAAATCTTTCTAAAAATTGACAGAGAGAAGCCACGTCACAGCTGTGAAAATATGATAGAAGCCAAAATACCAAGTCATGACTAATTACATAGCAGATCCTTATTTGGACTTTGTCAAGTACCTTGAGATGAATAGAAGGAGCGCCTGACCAGTTAAAACAACAGTATTCAATGCACAGATGAATGGTAGATTTATAAATGTGCAAGAGAGACACTGACAAAAAACTTTCTGATACAAGACAGTGACCCAAATTTTGTTGGTATACATGCAGCTATTGATTTGTATTAATTGTTCGATTTCAAATTGTTTGAAAAAGTGAGGTCAAGGAGTCACAGGGTGTTGCTCTGTAGGAGACTAGTATCAGCCATGCTGATAGTGGACAGAAAAGGCATTAAAATTTACAAGCCATTTCCTTCCCTAGTTAACTATAGATTAGAGATCCTTTTCAAGAGCAGCAACCAGGTTTAATTTATCAGATGGATTTCTTATTGAGACAGGAGAAAATGGTAGTGTCATCTGCATAATGTCTAGTTGAGAACTGATGACACCAGGAAGATCATTGATGTAAATCAGAAAAAGTGGAGAAACTAGGATAGGGCCTCGGGAGACATCCATGTGAAAGCATCTGGAAGCATGCCCATTTAAAACAACTTTCATTTCACTATCTGATAGTAATGACTGTGTTAAATCAGACAACCATCCTCTAATACCAAAGGTCTGCACCTTGCACAGAATGCAAGCATGCTAAACCCTGTCAAACACCTTCAAGCTATCTACAGCCACAGCTCAAGTTTTGCTAATATTATCGAAAGCCTGGTATATATATTCAGTCATAATTTGAGTTGGAAGTGAATTTGTGAGCACTGCATTCAACCTTGTCTGCTGTAGATATAAAAACTTTGAATTGATTGAAAAGAGAGACTGAGAATTTTCTATTGTTCAGCACACTCTTGTAGAGCTGCTAATAATCTCTAGAACTGAACTTGCAAGATACTATGCTTTGTTTCATTCTATCATCAAACAGTAACTTGTACTCATTATGAGGAGATACAAAGAGGCATTGTTGTAATCAGATGTGCCACTCAGATACAGTTGGAAGAAGTGATTCTTATAGGCTATATTGGCCAAGCCATGCAGGTGAGAACCAAAGAGACGAAAGAGATTTCATTTAGAATTCCTGGAATGAAAGAATTCATGCTGGATTTCATCCAGGAGAAGTTGTCAGGGGCATATTTTAAAACAGGAGGATTACAAACTTTGTTTCAAGAGATATCATAAAGAAAATCACAGAACAAATTCTAATTCACACACTGATAGCAGAAAGATATTCTGTTGGTTGGAGGTTCTTGGCTGATGAGAGAATATAGAAAGATGTTTACAGACACCACCACATGATCAGAGTTGCTAAGAGGGCAGAACTGTAAGGTATGACATGAGTCAGGGATAGAGGTAAAGAAGAGTTCGAGAAGAAAAGCTTATCCTTCATAGTTACTGGTTAAATGCATGGGGAAGTCCCATACTTGCATGAGAGAGTGAGTAATTGAGAAGTTTAGGGTTTGGATGCTATCAAGATCAGTGACAATGTGTTTAAGCCATGTGACATGATGGGTGTGCATTGTGGTGCAGTGAATATTGACTAATCCATCTCTTCCTTCCAGTTATGGGTTAAATAATAAGACAGATTGGGTTCCATAGCCTTTGCTTGTAACCAGTCTACTGCAGAAAGCAACAGCAGCCTATTGTGGGATAATCTTTTTGCCCAGTCAGTCATGTCTTTTTCAAGACATGATCACCCAAAGCATGTATCACATATGGCATTGAAGTGACTATCTTTGAGCTATTCCTCTTTAACCTGTCTGCATTTAATCCTAATTTTCTTGTGTAGATTCCTATATTCCGTTCCATGTCTTGGCATTGTTTTCTGTCTCTTTTGCTTCATGTTGAGCATCTCATCTGGGATCCACTCATTTTTTCTTCTATGTCTGTTTTCCTTTGGGATGATGCCATTTGCCAATGTCACTAATGCTTCCTTTAGTGCATTCTGAGTTTCTATTTCTGATTGATCTCTCATATATTTTTCCACACTGGCTGTATGTTTTTTCCTGCATGTTGAGGTTATCACAAGTCTTTTGTATTGTAGTCTGGGTGCTGCACTAGGCTTCTTCATTCTCCAAAATGTCATCCTTAGCTTACATATAACATGGATAAGTTTTACAAATGCATACCCGAATCTTCTGTTTATAGTTATATAGATGATTTCCTTTTTCATGTCACTACCTGGAATTCTCCATCTCCATAATCATCTTGAGTGTTCTTGAAACCAGGTGTTGGTTATTACCTGAGTGTTTGTCGTGCACCATTGAACCTATTTTTGTCATTGCAGTTTCTTGGTCTTAGGTTGCTAACTTTTATACCTTCCTTCTCCTTACCTACTTTGGCATTCAGTTCTCTTGTGATAAATCTAATTTTTTGGGCATTACATTGAACCTTTGGATTGCCCGGTATGGAGTAGAAAGATTCTTTACTCATCAGTGCATGCACTACTATAAATGCAAAGTTGAAGGGCTTTCTTTTCAGTTTGACCATGACAACTCTTTTGGATAACTGTACCCAAGAATGCAATTCTTCATGTCTCATTCCAAAGTACCCTAGAATGCAATTCTTCATGTCTCATTCCAAAGTACCCCAGAATGCAATCCTTCATGTCTTGTTCCAAAGTACCCCAGAATGCAATTCTTCATGTCATGTTCCAAAGTACCCCAGAATGAAATTCTTCATGTCTCGGTCCACTATCAAGCCTACTCCTTTTTTATTTTTACATATATATATATATATATATATATATATGTAGAGAGAGAGTGGGGGGCAAAGAGGCAAAGAGAGAGACAGAGATACATGTGTACATATATTGTGTACATATATATGACAAAGTGGAAAAAATTTCATAAAATTATTCCTGATATATAAAATCTATATATCATTTTTCCACAAATGCATATGTCTATGTGTGAGTATATATACACATATGTATATATGTGTGAGTACATATACACATATGTATATATGAGTGTGTGCATTTGTATATAATATTATAGTTATACAGCTGTTTCAATATGTAATGAAGACATCATAAAATTTCTCACATTTTATAAACTGAATATAAATTTTATGAATTGGCCATATAAATTCATGAAGTAATCATAAATTTCATAGATATTAGGATTTTATAACTGTTGGGTGGTTAAACTTTAGATTACATAATTATGTATAAAATTTGTGCTTGCACATTTTTGTTTTTATGTTTGTAGATATTGTATATTAAAGTGTTTTCCTGTTGTCTATTTTTTTTTTTAATCATATCACCCCAGGCAAGGCGGTAACGCCACCGATGTGCAGGGGGCTACATAAGAGTGAGAAGATTAGAAAAGAGAAAACCGGAAACCACATCCTAAACAGGAAACAAGGGATGAGCCTCTTCACCTGTTCAATAGACGTGGGTGGAGTGTGAACCGGGCGATAGTTTAGTCTATCTACTCCAACATTGTAAATATCATTTGATGTGGCCATAAACCTTTACTTTCTGTAAAATCCACACGGTTGAAATAGTAGTTTTTGATCTTAAAATGTAAAGTATTTTCTGATAAGAGTATAATTTTTTTTGCTCCAGTTTCTGGTTCATAAAAATCATAATAGTTAGGATTTATACACTAATGTTTATACTTATTTATTCTCCAAGTAAAAAAATAACAAACTCAAAATAAAAATGATCATTTTGATTGTTATAATTTAAAACTTTTACAAGATTTCTTGTTCATAGAATAAAGTCACTATTGCTGGTTATAAATCCAATGCTCAGGTAATGCTTACAAAAACAGCTAAAAATTTATATTAAATCAAGATAAAATTATGAAAACAAGTAGAAAAGCAGTGTTGTTAATAAAAAAAAAACAATTATGGTTAGCAGTTGATACATCTTTTATGAAGAGAATATAAATAACACTTATAAGAGCATAGTAAAGAAGTAATAACAAAGTTTGTTAGAATAATAATAAAACTTATAAAAGTAATAATAATGGATATAAGGATAACAATGGCAACAATATGACTAACACAAACAGGCATAAAAATAATACAGATGAGATTGAAAGTGAAAGTGAAAGTAAAAGGAAATAGTAATGGAAGTGAATGGTTGCCATTCAAGTGTAAATTGGTTGGTTGTAATCTTTTGGGCAAGAATAGGCTTTGACTCAGATTACCTTAATCTGATTCTACCCCCACCCCAACATTGTGCTTGTTCGTCATTTTTCCTCTCTGGCATGTATATTTACACATGCAAAACAAAAATAGAGAAGAGTCAAGTGTATAAAATAAATATAAAACAAAAGAAAACAAGAGAAATCTTGCTCACTTAAATGGTCCAAATTGAACAACATTGTAGATGGTTTATAGAAGTTTAGCTCTGGATGGATAGATGTTCTTGATATGGAGATGCAGTTTTTGTTTGATTTGAAATGTCTCTGCTTTAGTTCGATTACTTCTTCATTTCTTTTTTGTATTCCAACTGCTTTTAGTTGTTTATTTGGACTTTTCATTCTCTTTTTTTTTTTTTTTTTTACTCATTTTGTTTCTTTTGTCTGGTTTTGCTTTCTGCTTTATTTCTTTTATTGTTTCTAGTCTGCACCTCTTTCTATACTGTCAGATTAGTGAGTGAAGAAAAAAGCAGGCCACATGCAATCTGCACCAATATAGCCACTGCATCACCACCATGATCAGTATAATCATTATCATCCAGATAAACTTGCCATCATCATCATCATAATCATTATAGTTATAATCATTGTAAATATCATCATCATCATCATGCATATAAAACCTCCCACCATCATAATCATCATCATCACTTCAGTTATAACCATTGTAAATATCATCATCATCATCATGCATATCAAACTTCCCACCATCATAATCATCATCATCATTTCAGTTATAACCATTGTAAATATCATAATCATCATCATCATGCATATCAAACTTCCCACCATCATCATCATCATCATCATCATCATTTCAGTTATAACCATTGTAAATATCATCATCATCATTAAAGTTATAATCATTGGAAATGTCATCATCATCATTATCCACATCAAAGTTCCCATCATTATCATCATCATCATCATTAAAGTTATAACCATTGTAAATATCATCATCATTGTAGTTTTAATCATTGCAAATTTCATCATCATCATCATCATCATCATCCAGATCAAACTTCCAATCATCATCATCATCATCATCATTTCAGTTATAACCATTGTAAATATCATCATCATCATCATCATCATCATTATAGTTATAATCATTGTAAATATCATCATCATCATCATCATCATTGTAGTTTTAATCATTGCAAATTTCATCATCATCATCATCATCATCCAGATCAAACTTCCCATCATCATCACCATCATTACAATTATAACCATTGTAAATCTCTTTATCATCATCATCATTATAGTTATAATCATTGAAAATTTCATTATCATCATCATCATCATCATCCAGATCACACTTTCCATCATCGTCATCATCGTTATAATCATCATAAATATCATCATAATTATAATCATTGTAATATCATCATGATAATTATAATCATTGCAAATATTATCATCATCATCATCATTATTGCTATAAATATAATCATCATCATCATTATCATAATTATAATCATTGTAAACATAAGCATCATCATCATTGTAACTATAATCATCATTATGATGTTAACGGTGAAGTGTCATCACTATGAATAGTAGTAATAAGAGAGAAAGATGCTGAGAATACTTTGGACTAAACATGTGAGCAACAAGGAAGCTTTAATAAAAATGGAAACTAATGACGCACTTAGATTTAGAATCTGAAAGAGATAATTGAAATATCTGGGATGAATAATGAAGAAAGTGGGTTACGAGAATTTAACACACACAAGACATATTGAAGACAAGTGGACAGCAAATAACATGAAAGAAGAAGATATCCTTATGTTACTAAATAATATCCCTAGTTACGCATTAATTCTAATGGGAATTACATCAACTTCTTTCTCACCTCTTCTTTCCACTTTCTTTTTCTCGCTTTTTCTTTCTCTCATCTTTCCTTCTTTCTCTTCCTCACATTTTCTTTTTCTCTCTCCTCTTCTTTCTTACTTTTGCACTTCTTTCTTTCCTATTTTTTTCCTTTTACTCTTCTATACAATCTCCTCCCTTTATGTCTCTTCCTCCTTTCTCCCCCACCTCCTGCTATTCCTCAAAATCATTCTATAAAACCACATTTCTGCTACCTGAAGTCTCCTCTTCATTTGTGAGGAAATTGTCCAGTATTCACTGCCATATAGAAAGACTGATATTATATAAGAGTTCAGCACAATTTTCTTTCTTTCTAATAAACATTCTAGTTTCCTAATTTTTTACTCAGGTTTTGGAAGTCATCTTTCACTATTCCAATTATTCCTCTTTGATATCACATCGTCTGTCTTCTGATAAAACTGTTACAAGATATTTAAATTTTGTATTTACTTGATTTTGGTGCATGACAAGATTAATCTACATGTAAGTAGCATAAATAATGAGAAAATTCATCAAAATTTAAAATTTCTAACAAATACATTAAATATAAAAGAAGGGAATTTAAAAAGTATAAACATAAATATTTTTTAAATGATAATCAAGGAAGAATTAAAAGCTGTGGATCATTATAATCAAGATAATAAGAAAGTATGATCAATTCAATTCTTGTAAAAATTAAAAACTGTTTTGTTTGAGGCTGATTTTTTAGGTTACAGAATTGATTCAAATCACATCAGGCTCTTAACTGAAAAAAATGAAAAGATCCTTTGATTCTCAGTTCAAAGAACTTTTAAAAATTTACAGCAATTTCTCTGTAATCTTTACTGAAAGTTCATCACAAATTTAGACCTTACCTTTCTTAATCATGAAGCAGATTTATCTTTACTAATAACTCTTGCCAAGGTGCTGTAATGCAATAGATTTCATTGAATGATTAGTTATCTATATAGTTTTTCTTTAGCAAATTTTTGAAAACAATCCAATAAAGTATATAAAAACGCAAACTAATGTTTGTCTTCCAATGTTTCCAACATATTTTGAAAGGAAGATTGGTTGGTTGTTTTGTTTTTATGGCATCTCAATCTCAGTGGGTCATTTAATGCCAACTAAATTTTTATTTATTTATTGCTGGTAATATCTTTTTCTCTCAACAATTTATTGTTGTTTATATAAATTTTTATGTCTGGTAATACTTTTTTCTTTTAAGTATCAAGATTCATTGGGATTTGTTCTTTTAAGGGCAGGATCCCCAAGTCCTACCCTTGTTATTTAACCCATAACTGGAGGGAAGGGATAGATTAATACCTTTCCCAAGGGTACCAGTGCTTAAATGAATGCAGGGTATTCAACTGGAATTTGAACTTGGTTCACCGATTTCTCTTTCCGAGCTGATATCCACTGCACCACAACACACATCCGTCACTAAACGCTTACAGCACCTGGTTTGAAAGGAAGAACTTTCTATATTATCACTTACCATAAAACTGGTGATAACAAGCAAAATCTGATAACTATTTGCTCATAATCTAAGACACTTTGATATAATTGATCAAATCATGACTGATATTATGGAAAATTCCAAAGATTTACAAAATGAATTAACAAACAACATATTTTAATTTATTTGTTTGAACATAATTTTTAATAGATACTCATAATTGAGTGTATAATGTTGTGTTTATAAGGCTTTATTCTGCATCGTTTAGACTGTGAAATTATTTGTGGTTGAGTGGTCTAAGATGCATCAGATCAATTGATGGCTTCCTCTATGTTGTTAGGGGTTGCAGGTTTGAATCCTGCCAAATGACACATATTTTTCTAACAAAATTTCTCAAAAATATTCAGGCCGTTAGATATAGATAAATATACTGTTTAATTAAAAATAGAGTATCTACTCAAATATGAGTATCAAATAAAAATAATGTTCAAACAATTAAATTAAAATATACTTCCAACATTCTTACAGACATCTCTTCTAAAGATGTTTCAACAATGAACATGCAGCAAAATAATCAATTTTGAAATTATATAATCAGCAAAAGAGAATGATGGAGTGTGAAAAACTTTTAACAGGCCAGTACTTCTTCTGTACAAATGAAAGATATACATATTTCATAAAGAAAGAAATCTGTATTTCACCAGAAAACTTACAACATATTATTTCTAAATCTCTTCATAAGAAAGATAATTAACACATTGCATTCAATATATCAACCAGGAATTAAAACTACCTCCAGTTTTATTTGTAAAAAATCTCATTTGCCTTTCTATACAATCATACAATATTCTTTATATGGAAACACTTGGCATTCATTGATCGAGCATTATATACTATCATCAGTTGAAATTTATAATATTTTTCTCTTAAAACAGTTTTTTGGGAAATAGATCTTTCAGTTTTTTCTCATCAGAATCAATTTTACACATATACAAATTTACAATTCATCCATGCATTGAATACTGTTGCCATATCTGGTCAGGCACTCTAGTTATTCACCTCAGAGTCAGTCAGTTAAGTGCCATATGTGAAACACGCTTGGGCAATCATGTCTCGAAAGAGACATGACTGACTGGGCAGAAGATTATCCCGCAGTAGGTTTCCATTGCTTTCTGCAGTAGATTGGTTGCCAGCCAAGGCTATAGAACCCAATCTGTCCTGCTATTTAACCCATAACTGGAGGGGAGAGATGGATTAATACCTCTCCCAAGGGTATTTGTGCATCAGTGAATGCAATGGATTCAACTGGAATTTGCACTCGGCTCCCCGATTTCTCGTTCCAAGCCGATATCCACTGCATCACAACGCACATCCAGAGTACTCAATAAAATTCAAAGGAGGATCTGCAATGTAATCCATCTTTTCACCATCAGAATTTGGCTTCCCTCTGTATCTTCTTCCTCTTTCTTTTTGATCTTCTCGCGTGTAACTCCATGTGCACCAGTGGCAGTACTGCCTTGCTTGGAGAGAATTGATTAAAAAGAAAAAAAGTATTGTTGTGGTTTTCCCTTCATAACATTTGAAGTAGTGTGGGACATTAACTTCTTGATTGTTTCAGTATTTTCTCTTCAAGTTACATGTGCTATCCATTTTAGCTGTTGCTGCTTTTGGTAGTCCTTAAGTGATGTTTCTATTTTATTTGTATTTCAATTCCAGATCATCGTTTCTGCTTTGGAAAGGTTTATTTTGTGTTTATTTCTTGGGACACTTGGTAGAGGATGTTCATTTTCTATTCAAGACCATTCTTATCTCAACTATGAATAACTATGTCATCAGCATAGAAACCCCTACTCCTGCCTCATCATCAGTACATTGGCATCTGGAGGAAAAGAAGGATCATTGTCCCTCTATCAGTAGGTTTGTTTGGCCTGTGGGGTTTTTTTTTATCATATCACCCTGAGCAAGGCGGTAATGCCACTAATGCGCAGGGAGCTATGTAAGAGTGAAAAGATTAGAAAAGAGAAAGCCAGAAACCACATCCTAAACAGGGAACAAGGGATGAGCCTCTTCACCTGTTCAATAGACGTGGGTGGATTGTGAACTGGTTGATAGTTTAGTCTATCTACTCTAATTGAAAAAAAAAAGAAAAAAGAAAGGAGTAAAAAAGATTGGAAAAGAGAAAGCCGGAAACCACATCCTAAACAGGGAACAAGGGATGAGCCTCTTCACCTGTTCAATAGACATGGGTAGAATATTTAAATGATCAGTGCCCATCTCTTCACATTTGTGTTTGAAAATGTACAGGGGCATAGTTTAGGAAGAGACTGAACTCACTGTGGCTCTTATTTCTTCCTTGTACTTTTTATGAAGTCTGAAATGTTCCCATATTGGGGTCCTCACCAGACAAGTCAGACTTTGTGGACTGATAAAGTTTTTTATTAGATGATGCATTTGATGTATTTGTAGCTTGGAAAGTGGTTTCTAATAAACGTAAAGAAGAAAATGTCTCCATTGATAGGGTCATGTGCTGATGTGATGATGACATAGCAAATATACAATTTCCTATGAAAGAGCAAAGCAATTTCCTTGAGTTGTTTGATGATATATATTCCATTATTACATCCTTCACAAGAACAAAAGTCAAATTGGCTTGTGAAGAGTTGACAGTCATATAAACAATGAGATCCTAGTTAACATAATGTTCATTAATAATTTCACCATAATGAATCCAATTCAGATAATTCTGTGTGTATGGGTCTTGAGAGCTTCTTTTTTGTTCATAGTGCATTAATGGAAGATGCATTTTAAATAAAGAAACTTGTTATTAATTTGAGGCAGAAAGTAAGCTATTGTCAAATGTACAGATTTAATGTAAAGTGATATTTTATCTTTTCTTATCTTTTTAATAGTTTTCTTAACTTCCTCATCATTAGATTCACAATGTTTTTATTTTTAATTGTTTCACCCCAAGCAAGGTGGTACCACCACTGATGTGCAGGGGTGCTACATAACAGAGTAAAAGTTTAGTCAAGAGGAAAGTGAAGAGAAAGATGAACCAGTTACAGGGAGTGTCAGGGAAAGAGCAAGAGAAAGATGGGCACACAGGTGTGAAGACAGTTGTGAAGGTAGAGGGAAAGAAAATAACAAGAAACATAGATTGATGTAGAAAGAACTGGAATCAAGTGGATAAGAGATAGAATTGACATTGCATTTAAATTCCTGGAGGTTGTAGTTATAGAAAAGAAGCTGATAGAGTAGAATTATTGGTTGCATTTGGTAGATTTTACTGTAAAAAGTGGGACCTTGTTGTCAATCTGGTTGCACAAGTAAATTCTTGTGGAGGGGGCACTAGTGAACTAAGATTGTTGGAGCAGAAGCCATGAAAATATTGTAGATGAGACAGAGGGAAACCACATTCACTGGGGAGAAAGTGGATTATTTTTGGTGACTGACTTTGTAATGATTGGATGTATATTGGTATATATTCTATTACTGCAGACAACTTTAGTTTAGTAAAGGTATTGGAAATGTCACTGTTTATATTATAAAACAAGTGAGACATATTAAATCAGCTCTTACATCTATTTTTATTGTTAACATCAGGTTGAAACATGTACATATCAATATCACAGGCCCATTACCTCTTTGTCAAAAATACTATTATCTCCTCACTTGCATTGATAGATTGACCTGAAATTATTTGTTTTACATAACAATAATCTATATTTCTGTATTTATTAATGAACTTTAATCTTTTACTTAAATTGCATAGACCAAACATCATATAGTGAAAGTTTCAGACCAAAATCCAGATAACAACTATGAGGTATGTTTTGCAAAGAATGTCTCGTCTGTATTTGCCTGGAAACTACAACAGATTCAGGGAACACAATAAAACTGTTGGATAAGGACAAACCTTCAGTTACAAAACATTATTTTCATCATCACATTTATTCATTTTTGGTACACTCTTCCTTTTAATCCTTGACAGGTATGCAGTGCTACCTAGGAACTATTTAGTTGCATCTATTAGTCTCTTTACCATTAAATCTATTGCCAAACTTTTCAAGCTTATATTTTTTTATTCAAATAAACATTCAGAATGTCAATAGATGTCATTTTTTTAACATGCACCAATCAAGTCTTTCATATGCATTTTCATATCCAAAGCCATCTTGCTAGACTGATATTTGTAATAAAGCAAAAAAAAAAAAAATGGGTTGCTAACTGGAAGGCTTATCTGCTACTGCCATGTCTTGATCATTGTGGGATAACATAATGTTATGGGGAAACACACCTATTTCACAGATAATGGACTCTCCCTCCTATATTAATAAGAGTTAACAGGAAGTTAATGGAAGAAGTTCTTGAGAAGTTCATAGGAGTTCTTGAGAGTTCTATTGGAGGTCAGTAGAACTACTAGGTAGTTGGCAGCCGAATACTAAGGAATCAGCTTTCAGTGGAAGATTACCAAGTTCCTAACATTTTGGGTACATTAAGTCGATTAGCAACTGACATAGCACGATTATAACTTTCAGTGCAAAAACTACTCCACAACATAATGACAAAAATCAAAAGAGACAGGTACAATAGTTCAGTAGAACGTTTAGTTAATTCCAGTTTGGACATAATTGAACTAAGGCAGTTAATATTAGTTGGCAGTTAGCTGAATGCTAAGGAGTCAGCTTACAGTGAAAGATTACCAGGTTCCTAACATTTTGGTTACATTAAGTCAATTAGCAACCGACATAGCACTATTATAACCTTCAGTGTGAAAATTACTCCACAACACATGATAAAATAGAAGACATTATTTTCAGAGAAACTCTTGTCTATCTTAGACTACAAACTTTTGATTCATTCTCCTGGTATATTTATGAAGAAATTACTTGGGTTCTAAGATACACTTGGTTATTCAATGTTTTTGTCTATTTTTTTCCTGTATGTTCATTACTCTCTATATTTTCAAATTCTTTTGAATTTTAAAACTTTCTTATTTTCTCTTAATTTCATATAATGTTTTTAGTGCTTTATTCTTATAGATTCTTTCCAGCCCTTTCTCCCTCTCTTATTTTCTTTTGTTCTTTTATTCATTCTTTAATTTCAACCAAGCATCTCCATGGCAACTGAACTGATAAAGAAAGAAAAAGTCTAGATAAGAAGCAATAAATACCCAATTACTCAAAATACTTATTCACTTGTCTTGTCTAGGGCTACTGAAGACTGACACAACAAAAATCCTATAATATCTTGTAGTCAGCTAATGTGCTCCTTACATAATCAATATCATTGATAATACATTGTAAGATGAAATATAGCACAAATCTAGTTAGAAAAAAAAAACATACTTGATTATCATCACTGCAAATATTTTAGGATGTTATAAAACAGAGTATAATTAGAGCAGATACAAAAATGAGTTCCCTATAATACACAGACAAATTACTGCATGATATGTATTTTCTTCTATGTGGTGTGTTCCTTCAGGATGAAATCGATGATGGCCCTCCACATCGCCCTGTCTCGTGCAAATATTTTAGGATGTTATAAACAGAGTGACATTAGAGCAGATACAAAAATGGGTTCCCTATACTAGACAGACTAATTACTACATGAAATATATCCTCTTCTATGTGCTGTGTTCCTTCAGGATGAAGTCGATGATGGCCTTCCACATCTCCCTGTCCCTTGCAAATATTCTAGTATGTTATAAAACAGAGTGACATTAGAGTAGATACAAAAATGGGTTACCTATAATAGACAGACTAATTACTGCATAAAATATATCTTTTTCTTTTATGTGCTGTGTTCCTTCAAGGTGAAGTCGATGATAGCCCTCCACATCTCCCTGTCCATTGTTGCTCTTAAAAACTCTTCTCCTGTTATAACATTCAAAATCTACACTGCCATCCATCTGTTCAAGTCTATTAAGTATGTCATGCATTGCTTTCCCTTGTCTCTCTTTCCTTCTATCCGTTCTGTGAGCATCAGATTCTCCAAGTCATCCTTCCTCACTATATATCCCAGAAACTTCAACTGTTTTTTTATGATGTTAAGTATCAGTTTGCTTTTGGTGTTCATTCTCTCTAAAACTTCATCATTATTCACATGTTCTGTTTATAGTATCCTCAGCATCCTTCTGTAGAACCACATTTTGGTTACTTCAAGTCTTTCCTTCATCTTTGTTGAAATTGTATAGCATTTGCCGCCATACTGAAGGACTGACATACATCACAGTTCAGCACTTGCTTCTTTGTTTCCAGTGAAATCTTGCTGTTTCTTAATACTATATTCAGCTTCTAGAATGCATCTTTGGCTATACCAATACACCTTAGAAACTCAGTGATGCACTTTCAGCCCTCCGTTAAAACACTTCCCAGGTATTCAAGTTTATGTACCTGCTTGATTTTAGTCTCCCCATCTTGGCTTTGGCATTTTGGGCTTCTCAGATTCCTTTGGCATGCATGGAAGAATAAAATAAATAAATCCCAGCAAATTTTGACCTTCATGACCACAAAAAAGCAATGTACCAAAAGGACTTTTTTTTTTCTTGACACTACTATTATTATATACAATGTTCCCTCCCTTGGCAATTTTTATTGCTTTAAAAGGTAAGGATTAGAATTTTAATAAAACACAAACATATGAAAGTGAATTTATACAGTTTTCTTATTGAGAAATTATTACAAATATTAAACATTATTTATAATTTATTTAGAAGAATAATTTTATATTTACAACATTCTAAAAATGTGAACCAACTGATACAATGCAATGTTTACCATTTAACAATTTATAAAGAAATATACACTATTGGCCATAATTATTAGGCACCTCAGTTTTTTAAAAAGAAATAATGTATTTCATACTATTTTTAGTATTTATTTCCAAATGGGTAATTCTAAATGAAAATAGAATGGTTCTTTTGTTATTATTACTTTGCAAAAGTTTATAAGGCAAGGAAACAAAGATGAACTCATCCGAATCACCCTAAATTTTTTTTCATTCTTTCATTGATGAAACTGCAATATAGGTAATTATTAAATATTTATAAATTCATTTGATGCCCACGTTATTGTGCAATATTAATGAAAGAACCATTCTATTTTCATTTACAATTATTCACTTGGCAATAAATACTAAAAAATAGTATGAAATACATCATTTTTTTAAACACTGGGGTGGCCTAATAATTATGGCTGGTAGTGTATATGTGAGCAATTTTTTTATTTATAAATATATAAAAACTTACTAAATTATGAAAGTAAATAAACCAATGATAATGCATTCAATATTATTTAACATTTTATAAAGTTTGAATTAAATCGCAATTTGCTAATGTTTTGACAAGCATTCAAAAAAGCACAATTTGCCAGCTTTGCTAATTGCTTTAGTCAAGGTGCTTCATATCCATTCTTTGTTTAAGATTTCTTCATCAGTCAGCACTTAGCTATCAATAAATAAATGGCAGATTTCTATGCATTGTTAAAAAAATTAGCAACAATTTAAAACATTTTTCAAAATTATGTTTTTGAAAAAGAAGTAGAAAATTGTGGTAGTAACCTATAATTGCAGGAGTTTCAAGGCTTATATTATATTGATATTATATTGATTATTATTATATTATATTGATATTATATTGATATTATATATTATATTGATATTATATTGATATTATATATTATATTGATATTATATTGATATTATATTGATATTATATATTATATTGATATTATATTATATTGATATTATATTGATATTATATATTATATTGATATTATATTGATATTATATATTATAGTCATATTATATATTATATTCATATCCAGGATGTTTTTTCCACCTGAATCCATCCTGCATATATACAAGTCAACCATCCGTCCGTGCATGGAGTACTGCTGCCATTTATGGTCAGGTGCCCCTGCCGTTCTCCTCAGTGTTCTTGACAAGCTCCAACGGAGAGTCTGTAATGTGATAGGTACTGATCTGGCGACTCGTCTGCAGCCACTTTCCCATCGTCGAAATGTGGCCTCCCTCTGTCTCTTCTATAAATACTTTCATGGCTTCTGCTCGGATGAGCTTAAGTCACTGATGCCTCCTCAACAGGTGTTTACCCGTTCAACCAGACTGGCAACTGGGTCCCACCCATTCACAGTCGGGTTAGCCAGACGCAGACGACAATTCTACTCCTGCAGCTTCCTCTCTTGCACTTCCCGCCTGTGGAACTCACTCCCGTATTCTTGCTTTCCTGACGGCTACGACCTCCAGAGGTTTAAAAGCAAAGTTAATACTCACCTACTAACCACTGGCCTCTAGCTCTCTCTCCCCTCCCCTGTATAACCTTCCCTTTCTCTCCGCCCATGTACCTGTCATTGCACCTGCTTTCTCAGTTTTCTATTGTTCCTTTCTAACTAGCTTGTACTCCTCACTCTTTTCTAATTAATCTTTCTACATTTATGTAACCCCCTACACATCAGTGGCGTTTCTGCCTTGCTCGGGGTGAAATGATTAAAAAAAAAAAAAAAAAAAAAAAAAAAAAAAAATCACATGAAAAAAATTAATATGAAGTAAGTTGTAAAATTAAAGCAAAAAGTAATCTGAGATATAAAATAATCTAAGAAGAAAATATCCAGAAAAAACGTTTTTTAAATTTTCTTTTTCTTTACTTCATAGATTTTTTTATAAAATTATGAAGAAAAAACTTGTTTTCTTTGTTTTTATCAATAAGATGGTAAATAGCAAATATTGCATTACAATTGAAAGTTTTGTAAATATTTATAAATGTTTGAAGGAAACAATTTCTTTTCAAATTTATATTTTTCATAAAATGATAAATAATAAAGCTTTATAATATAGTAAATAATAAATATCACATTCTATTTGGTTCATCGAATTCACTTAGCAGAAGACAGATTCAATTGGTTTCAAAACATTTCCACTGTCAGAACTATTTTGTTAAATCTGTAACACCATGTGTGGTCAATTTTATTGTATTGCTTCAGGGTGTGAACCCCAAACACCAAAAACCAAATGGGCACTCTAAGCTGCCGAAATGCAGTTCTACTAGAAAATGTTAAACATTCCTTGGACTGCAAACAAAATGAATGACATTACACTGTGCTTCCTCAGTCTTCTTCTATGTGCCCTGTCCCTTCAGGACATAGGCGATCATGGCTTTCCACGTCTCCCTATCCCTAGTGGCTCTTAGTATGTTTTCTCTTGTTACACCTTGCAACCCCCTGTTCTGTCATCCACTTGATCAGAACCTTCAAATATGTTATCCGCTGCCTTCCTGTCTCTTTTTCCTTCTATCTAGCATGTCAGTATGAGGTTCTCCAAGCCCTCTTTCCTCATTGCATGTTCCAGGAACTTCAGTTGTCTCTTCCTGATGCTCACTATTAATTTTCTTTTCATTGCCATTCTTTACAACAACTCATCATTGCTTACATGCTCGGTTCATGATATCTACTTCTGTAGAACCACATTTCCGTTGCTTCAAGTTTTTTTTCTCATCTTTGATGATATTGTCCAGCATTCACTGCTGTATTGAAGAACTGACATCACATAGCAATTTAGTCCTCTCTTTTTTTTTTCTAGTGAAAGTTTCCTGTCTCTTAATACTTTACTCAGCTTCTGGAATGCGTCTTTCACCATGCCAATTTGCCTTCAGATCTCTATGTCACACTTTCCATCTTCTGTTAGAACACTTCCTAGCTATTTAAATTTTTGTACTTGCTTGATTCTAGTATCTGCCACCTGTATTTGGCATTTTTGGTTGCACTTTTTGTTGATGACCATGCATTCAGTTTTCTTACAGTTTGTAGTCCTTTTTTGTCACTCTCTTCAGCTCCCTGCTGTCAGAAGTTTTGTAGTTTACTTTAATTAATAGCATAATCTACTGCTAAAAACGTCAGGTCCCTGTGTCGGACCAGGAAGGTTTTCTCTTCTGAATCCATCATGCAGATTTACAAATCTACCATCCGCCCGTGCATTGAATACTTCTGTCATATCTGGTCGGATGTCCCTGTTATTCATTTTGGGGTTCTCAAGTAGATCCAAAAAAGAATCTGCAATGTACTCGATCCTGACCTAGCAGCCCAACTTCAGTCCCTCTCTCATCGAAGATATGTGGCTTCTCTCTGTCTCTTCTACAAATACTTTTACAGATACTGCTTCAACGAGCTTAGCTTATTGGTACCCCCCCCCACACGCAAATTTTCTCGAGCTACTAGACTGGCAACAAAGTCTTACATTTTACTGTGAAAACAATCAAGTGTAACCACAACTTCTACTCTATCAGTTTCTTTTCTTGCATTTCCCACCTGTGGAACTCCCTTCCGTATTCTTGTTTCCTTGATAGCTACAATTTCCAAGAGTTTAAATGCAATGTCAACTGTCATCTCTTATTTCCTTAATTCCCATCCTTCTTTTCACTTTACACTTTGCTCTCACGCAGCTCTCTTCACACCAACATACCCATCCTTCTTTTACCCATTCTCTAACACCTATTGTGATCTGTTTTCTTTTCTCTTCATTCTCCGATTATGCAACCCCCTTGCACACCAGTGGCAGTTCTGACTTGCTTGGGGTGACAAGATTATTAAAAAAAAAAATGGAATATTGTCCCCAACTTTGTTGCTGTTATGACAATGTTGTTTTGCCATTGAATCCTCTGATTTCATCATGTGATCTGTAAGGAACTTCATAGTGAACATTTTAGAGATAGATTGTTATCATTCTACTGACCATATGTAGGGATACAAAGATGAGGAAAATAGCCTACACGTAAGCAATGTAAATAGTAATTCATCACGTAAGAAATTCAGACTAAAATATTGATATTATGGACAGGCGGTTAAGTTGTTCAGAAAAATGGTGGAAAATCAATTATGTTGAATACATATTCAACAAATGCCTAAACATGTTTATTTTAGCAGCCATCAATTGTTTTCTTACAGACTCTAGATAAAAGATAAAATGAAAATTACTGAATGTAATGGAGATCTTTTTGTCTGATAATATAATAATATATATGACTAGCAGTATAGACCAGCATTGCTCGGGTGTAATGAAAGCTTTAAAACTAATCCATAGTCCAAGAGCTCAGACTCTTTGGACGTTGGTATGAAAGACTAAAAAGCAATAGTTGTTTCCAGTTAATGCAAAACTGTAGACTGAAAGAAAAATGGATGGATGTAATTCAAATTTTGATTTCCTGGTATCGATATCAAATTTTCTGCACTATTGTAAGAACTGCAACCTTGAAACTTCTGAATATCGTTTTTTATGTCTTTGTCTATGAGTGTATCAAATTTGATTAAAATTGGACCACTCCTTCTATAACCCGATTTTTTTGATTATCAATTTTTGATATTTATTGGGGGTACCTCAACACAAGACCTAGCTAAGGACAATCGCAGATGCTTATAGTACAACTGAGTAAATTTTCAAGAAAATCGGTTCAGCTGTTTCGAAGTCTATAGATAACGGACACACACACACACACACACACACACAGACAAAGTTTCATTTATAAATAAGTTTAGATTAGATAAAAAAAGATGTAAGCATCATGTTTTAAACATTATGATTAACATAATATATTTTTTTTATTATCATATTGCCCCCAAGCAAGGCATTTTACTGCCACTGTTTTGCAGGGGGTTACATAGGAGGAAAGTTATGAGAAAGAGTGAGAGGTTATAGGGGGTGTCAAGAAGTGGATAAGAGAAGGATGAATATGGCCATAAAGAGAGGGATCAGTTTATATATTGATTGTAATGAAAAATTGACCCCCCACTTTATATTCACATTATAATAGTATAGACATATTTTTTATTATTATATTGCCCCAAGCAAGGCTTTTTACTGCCATTGTTTTGCAGCGAGTTACATAGGAGGAAAATTATGAGAAAGAGTGAGAGGTTATAAGAGATGTCAGGAAGTGGGTAAGAGAAGGATGAGAATACTGGTGATAGTGGAGTGGACGGAGAAAGGGGCATGAGAGAGAGGATATAGGTTAGTGAGATAGGAGATGACTATTGACTTTGCATTTAAATTCTTGGAGATTATAGCTGTTGGGGAAGCAAGTAAATGGAAGGGAATTTCACAGGTGGGAAGTGTGAGAAAAGAAGCTGCTGGAGTAGAATTTGCATTTACAGCTGATTTGCTAGTAATATTTACTAGTATTATGAAAGATTAAAACTTATAGCTTATTTTTTCTGCTTATTCTTTCTTTATTTTTCAAAGTTTTCTTTATTTAATCTATTTTTATTGTTTGTAGTATTGTCCTCATCTTTGTTGCCAAATTCGCATTTTGGCTGTTGTGCCCTCTGACCTTTTTAAAGTGATTGGAATTTCAAACTTGTTGTGGACCCAGGAAAGGTCAGGAAAAAAAAACACAAACTCGAGTATTAGTGAAACATATATGTTTAATGAGACAACAAATACAAAGAGTGTTACACGTCAGTCGGACTGCTAAATATTAGACCAGGGTAACTCAACTCAACTCAACCCTGAGAGGTGTATTCGCCCATTTTTCATAATAATAGGAAGAGTTCATTATAGTCCAAAAAGGGTAGGTCCCATAACAAAACGGAACACTTTATTTTATTCACTGGGGTAGATGTTTTTCTCATACCGTGCTGCTACCAGATGTCTCAGTTATTTCTATTTAACTCCACTCTCTCTAAGTTTTAGTTCACTTCTGCTGTAGCCTGATATTGAACTCACAATTTTTGTTTTCAAGTCACTGGCTCTAAACAACACTTGTTTTCTAGGCCATGTCTTGTTGAGAACATCAGTGTATAAATTTTTACTTTAAGATAAGGCTGCAAGGCCATAACACAAAGGAAATAGAACAATCAGGTTTAGCTGCCCACATATGGAAGGAAAAAGGACATTACTGTTCCCTGTGGGATGAAGTTAAAATAATAGATAGAGAACACCAGTGAAAAATATGAAAATTTAAATAATCAGCACAAATCTCCTAAATCAGCACAAGCATAGTGTTGTGGACCCAGAATAGGTCCAGAAGAAAACACAACTTGGGTATTAGTGAAACTGATATATATTAACGAAAAACAAATACAAGAATGTGACACATCAGGTTGACTGCTAAGTGTAAACTGGGGAGACTCAACCAACTCAACTCCTCATTCAATCGTCCAACTTGAGACATAACTTCTGGTATTTATCATCATCAGAAGAGTTCATTATAGTACAGAAGAGTAGGTCCCATAACACTCCCTCCCAAGCTTTTACCTCTGCAGGATTCTCAATATTGTCTCTTTTTGGGTTGATAATGATAGGATCAGTGAATTTCCACTTTCTTTTAGATCATCATGGTCTGGGGCTGTTTGGGGTATCTGTATGTTGAAGGTGTTGCATTTGGTATCTATAACTTCTTCCTGGGAAGTACTATTGGAATCATCAAACAATTGTTTCTTGATTGATTTAGGTATCTCTTATGAGAGACCTGAGGGTCTTGAATTATACAACCCATATTTCCAATCCTCTTTTCTATCATGCCAGGTTTCAAGAAAGATGTGTTATTTTTAAACATCTTGTAGAATACTTTTCCCCTGAGCTGTATCTTTTCTTGGTACAATAGAGGTCGGTCCTTGTTTTGTTTTGTTTAGGCAGCAATTTTTCCTCTAACAAAGCAAAATGCAAAAGGCACTTTTTCTCTTTTAGTTCAAATTTTTCAAAAAAGACTTTGAGGAAGGTTTCTTTTAATTCCTTCTTGAGTAATAATTTCACCCTCAAATTTAATTATTTTCCTGTCACCAATCTAGCTATTGTAGAATCCTTAGATAGCAACAGCCAGTAATCAGTTGAAGTTGAAACTGTCAGCTTCAAGCTACCCAGTAAATTGGTAGGTGGTTTATATGACAGCCTGGGAGATTCCACTCTGCCATGTAAGCAAGTCTATTCTGTAGATTCTGACTGGCTGATGATTCCAGTGTGGATACTGTGCTCAATAAATATCAGCACAATATCCACTCAATGGGTGAGAGGAGAGAAGGACATGTATTGAATTACAACTCTGTTTATTTTTGTCTGCCAACTGGATGCTAGTTGGAAACATCCTTGAAGGTGAGTCTCATACTCTTAATTCTTCAGCTATTTTGTTGGTTTTTAACATGGTGGTTTTATTCAACTTTTTCCAAGTATGCAGGTTTATTATTGATAAATCAGACCCAGAGTCTAATTGTAACCTGACTTTTTTATTCAGTATTTCTAGATGCACAATCTTTCTTGATGTCCAGTTCGTCTGTTTTTGTGGATTTAACCTGACATTTACTTTTTTTATTCGTTCTGCAAGGTGAACTCTTGTGCCCAACTTTATTACAAGTTATACAGGTTTTAAAACAATATGGGCAATCTCTAAACCAATAAAGGGCTCCACAATGAGAACATGGACTAGGTGGTAAATTTTTCTGTTTATTATGGAGTTGACTTCATTTTTAACACTTATAAATTTTTGGCAGTCTTCAGCTATATTTTGTAAAGTCAAATTTGGCTCACCTTCTTACCTGGTTAGGACTCTATGTCTACTTTCTGCATCTTTCATTGATACAAGTCTTTGCACAAATATTAGGCATTTTAAATTATCTGTACTAAGTTTGACCAATTTAAAATCGTCACAATGTTTATTAACTATAGATGCGAATGTCAAGTAATCCTTGCTGTCTTTTTTGGTTAGATTTACGCACTTCCACCTTTTGTGGAATAACAAAGTTTTAAGGCTAAATAATTCTTAGAAGATTTACAGCTTCAATGAAAGTCAAGTCACTAGTTTTTTGAGGTAAGATATAGTCCACGAATTTACTATGTTTGGTAATCCCTAATTTCCAAAGCAGTAGGCCAATTTTTTGGCGTCTGCCCATTTTCCACAATCAATTTTGCATTGATCCTCGTACCTTCTGAAATATGAAGCAGCAATTTTATTTTCATCTGAAGCATAAGTGAAATTGTCAATTGCACTCCAAATAGCGTTATGTGCAAAAGTAATTTTGCTCGAGGTATTTTGACCCTTATTCGACACTGTTCTTAGTAGTAGTTTTTCAAACTTCTTCTGTTGTTCCAGCAGTCTTTCTTCATAGTTTTGCTGTAACTCCAATTGTTTCTCTTTGAGTCTTGTTCCAGTTGCTTTTCTGAATTTTTTCATTGTTTTTCAAATTGGATTTTAACCAGTTCTGACATAGTAGCTTTAAATTCTTCCATGTTTAAATTTCAAAATTATGCTTCTAGTGTACTTTTAGTTGCACAAAAATCTTTATGTTGCTCTGAGAAGAGGAGGAGAAAAGAAATAATCACTTTTTTTCTCTTTAAATATGTTATTCAAGCAGACAGTAGCTTTTAGACAAGCATGAACATAAAGTTTATAATTTCAGCTGTGGTAAAAAATATTTTCCTTTTTTGTACAACGGAAGGAAAAAAAAATAAACTCATGTGTTCCTTCCTTGTTAGTACAATGCCAGAAATGAAACATTAACTTTTTCTTTGAGAGGAAAAGAAAAAAAATCACTTTGGTTAATAAGAAAAATAAATCAACTTACAGGTTTTTTTTTCTTTCTTTGACAATAAGCCTGTTTGTTTAAGTTGTCCTGTAATCCTGACTTTGGTTCCTCTGTGTTTGTCTTTTCAAGGTTCTCCAACAACAAAAAAATCCTTAAATGTTCTTCATCACCAGTGTTGTGGACACTGGCCAACAAAAATCTTTTTTTCTCTTTTATGATTTTCGTGTGATGTTTGTTTTTTAAAATCCTTCATTGCCAGTATTGTAGATACTGGTCAAATTTTTTTTATATGGTTCCATGTGAAGTTTGTTTTTTAGATCCTTCATTGCCAGTGTTGTGGACCCAGAATAAGCTCAGAAGAAAACACAACTCAGGTATTAGTGAAACAGATATATATATATATTTATATATTAACAAAAATCAAATACAAGAATGTGACACACCAGGCTGACTGCCAAGTGTACACTGGGGAGACTCAACCAACAAGACTCCTCACTCAATCGCCCCACTTGATGCATAGTCTCCTGGTATTTATAATCATAAGAAGAGTTCATTATGGTACAAAAGTGCAGGTCCCATAACAGTATGGAAAGCACAACATTTTGTATTTACCCTTCAAGTTCTCTCAAAAAATGATATTCTGAGATGAACGGCAGGGGCGCCAGACCAGATATGACAACAGTATTCAATGTATGCTATATTCATAGGTAAAAGTGCTCAGTATCAGAGAGATAGAGTGCATGTTAATATAAAAGCAAACACTAAAGTCAACACCAATTGCTGACAGTCTGTTACAAGCCTCAATGCAATCATCATGTTTATGTATGTTTATTGTTGTGGACCCAGAATAGGTTTGGAAGAAAACACAACTTTGGCATTAGTGAAACACATATATATTAACAAAAAAAACATATACAAGAGTGTGACACGTCAGGCTGACTGCCAAATGTAGACCGGGGAGACTCAACCAACAAAACTCCTCATTCAATTGTCCAACTTGAGATATAGTCTCCCAGTATTTATAGTCATCAGAATAGGTCATTATGGTACAAAAGGGTAGGTCCTATAACATATAGAAAAGAATACATTATAGTAATATTGATTTCTAGAGAAAACCAATTAGAAACATCAAGACTGTACACTATTTACATTATTCGAACTATTGTCCTCATCTTTGCTGCCATGTTTACAAGATTTTGGCTGTTATATGCTCCAACCTTCTTCAGGTACTGGGCATTTCAAACTGAGCCCTTTATTATGATTACTGGGGTATATCATTCTCATTCCATCTACAATGCCACTTCTTGTAGCCATGTAGTTATCTCTCTTTAACTTTCTAATTCATTTGTTCACCATAGCTGTAGCCTGGTATTACTGGGGTATATCATTCTCCACTCTATTCTCTGTCTTTATCGACTGGGCCATGTGTCTTCAAGTACACATGGCTCGGTGGATATAAGCGTTGGTTAGTTCCAGTGACTTGACCCAAAGAGTTGTGAGTTCAATATCAGGCTACAGCAGTAGTGAACAAATAACTTAGAGAGTCCGGTTAGAGGGAGATAACTTATGACTACCAAAAGAGGATTTGCACAAGGAATGAGAATGATATACCTCATTGATTGTAATAAAGGGTTTTGTTGAAATTATATTAAGTCGTCCAAATAATGTAAATACTACCTCATCTCAGAAGTATAGCAAATCAAGATTGTAATATGAGCTCTAATAAAAATGATTACTGAAATATTAGGTTTTATAAATCTCAAAAAAATTTATACACTGTTGTCTTGAAGGACACATGGCCCAGCGGATAAAAAGTGTTGGTTGGAACCAGTGTCTTGATCACAATAATTGTGAGTTCAATACCTGGCTACAGCAGAGGTGAACAGAAACTGCAATGAATTAAATAGAGATAACTGAGACATCTGCAAGTGTGATGACTTATGGAAAAAGAACAACCTACCTCAGTGAACAAAATAAAGGGTTTAGTTCAAAATTCAAATCATTTGAAGAAAGTTGAAGTGTACAACTGTTGAAATATTGTGAATATGACACCAAAGATTATGACACCACTTTGAACAATGCAAATAAGGTAAATAATTACAATCATCTCAGCAATTTTAGACTAATAATTTTTCTTTAATTTTATATTTTTTCTGTCCCATTTTTATTTATTTTTCTTATTGAAATTATTTATTCACTTTCATTTATTCATGTTCTCTTTTTTAAATTTTTCATTCATTTTCTTCCAATTTTCAAAATTTCTGATTTCTGAATTTTGTTCATTTTTAATTTTATCTTCTTCAGTAAATTTTTTTCTTTCTCTTTTGGTATGGTCTATATAATTCTTCCTTTTTTTTTTACATGAGAGCTTTTAATTCTTCTAAAGTTATTTTCTGTTTGTCTATATTTTTATCACATGAAGTTTGTTTATTCCTTATTCTTTTCATTTTATTCATCTGCTTTCTGTTAGCTTCATTTCTTACCAATATTCCTTTCTGCTTTCTTTCTTTAACTTTGCTCTTACCCTTCCTTTCTCTTGCTTAGCACCAATTATTTATTCATCGTTTCACTTTTTCTATTAGTTTTTACACTTATTTTTCTGTTAATCATTGATTCTTACTGTTTTCTTGCCGTTTCTTATTTAACTTTACTTTCACTTTCACTTTACACTTCTCATGCAGGCACCAGATGAAATTATCCATTAGTTATCCAAGTTCCTAATAGATAGTACTTAGAACCAGCTGTGAGCTTTGTACAAGTTCACTTCACACACAAATGGCCCTCCACACATGCACCCAGATGCTAACATAGGTATGTATTGGTACATATTAAAGAAAAAACTCAGGGACAAAAAGTGCACTAAATGATTTTCTAACATTATTTTACCTGAAAATTTAAACAAATAAAATTTTAGTAGATTCTGAACTGACATTTATTCAAGTGTTTAAAGATATTAAAATAAGTTCTGTTAGAATGTTGCAAATCAAAATGCTATATTTTCATTTAAGAACTTATTCAACAAATAAACAAACACCCACACACACATACACACAAAATAAACTCATAACAACCTGAAGGAGATTATCAATTTCATATTCATCAATAGCAGATATTCTGATATAATTTTGAATGCTTACAGCTACATGTAGTAGTACTTATGCCTGTGCACCCTCCATGTCTGAACTTTAGCTGATGACGCATGCCATGATAAAGTTTAGTGTGGTAAAAGTTCCCAGTACAAGGAAATTTTAAGCAACAAACACACATGCACTTCTTTTGTCAAATTATAACTATTTAAAAACACCAGATTGTGAGCATTAAAAAAACTGGATATGATGCACTAATTTTTAGGTATGATGCACTGATATTTCTTCAGTGTTGGAAAAAGTGGTCAAATGAAGAAGACAAGGTTTTAGATGCCAATGAATTACAGACATTCACTAAAACTGACACATTGTAAGTACAGGAAATAGGAACAGGCATGGGTAGTAAATATATAACTGTTACCAACAAAGCAAATCCAAAATGGATATTTACTAAGTTTAAGTGATCTGGTAAGAGTTCCGCAGATAGATAGATAGATAGATAGATAGATAGATATGAACAGACCGGGATAGATAGATAGGTAGATAGATGCTGTTTTTATTTCTGTAGATTCATGCATAGTTTATATATATATATATATATATATATATATATACTAGCAGTATAGCCCGGCGTTGCTTGGGTGTAATGAAAGCTTTAAAACTAATCCATGGTCCTGGAGCTGAGACTCTTTGGACGTTGGCATGAAAGACTAAAAAGCAATAGTTGTTTCCAGTTAAAGCGAAACCGTAGACTGAAAGAAAAATGAATGGATGTTAGTCAAATTTTCATTTCCTGGTATTGATATCAAATAAGAAATAGGAATAGGCATGGGTAGTAAATATATAACTATGTTACCAACAAAGCAAATCCAAAATGGATATTTACTAAGCTTAATTAGTCTTAAAAAAATCCAAGTCAGGAAGGGTTGAAAAAAGACTGCCAGGGAATCTGTAATTAATGTAAAGTGGAATCAATACGGAAAGTGGAATCAACGAGCTGTGTTCAAACTCCAGTAGAGGTAGTTATGTTCAACTTCATACTAATTCTCTTGGAAGAATGATCAAATTCATCACATATTTTGATCTCAATATTTAGTTATGAATTATTAAGGCTTTAATTGATGCTATTCACAGTAAACAGGCCTCATGTTACTATAAATCATAATATCTTATTATTAAGTCATTATACCAGTTTACTAATAAATTGCTTTTTATTTATTTCTTTTTGTGTTTGGATATTTTAAGTTTTAATGATTTTTAAAGCAGTTTTATTGCTTCATAGTTGTCACTTCTTTGCATTACTTAAATATATTTGAATATACTTTTTATTCATATAAATTCGTAGCATCATTCTTCAGCAACCAAACTAAATTACTTGGATTTCTATTTCTAAGCACCCTTTTCTTTTTAAATAATTTATTCTATTATAAAAGAATAATTCAAGATTTGTTTTGTTTTTTAAGTTTTGGGGGAAATTTTTAGATATCTTGAAATTACTGGGACTGACAAAAAGTTTCATATGGAACAGGACAGGCAGTAGTTAGAAGGTATCATCTCTATCGTACTACAGATTAAATAAGGGAACATACTGATTTCTGAAATAGCCAGTCTAGGAGAAGGATAATTCTGAATTTAAATTGCCAGAATAGGATAAACGACTTCACCCTGTGAAATCTGTTTGCTACTAAAACAATATTATGGGAAAATTAATGACTCCTCCTATAAGTTGCAGCAAGTGAAGCAAAGGACAAGACAAAAGTATAGTTTAAAGACATACTTTATATAAATCGTACACTGTACAATAAAACAGAGAGGAGAGAAAACTTGCTAAATATATTCCTTTAGCAGTAATTGCCATTTCAGAGGGAACAAAGCCCAAAAGAGTGAAAATGGTTAGATACACATATCTTAAGTTGATCTCATTTCTTTTTCATTGTCTGCTTGTGATGGCTATTTAGTGTTGGTTGTGACAGACTTTTCCTGTCATCTTCTTTTTTTTTTCATCACGAGCAAGGTGGTAATGCCACTGATATACAGGGGGCTACATAAGTGTAAAAATATTAATTAGAAGAGAGTGAAGAGGAAGACGAACCAGTTAGAAAGGAGCAATAGAAAGATGAGAATGCAGGTGTGATGACAGTTTCAAAGGTGGAGAGAAAGGAAAGGATATATGGGGTGGGGAAAGAACTAGAGTCAAGTGGTTAATAGATGGATATTGACATTGCATTTAAATTCCTGGAGGTTGTAGCCGTCAGGAAAGCAAGAATATGGGAGCGAGTTCCACAGGCGGGAAGTGCGAAAGAAGAAGCTGCAGGAGTAGAATTGTTGTCTGCATTTGGCTAACCTTACTGTGAATGGGTGGGACCCCGTTGCCAATCTGGTTGCATGAGTAAACACCTGGATTCCTTTTGGCATCTAAATCCAAATGGCACTCAAATGTGGGTCATACACATTATTACCAGACTAAATACTTTTCATATTAACCAAGGATTCAAGGGGAGATAACCTATCTTTTTCATAATATCATGTCATGTTGCTTTCTGCAGTAGACTGGTTGCCAGCCAAGGCAACACAACCCAATCTGTCCTGTTATTTAATACATAATTGGAGGGAAGAGACGGATTAATACCTATGCCAAGGATATTTGTGCGTAAGTGAATGCAAAGAATTCAAGTGGAATTCGAACTCAGCTTTTATTTTCAATAGACTTTTCCTATTAACCAAGGATCCAAGGGGTGATAGCCTATATTTTTCATAATATCATGTTGTGTTACAGATATATGTTACATGTGGAGTTCATAGTTGCAAGACAGGTATAAAGATTGTACTTCACTAATTTTATTTGTAGGGAAGGCATACATGCTTTGAAAATCAGTATTTGAAATTGTGGCTTCTACTTAGGCTTGAACACATAAACACAGATAGAGAATATGCAAATGCTTTGGTCATCAAGAAGATATCACTTTTCCTTTGTTACTGTTGTTGTAGTTACATGTCTTTATGGTTGTCAACTTGAACATATAAAAATGAATATTACCAAAGAAATTTTTTTCAATATTGGGTAGAACCAGTTTTGGCAATAGTAAGAGTTTGAATTCTCTGTGTCATTAACTTGTACAAAGTTTGAATTTTTTCCAGAGAAATTTTTATCCATTCTTTGGTTAAAACAATCTCCATTTCTTTCAATGATGATGGTTGATTAAATTTGACTCCTAAAATGAACTATAAATGTTCAATGATATGAAGACACTGATGGCCAGATAAGATGTTCTACTTCACTAGAATATTCCTTGTGCCATTCAGCTACAACTTTAGCAGTATGAAGGGGAGCATTTTTTCTTTCTGTGCCGTGTCTCTTCCGGACGTAGGTGATCATGGACTTTTACCTGCACCTATCCCTTGTCACTTTTAACATTTCACCTATTAGTATATCTCCCAAACCCCATTCTGCCATCTACTTGCTTAAGTATGTCTTATACTGCTTTCCCCTGTCTCACTTACTCTCTATCCATCCTGTAAATATTAGATTCTCCAAGTCCTTCTTCTTCATTACATAACCCCTGAAACTTCAGCTCTCTCTTTCTGATGCTAGTTTCCTTTTCATTTGCATCCTCTCCAAAACCTTGCTTTTGCTCACATATTCAGTCCCTGGAATCCTCAGTATCCTTCTGTGAAACCACATTTCTGTTGCTTCGAGATTCTCCTTCATTCTTGAAGAGATCGTTCAGCATTTACTATCATACAGGAGGACAGATATTATATAGCAGTCCAGTACTCTTTTCTTTGTTTCCAGTGAAATTTTCCTGTCTCTTAATACTCTACTCAGCTTCTGGAATGCGTCCTTGGCCATGCCAATTTGCCTTCAGGTCTCAGTGTCACACTTTCCGTCTTCTCTTAGAACACTTAAATATTATTTAAATTTTTGTACCTACTTGATTTTAGTATACCCCACCTGTAGTTGGCATTTTGGGTTCCCGTTGAATTCATTAGATATAACGCTAACTTCTTTGCTAACAGTTTCTTTTCTCTCTATTCTCACCTGTGGAACTCTCTTTTGGCCCTTGCTTTCCAACCAACTTTGATCTTCAAAAATTTAAATGCAATTTTAATCGTTATATATTGTCTTTTTTTTTATTCCAGTGCTTTTATTGTTCTCGCTCCTTAACAACGTTTTTATTTTTCTTATTCTTCCACACTCATTAACCTATTGTGCCAAAGTAGATTTGCTGCTTTGCTTGTAGTGAAATGATTTAAAAAAATAAACAAAGAGAGCCAAAACAGTATTCAAGAGATTATGTTTACTTGTAAATTGCTGTCTGCCATTGTCAAACTGGATCTCAGTATCACAATTTCACTCCTCTGTTAGAATGCTTCCCAGGTATTTAAATTTCTCTACCTGCTTGATTTTAGAATCTCTAACTTGTTAAGAGGAATGGCTCAACAACAAATGTGCAGAAGTAGAGAGACTGAGCAGGAACAACAAAGCAGAAATGCATAAAGAGATAAGAGAACTGACAGGACAAAAAACCTGTTCCTCAACAGGATGCATAAAATCCAAGGAAGGGACAATCATAGTAGAGAAAGAGGAAATACTCCAGCGATGGGAAGAATACATAAAGGATCTCTTTGGCGACAAGAGAGAACAACCAAGAATACACAAGGAGATGGATGGACTGGAAATACTAAAATCCGAAGTGGAAGCTGCAATGGCCAAAATGAACAGAAATAAAGCACCTGGCCCAGATGGCATAGTGATAGAGCTGCTGACAGCCTTAGAAGAATATGGCATAGAAAAGATTACCGACATAATAAATGAAATTTATAGCAGCGGAATAATACCAGATGACCTATGCAAGTCGATATTTATAGCACTGCCGAAGAAACCAGGTGCAAACGAGTGTGAACTACACAGAACTATCAGCTTAATGAGTCACATTACAAAACTGATTGTCAGAATCCTGATGAATAGAGCGAGAAGCAGAATCAGGCCAGAGATAGGGCAGGAACAGTGTGGGTTCGTCAAAGACACTGGAACAAGGAACGCCATATTCATGATTAGGATGCTCTCTGAAAGGGCATTACAAATGAAGAAAGACTTGTACCTATGCTTCATTGATTACGCGAAAGCATTCGACAAAATACGACACAAAGAATTGATGGAAATGATAGGCAACCTCGACATTTTCGGCAAAGATATAAGAATAATCAAGAATCTCTACTGGCAGCAAACGGCCTGCATACGGACAGGTAACGACCTCAGTAGATACACAAAGATAGAAAAAGGCGTAAGACAAGGATGTGTCTTTTCACCGGATTTGTTCAACCTATACAGCGAGAATATTTTGAGGACCCTAGATGACACACCAGGATTTATTATTGGAGGCCACAACCTGAACAACATAAGATACGCGGACGATACAGTACTGATTGCGGACACGGAAAGGAAACTGCAAGATCTCATACAGAAAGTAGCAGTGGAGAGTGACAAGAAGGGTCTACAAATAAACTTTAAGAAAACTGAGTGCATGGTCATCAGCAAAAGATACAACCCAAAATGCCAAATACAGGTGGGGGATAACAGAATCAAACAAGTCCAAGAATTTAAGTACCTAGGAAGTGTTCTAACAGGAGATGGAAAGTGCAACACGGAGATCCGAAGGCGAATTGGCATGGCAAAGGACGCGTTCCAGAAGATGAGCAAAATACTAACACACAGGAAGATCTCAATAGAAACGAAGAAAAGAGTGCTAGACTGCTATGTGATGTCAGTTCTTCAGTACGGCTGTGAATGCTGGACAATATCATCGAAAATGAGGAAAAAACTGGAAGCGGCCGAAATGTGGTTCTACAGAAGGATGCTACGGATATCGTGGACTGAGCATACAAGCAACGACGAAGTGTTAGAAAGAATGGCAACAAAAAGGAAATTGATGCTGAGCATCAGGAAGAGACAACTGAAGTTCCTGGGACATGCAATGAGGAAGGAGAGCCTGGTGAACCTGATACTGACTGGTCAGATAGAAGGAAGGAGAGACAGAGGAAGGCAGCGGATAACATATCTGCAGAGTCTGATCAGGTGGATGACAGAACGGGGGTTGCCAGGAGCAACAGGAGCAAACATACTAAGAGCCACAAGGGATAGGGAGACGTGGAGATCCATGATCGCCTACGTCCTGAAGGGACAGGGCACATAGAAGAAGAAGAACTTGTTGTTGGCATTTTGGGTTCCTCATTTTACTGATGAATGTGCATTAAATTTCCTGAAAGATGGCATTTCCCTCCAGAAACAGTTCCTGTACCAAAGGATGAAGTTGATCACTTAAAATTTTTAAATAGTCCTGACTGTTATTTTAATAACCTTATCTAAATAATATCTATAAAAATAACAATTTTTGCAAAAAAATAAAATACTACTAATATTAAATCAACAAATATGAAAACAGACAAGTTTTTAACAGTTTAATCAAATTTTGCAAATTATGCTATTACTAGCAGTATAGCCTAGTATTATTCGGGTGTAATGAAAGCTTTAAAACTAATCCATGGTCCTGGAGCTCAGACTCAGTCTAAAGAATATTTGTGTGAAGTTTGGTGAGAATCGGATAAAAATTATGGATTTGTATAAAGGACATACAGACAGACACATACACAAACATATTGCCTTATATATATATATATATATATATATATATATATATATATTACCAATCTTCTGCACTATTGTAAGAACTGCAACCTTGAAACTTCTGAATATCATTACTTATGTCTTTGTCTATGAGTGTATTGAATTTGATTAAAATTGTACCACTCCTTCTATAACCCAATTTTTTGATTATCAATTTTTGATATTTATTGGGGATACCTCAACACAAAACCTAGCTAAGATCACTCGCAGATGCTTATAGTACAACTGTGTAAATTTTCAAGAAAATTGGTTCAGCCATTTCGGAGTCTATAGGTAACGGACACACACACACACACACACACACAGACAAAGTTCCATTTATAAATAAGTTTAGATTTAGATGAGACTAGGTGTTTCCATTATTTTGTCCCCCCCCACCACCATATATATGAAAATACAATATATAAAAGATACTGAGAACATTATGGGCGGAACATGTGAGCAATAACAAAGTTTTATTGAAAATTAAAACGAAAAGGACATTTATACTTAACATCGGATGTGTGATGTGGTGCAGTGGATATCGACTCAGAATGAGAAATCGGGGAGCCGAGTTCGAATTCCTGGCATTCACTTACACACAAATACCCTTTGGAAAGGTATTAATCCATCTCTTCCCTCCATTTATGTGTTAAATAACAAAACAGATTGGTTTTTATAGCCTTGGCTGGCAGCCAGTCTACCGCAGGAAGCAATGGCAACCTACTGCGGGATAACCTTCTGCCCAGTCAGTCATGTCTTTTTTGAGACATGATTGCCCAAAGCGTGTTTCATGTAAGGTACTTAACTGACTGATACTTAACATAAGAAAAATATATTTAAAATGTTTAGGACATATAAGGAGGAAAGAAAACTTGGAAAATTTGATACTCACATGATAGATTAAAGGCAAGAATGACAGAGGAAAATAACGCATAACCTCCCTAGTGAGTTTGTGATGACAGAACAAGGTTTAGGAGAGAAAAAAAGACTAAATTTATTAAGAGCTACAAAGTACAGAAAGTTGTTGGAGAGCCATGAACATCAATGTTTTGAAGGATATGATGCACAGAAAAAGAAGAGAAATAGCGATAATGGTTTTATGTGACTTATAAAATAGAAATAATTTTCAATGGTTAGATTTATCTAATCTACACTTATTTATAAATGGAACTTTGTATGTTTCTCTGTGTGTGTATGTATCCGTTACCTATACACTTCAAAACGACTGAACCGATTTTCTTGAAAATTTACACAGTTGTACTATAAGCATCCGTGAGTGTTCTTAGGTAGGTTTTGTGTCGAGGTATGCCCGATAAATATTGAAAATCAAAAATCGAAAAATCAGGTTATAGAAGGATTGGTCTGATTGTAATCAAATTTGATACACTCATAGACAAAGACATAAGAAACAATATTCAGAAGTTTCAAGGTTGCCGTTCTTACAATAGTGCAGAAAATCGATAATATATACATATCATCTATTGAACAGGTGAAGAGGCTCATCCCTTGTTCCCTGTTTAGGATGTGGTTTCTGGCTTTCTCTCTCCCAACCTTTTCACTCTTTCCTTTTTTCTTTTATTTTTTTCAATTGGAGTAGATAGACTAAACTATCGCCCAGTTCACACTCCACCCTCATCTATTGAACAGGTGAAGAGGCTCATCCCTTGTTCCCTGTTTAGGATGTGGTTTCTGGCTTTCTCTTTCCTAATCTTTTCACTCTTACGTAGCCCCTGCACATCAGTGGTGTTACCGCCTTGCTCAGGGTGATATGATTAAAAAAATATATATATATAAAAGGCAAGATGTTTGTGTGTGTGTGTGTGTGTCTCTTTATGCGTCTATGTCCTTTATACAAATCCACAATTTTTATCTGATTCTCACCAAACTTCACACAAATATTCTTTAGGGTGAGTCTGAACTCCAGGACCATGGGTTAGTTTTAAAGCTTTCATTACACCCGAGCAACACCAGGCTATACTGCTAGTAAAATATAGTCAAGTGACATAAATGATCCATTTGGGTGATCATGTCTCTTTCAATTCATAACTTATTAAACAGAAGATTTTCACAGTAAGCTGATGTTTATTTCTGTGGTAGACTGGTTGCCAACCAATGCTAGTCTGTCCTGCTAATTAACATATAGATGGTGAAAGAAAGGATAGGTTCATGCCTTTCTCAAGAGTATTTGTGCATAAGTGAATGTAATGAACCCTACTGGAACTCAAATATGACTCTCTGATCCTAAATAAACCACACTGAATATATATATAAAATATAAATAATTTTAATAGTTTTATAAGATTTATAAAATAGAAATATTTTTATAAGATTTAAACAAAAGAAATGATTTCAATGGTTTTATGAGGCATAAATGATTTTATGATTTTATCAAGCTTATAAAATTTAATTGGAGCAAATACCCTTTGGAAAGCTATTAATCCATCTCTTCTCTCTAGTTATGGGCTAAATAACAGGACAAATTGTGTTCTATATCTTTAGCTGGCAACCGGTCTACCACAGAAAGTAATGGCAACCTACTGCGGGATAATCTTCTGCCCAGTCAGTCATGTCACTTTCAAGACATGATTGCCCAAGCATGTATGACATATGGCACTTAACTGACTGATTTAATGGCTTTGTGAGATGTATAAAATAGAAATGGCTTTAATATTTTTATGAGACTTGTAAAATCGAAGTGATAGTTATATTTTTAAAAAACTTATAAAATGAGTTTAAATATTTTATAAAACTTCTAAGATAGTTTTTATAGGATTTATAAAATGGTTTTAACAGTTTTATAGGACTTATAAGTGTCAGTATTAGGTTTCTATTCATTCTGCCTCTCTCTGGTCTGATCATAAAAGACAAATTGTAACTGGTTTAGAAAAGAACAACAAAAGGTTATCCTAGTTTGCGACTTCAAAAAAAGTCAGAAATGATTGTAAATTTTCACTTTTGTTTTATGTGTAAGTCTCTTCTGTTAGTTGTGTGTGTGTGTGTGTGTGTGTGTGTGTGTGTGTGTGTATGTGTGTAGTCTAAAAGTAAATTGTCAATAAATGTGGAGATAAACTTTCGTTTAGTGCACAAAGTACTTGTTTTTTAATAATGTCGACATGCGACAGATTTTGAAGAAAGAAAGCAAAAAACAAAACAAAAACATCTGTGGCTTTTAAATATCAAACATAAAAAATATTTGATATGATGCACTCAAGTAAAATCTGGGGAAAAAATGTTATGTCAGTTCAAGAAAAATAATTATTTTGTTTTACAAAGACTATAAAAATAAAAATCTTCCACTAAAAAAATGAATCGGTCGTATTAAATAAAATAATTCTAAAAAATGTTTTTATTAACTTCAAGTTAATTTTAATAGTTTGGGAAATAACAAAGAAAAAATTAAAAATTAAAATAAATATTCAAATACAAAAAATTCACTGAAAAATGAAAAAAACTATTAGCTTGCATCTGTGGTCAGCTTTAATCATAAAAATAATTTGCTTGTTTTTTAGTGCAGCCAAGAGTCTTTCTGAAAATCCTTACAAAAAATTGATAATTGTTCCTCACAAAATTTTGTGCATTTTTTCTCTTCAGTTTCTTTTTCCCTCTTCTTGTTTTATTTTTTGCATTTTTTGTCCAGTAATCACAGTTAAGTGAAACTCAATTTTTTTCCTAATTTAAGTGTGTGAAGAAGTTCTTTTTCATTAACCCACACAGGTAACACATTACATGAAATCATTAAAAAAAGTAATTCTTTTTTTAAATATGATGAATTATTTCTGACGAAGAAGATTTGGGAGAATCTATTAATGCCCTTCAATGATCACATTCCCCAAATACATCTGACTTTCATTCTGTCTTAAAGTATTAAAACTTTTCATAATTTTGGAAACTTCAAATGGAAAAAGTTCTGGTAGATTGCCAAAAATATTTCATATTTGATATTACTTGCATGGTTAGTGAAGCTCATTATTAAATGTACTTGTTTTTGTCCATACAAGAGTAACAGAAATTTTAGCATAATAATCAGTTCTACATACTTAAAGTAAATTTTAAAAAGAGAAATTTTAAGATATAAATTACTGAAGAACAAAAACAAACAGTAAGTAATTTGCCAAAAAAGTTTATGTTAATGAATGGAAGAACAAAGAGTAGGAGGCAAACATTACTAAGAAGTAAAATCGATAGGAAATTGTGGAGAAACATGATCACCTGAAGAAACACAGCATATAGAAGAAGAAGAGGAAGACGCTTGTCAGTTGCAAACAGTCATTTTTTTCAACATTTTGGTATACCGTTGTAATGGAAAAGTCAGAGCCCTCTTATATATATATATATATATATATATATATATATATATATATGCATGTGAGTGTAAGTGTATCAATTGCTGATACTCCCTGATGTATGGATGGAGTGGTTGCTAAAGTTTCAATCTATGTAACTCTGGATTTGAGATATTGAAGATAACAACAATCAGCTAAGTGACAAATTTTATGTTTCTATAAATTATATATACACACACACACACACACACACACACACACACACACACACACACTACCAGCCATAATTATTAGGTCACCCCAGTTTTTTTAAATGATGTATTTCATACTGTTTTTGTATTTATAGCTAAGTGGATAATTCTAAATGAAAATAGATTGGTTCTTTTGTTAATACTGCACAATAATATGTGCATCAAATTAACTGTTCTGGTGTCCAGTTTTTATGATCACTTCCCCATGTTAGTCTCTTTTTCTTATTGGCTGGCCAAAGCAAAGTCTTCCTAGCTGTCTTATAAAATTTTGCAAAGTAATAATAACAAAAGAACCATTCTATTTTCATTTAGAATTATCCACTTGGCAATGGATACTAAAAATAGTACTATTTTCAAAAAATAGTATTAGTCTAAAAAAAACAAACTGCGGTGGCCTAATAATTATGGCCAGTAGTGTATATATATATATATATATATATATAGAGAGAGAGAGAGAGAGAGAGAGGGAAAGAGAGAGAGAGTGAGACAGACAGACAGACAGAGAGAATAGAGAGTGAGAAAGAAAGAAATGAAAATGAATGAAAAATATTCAAACGTTGTACAATATAATTGTATTGAACACTTTTTAACACAAATGTGCACTAGTCTAACCCTATTGTGAAGACTTGGGGACCCTGCCCTTAAAAACAAATCCCAATGAATCTTGATACTCAAAAAGAAAAATTAGAGAGCTTTATGGATATTATCCACAGCAATATAAAATATTGAGAAACAGTTAAAAATCCAGAATTTATTTTAGTAATGTAAAAAAGAATGACATTTCTGTATAATATTTTCCCTTGTAAACCTTTTTTGTGTTTCAATAACAGTTTTTAAAACAAAACATTTTACAAAAGATTTTTTAAAATGAGAAATGCTTTAAAAAAATCTTTTGAAAAATTTTTTCAAAAGAATTTTTTATCTTTGAAATATTTTGTCTATTAATATTTGTTACTGTAATGTATTATCAGTCTTTGTGTCTCTTTTTTTCTTTTCTCTCACTTTTGTCCTTTTAGATGCGGATGTCTGTGGGCTTATATTGTATATGTCTATTTCTACCTTTCTCTTCCTTTAGGGCAGATGTGTGTTGTGGTGCATTGGATATTGGCTCGGAATGAGAAATCGGGGAGCCGAGTTCGAATTCCAGCCGAATTCATTGCATTCACTTACGCTCAAATCCATATATTCCTTCCAGTTATGGGTTAAATAACAGGACAGATTAGGTTCTATAGCCTTGGTTGGCAACCAGTCTACCGAAGAAAGCAATGGCTACCTACTGCGGAAATAATCTTCTGCCCAGTCAGTCATGTTTCTTTCGAAACATGATTGCCCAAACATGTATCACGTATGGCACTTAACTGACTAACTGATATATTCTCTCCACATTTTTATATAATTGTGTGATTTGATGTATGTGTGTATCCCCTATGTGTGCATTTTTTGTCTATTCCTATATATATTTTTTGTGTGTGTATATATTTTCTTATAAGATTTGTTTTGTGTATATGGAATTTAATGCATGCATTCTTTATTCTGTCATTGAGCCTGGTCAGTACTTAGATGGGTGACCGCTTTGGAATAGCGGGTGCTGTAAGCGTATAGTGACGGATATGCATTGTGGTGCAGTGGATATCGGCTTGGAAAGAAAAATCGGTGAGCTGAGATCGAATTCCAGTTGAATACCCTGCATTCACTTTAAGCACTGGTACCCTTGGGAAAGGTATTAATCCGTCCCTTCCTTCCAGTTATGGGTTAAATAACAAGGGTGGACTTGGGGACCCTGCCCTTAAAAACAAATCCCAATGAATCTTAATACTCGAAAAGAATAATGTATTACTAAACACAAAACTTGTGTAAAAAAACAACAATAAATTGTTGAGAGAAAAAAGTATTACCAGCAATAAATAAATAAAGTTTAGGTGGCAATAAATGACCTGCCGAGGTTAATTTGCCATAAAAACGAAACAACCAACCAACCAACTTTATTTTTATTGTGCTATATATGTGATTTATTACCAATTTAAAAGATACAAGGGTCACTCCTCTGTTAAAAATGTTTTTTTTAAAATATTCTGTGTAAAATTATCATTTATTTATTTTTCAACAGTCTGAGTGAAGCAAATGTAATTTTTTTTACATTTCTGAAATAAATTCTGGATTTATAGCCGTTTAATTATGTGTTGAGTATTCCTCTCCATATTGACTCATCACTCAATAAGTCCTGAGCCTGACATACAAATAATGTTACTAATAAAAATTCATATGATTTTTATAAAGTACTAATCTTTAAATGGTTCATGACAAAATTATGATCCCATTCAATTATTAGTTTACAAATTACAGTTATTTAAGTGAAGCTACTGTTGCAAATTTTCAAACAATGGAAAAATCTGAATTTTGTGTGTTGATAAAGCATTGCTATCTGATGGAAAAATTTATTGTTCAAGCAAAGCAATGGCTTCATAAGTATTATTTGGACTCTGCTTTATCAGAAAAAATGGTTAAAAGGTGGTATGCTGACTTTAAATGCTGTCGTACAGACACAAATAATGCTGAATGCTCAGGTCACCCAAAATTGGCAGTTGTCCTGGAAAACACCAAAAACCCCCACAAACTCTTTTTGGCCAATAGTAAATTGAAGTTGTGTGAAATAGCAGAAGAGTTGAACATATCAGAAAGCAGTGTATTTACCATTCTGCATGAAAATTTGTCAATGAGTAAGCTGTGTTCAAAGTGGGTGCCACATTTGTTCACAGTTGATCAAAAACAACAATGCATTGATAATTCAGAGCATTGTTTGCAACTGTTTCAATGTGACAAGAAGGAGTTTTTGCATAAATATGTGACAATGGATGAAACATAGATCCACCACTTAACTCCAGAGTCAAATCAGCAGTCAGCTGAGTGGACAACAGCAGCTGAAAGCCATCCCAAGCGAGCAAAGACACAAACAACAGCAGGAAACGTTTTGGCCTCTGTATTTTGGGATGTGCAAGGTATTTTGTTCATCAATTATGCTGAGAAGAGAAAAATCATCAACAGCGAATACGACCTAGCATTTTTGGTGCATTTGAAGAAAGAAATTACCAAGAAACAATCACAAATGAAGAAAAAAAGTAATCTTTCACCAAGACAACACACCATGTCATAAGTCGATTGCAATGATGGCGAAAGTACAGGAATTGCACTTCAAATTACTTCTGCATCCACCCTATTCACCAAAGCTAACCCCCAGTTACTACTGCCTGTTTGCAGACCTTAAAAGAATCCTTCAGAGAAAGAGATTTGGCTCCAGTCAGAAACTGTGGCATATTTTGAGGCCAAAGACAAATCGTTCTACCAAAAAGGCATCAAATTATTAGTGAAGCATTGGAATCAGTGTATCACCCTAAAAGTAGACTATGTTGATGAATAAAGTCCAATTTTGCCTAAAAGTTGTTGTTTTATTAGTTAGGTCTGGGATTTATTGAGTGATGTGTTATATATATATATATAAGTAATATTAATTATAGTAATAATACCAATAGCAACAGAATTAATTCTGTCAAGACCAGCAATAATTAAACTACAAATGAGATAATCTTGAAACCCAGTAGGAACTAACCCAGAGGGAAAAGAAGGGGAAGAAAGAAAGAAACAAACGAAATACCTGAACAAAATGTCAAGCATTCATAAGAAAGAAAAAAAACTCAAGATGAAAATCTTAACAATAAAGAGCTCAATACGAAAGCAGAGTACACAAAGCACTCAAAGTGAAACTAGAGCAAACAAAATCGAAAATCTAAGAGTGAGCCAATAACCTACTGCGATTTCGCTTAACAGATCGTCAGGGAAAAAATATATATGTATTTGTATATATATATTTTCTCAGGTATATTTTGTAGAGAGTGACAATATCACCAAAAAATAAATAATTTACTCAGCCACCATCAAATATTACCAAAATATTAATATGTGCCCTGTTTTTTTAATCTCACTGTTCCTAATAGAACCAAATACTTACCCATGGCTATATATGCAACAAATATATAAAAAAACTAAAGCAAACAGTTAATTTTCACCATTTCACCATCTTATGCTATAACAATATACTTCCCATGAAAGAATTCTTGTTGAGTATGAAAAATGACATCTTGAAATATCTAATATTTTTCAGTTGATCTAATGAATATTTATGAATGCTTTTATAATTTTCTAGTAATCAACAACATCTTGCTTTTGTTTATAGATACTTTATTTCAAATAAATTACTTCTTCACTTGATAAAATCTGTGAAAGGACAAATCATGTCAGCTGAAACTAAATGCAGCTTTTCTCTTGTCTCTTTCTTTTAGTCATATATATATATATATATATATATATATATAAGACAAACGGATTTTGATAAGTAAATCAGAAATTTATTCCCCTGAAGAGAGTCAACTTTAGACTTCAAACATGTGTAACAACAAAAATGTAATTATGGACACTTAATGTACTATATGTACTTAGAATGTGCATTGTGGAGCATTGGATATCAGTTCTGAAGGAGAAATCGGGGAGCCGAGTTCGAATTCCAGCTGAATTCATTGCATTCACTTATGTGCAAATACCCTTGGGAAAGGTATTAATCCATCTATTCCCTCCAGTTATGGGTTAAATAACAGGACAGATTGGGTTCTATAGCCTTGGTCGGCAACCAGTCTACCGCAGAAAGCAATGGCAACCTACTGCAGGATAATCTTCTGCTCAGTCAGTCATGTCTCTTACGAGACATGATCGCCCAAGCGTGTATCACGTATGGCACTTAACTGAATGTACTATACAAAAGATAAATAATATCAATAATAATAATGACAATAAATCTACACTTTAAACAAAATGTTCATGACTTCTCACACTTTTTCACCTATATATATATATATATATATATATTGATTGATTGAGCACTCTGGAAGAATAGTAGATTTTGAAAAACAGTAGCTACTCTGGCAGCTACGCATCGTTCATTCAGCAATGAATTAGAACACTCTCAGCTATTGGGCGTGTTTAATGATAATATACATGCTAAAAAGTCTGCCTCCTTCTACCGAGCACCCGTAGCTCAGAGGTAGAATTGCCAACTGACGCCAATTCGGTCAGGTTTCAATCCTGGGTAAAAAGCAATCGGCTGTCTAACCGTACTGATGAGCTGTGATACAGCGAAACAGATCTGTCTGTGGATGACTATATATATATATATATATATATAAGAGTTTGTGTGGTTGGTTTGATGTTGTTTTCACTTCATGATTACACAAACAGACCCATCAATTGAAGGAAAACTTTCACAACAATTGCAAAGAATTTCAATATGGAATTAAGTGAGCAAGTATATCACAAGTACTTTGAACTTTTATCTGTTATGATGGATGGGTGTTCTCTCAAGGAGGCTACTGGCCTTGGAAGTCTACTGGGACTCAAGCTCTCTCCAGACCCCAAGTAGAATTTATATATACAATCAGTTGTAAAAGATAATGAAAAAATGATCAGTTCATTGTATTGTCCACCTGACATATATACACTATCTTTACAAGAGCCAGATCAGAACAAAATTGGAGTATTGCTGCTGTATCTGTGTTGGAGCTGCTTCGTCTTTACTTACCTATCTTGGTAGATTTAAAAGTGTCTATGCGGGCTGGTGGGTGATCAATTATTTTCCAGGCTTCAACCCTGTTTTCGTACACATTATTTAGGTGTTCAGTGACTGCATCTAATATGCGGAAATAAAACTTCAGTGACAGAGATAAAACATATTGAAGGTTTAATATCTGTGATGGAAACATTGGTTTAAATCTCATGTAAATTATTAATAATAAGCTATTCCAATACTTGAGGTTCAAGATATTCATTTTTTAATCATTATTAAAAAAATATTCATTTAAAGGCAGCATAAATTATGAAGAATGGCTCTTCCAAAATACTGAGTTAATATTTAGGAAGAAAACATTCATTTAAACATAATCCAAATTATAAATATTCTGCCATTTTCATTCAGATATTTCACTCTAGTTGAATCAGAAGTTAAATTCTTTTTAAATGAAATCACATGTCTACGAGAATAGATTTATGATCTAAGAAACAGATATTGGAATTATTTTTAACAGTAATCTTGCAATCCTAAATTTGAGAATATTGTCATTAACAATCTGAAATTGTAAGAGGAATATTTTTAAAAAAAAATATCCTTGGATGTGTATTGTGGTGCAGTGGATATCAGCTCGGAATGACAAATCAATGAGTTGAGTTCGAATTCCAGTTGCATTCCTTGCATTCACTTACAAACAAATACTCTTGGGAAAACTATTAATCCATCTCTTACCTCCATTGATGGGTTAAATAATAGGACAGATTGGGTTCTGTAGTCTTGGCTGGCAACTAATCTACCACAGAAAGCAATGGCAACCTACTGCGGGATAATTTTCTGCCCAGTCAGTCATGTTACGAGACATTCGCCCAAAGCATGTCTCGCATATGGCACTTAACTGACTGATCCTTGCAGTAACTATAGTATTTTTTCTATATTAAATGATAAAATAATCATTATCAACAAAATTACAGCAATTCAAATTTTGTGTATTGTTTTTTTTACTTATTACCCTAAATTGCTTTTTCATATACAAACCTCAGCATTAACTAAATGAAGAACAGTTAGATCATTCTTTTCATCAAATTGTAAATTTTAAACCAGTGCTGATTAATTCACAAATTTAACACTACTATTGTAACAAATAAAGTGGCACAAAATTACTAAGAGAGACTAACCAGATGAAGAATGAGTGGCATAAAAATAAGACCAAAGAGAATGGCCAAAATGAATAATTCTAGAAACACTTCAATCATGTCTCCTGACAAACTGTCAATAACAATTATTGATGTTTTAATATATCCATCTAACTCCCAACATATCTATCTATCTATCTATCTATCTATCTATCTATCTATCTATCTATCTATCTATCTATCTATCAGAATGCTCAAATCTATCCATCTATCTCTCAGAATGCTCAAATCTATCTCTCAGAATGCTCAAATCTATCTATCTAGCTATCTCAGAATGTTCATATCTATATATCTATCTATCTATCTGAGAATGTTCATATCTATCTATCTGAGAATGTTCATATTGATCTATCTCAGAATGTTCATATCTATCTATCTATCTATCTATCTATCTATCTATCTATCTATCTATCTATCTATCTATCTATCTCAGAATGTTCATATCTATCTCAGAATGTTCATATCTATCTATCTATCTATCTATCTCAGAATGTTCATATCTATCTATTTTAGAATGTTCATATCTATCTATATCAAATGATCATATCTATCTATCTATCTATCTATCTATCTAAGGAAAAGAGTGATGAATCTGACACTCTTGATAATATTTTTATGAATGTAGTTCTTATAATCATACAATATATAATATTATCATGATTCTGACACTCTTGATAATATTTTTATGAATGTAGTTCTTATAATCATACAATATATAATATTATCATGATTCTATCTCTCAGAATGCTCAAATCTATCTCTCAGAATGCTCAAATCTATATATCTATCTATCTCAGAATGTTCATATCTATCTATCTATCTCAGAATGTTCATATCTATCTCAGAATGTTCATATCTATCTATCTCAGAATGTTCATATCTATCTCAGAATGTTCATATCTATCTCAGAATGTTCATATCTATTTATCTATCTATCTATCTATCTATCTATCTATCTATCTCAGAATGTTCATATCTATCTATTTTAGAATGTTCATATCTATCTATATCAAATGATCATATCTATCTATTTATCTATCTATTTATCTATCTAAGGAAAAGAGTGATGAATCTGACACTCTTGATAATATTTTTATAAATGTAGTTCTTATAATCATACAATATATAATATTATCATGATTCTGACACTCTTGATAATATTTTTATGCATGTAGTTCTTATAATCATATAATATATGATATTATCATGATTCTATCTCTCAGAATGCTCAAATCTATCTCTCAGAATGCTCAAATCTATATATCTATCTCTCAGAATGCTCAAATCTATATATCTATCTCTCAGAATGCTCAAATCTATATATCTATCTCTCAGAATGCTCAAATCTATATATCTATCTCTCAGAATGCTCAAATCTATCTATCTATCTCTGAGAATGCTCAAATCTATCTATCTAGCTCTCAGAATGCTCAAATCTATCTATCTCTCAGAATGCTCAAATCTATCTATCTATCTCAGAATGTTCATATCTATCTATCTATCTATCTATCTCAGAATGTTCATATCTATCTATCTCAGAATGTTCATATCTATCTCAGAATGTTCATATCTATCTATCTATCTATCTATCTATCTCAGAATGTTCATATCTATCTATTTTAGAATGTTCATATCTATCTATATCAAATGATCATATCTATCTATCTATCTATCTAAGGAAAATAGTGATGAATCTGACACTCTTGATAATATTTTTATGAATGTAGTTCTTATAATCATACAATATATAATATTATCATGATTCTGACACTCTTGATAATATTTTTATGAATGTAGTTCTTATAATCATACAATATATAATATTATCATGATTCTATCTTTCAGAATGCTCAAATCTATCTATCTCTCAGAATGCTCAAATCTATCTCTGAGAATGCTCAAATCTATATATCTATCTCTCAGAATGCTCAAATCTATCTATCTATCTCAGAATGCTCAAATCTATCTATCTCTCAGAATTCTCAAATCTATCTATCTATCTCAGAATGTTCATATCTATCTATCTCAGAATGTTCATATCTATCTATCTATCTCAGAATGTTCATATCTCAGAATGTTCATATCTATCTATTTTAGAATGTTCATATCTATCTATATCAAATGATCATATCTATCTATTTATCTATCTATTTATCTATCTAAGGAAAAGAGTGATGAATCTGACACTCTTGATAATATTTTTATGAATGTAGTTCTTATAATCATACAATATATAATATTATCATGATTCTTATTAGTGATTATGATGTATATAATTTGAGAAGTATATAATGTGATTTTAACAGCAAGAATAATTATGGGATAAAATAAGTGCTGCAATAATTTCTCTGCAGCATGATTGAATTTGTCATAAAAGAGAGGAAGAGAGAGGGAGAGAGAGAGCATTAGTTTTGTATAGCATCTTTAAATTATAACAATTGAGAAGATTGTTGTTTGTTCTAGATTAATAGAAATGTTAATTACAACCAATAACGAGCAATAATCGAAAACATTCTCATAGAAATCTTTAAATATTCTTGCCACATAATTGAAAAAGACCAACTTGAAGAATTTTTAAAATTTTAAGTAAACTTAATTTCTAACCACCATAGATTTTTGACAAGTTGTTTCTTTCATATTGAATGTTTGATCATTTTTTATTGAAATTATTCTGATGAAAGAAATATTAATCAAAATCAATACTGGTTGACCATATTTCATTTAGTAACAAAATAAAATATAATGATAATATTAGCAATACTCTTTCTACTTATTACCATTACTGTGTGTTGCTGCAGTGGTTTCTGTTGCAAATTGCACAGTAATTGTTCTCATCTTTATTTTCACATTCACAATGTTTCTGCCATTGCATGCTCTGGCCTTCTTCAAGTGATATTTTTAAAAACTTTGAACTGAATTCTGAATAGTCAGTGTGTATGTTGGTGTTTCTGAAGATTGGTCTGATGATGTATGTTTCAAAATCAATACTGGTTGACTATATTTCATTTAATAAAACATAGAATATCATGATACTACTAACAATACTCTTTCTTCTTATTGCCATTAGATTCTACTGTGGACAGTAGGGCCACAGCTTTGCTACACTAGGTGTTGCTGCTGTGATTTCTGTAGCAAGTCGGTATATACAAGTTGAATTTTCCAGTTCCAAACACAACTAGTTTTGAATTAAGATATATCTTTCTTCTATATTTGCTGCCACCCAAAGTTAAAGAGCCCAAAAACTTACTATTTAAACCAGAGCTGGATAAGATAGAAAAGAAGAATTTATACACTTACCATGGGTATTTGTACAAAAATGAATTCAACAAATTTGGCCAAAATTTGAACATTGCTTGCTAATTCTACAATCTGCACTGATAAGCACTATACACATGTCAAACTTGTTCTTTGATGTGCTGTGTTCCTTCAGGATGTTGGCAATCATGGCTATCCACAGTTTTCTATTTTTGTAGCTCTTAGTGAATTTTCTTCTTCTTCTTCTATGTGTGCTGTCCTTTCAGGATGTAGGCGATCATGGCTTTCTACATCTCCCTATCCCTGGTGGCTCTTAGCACGCCTTCTCCTGTTACAACATGTAACCCTCATTTCATCATCCACCTGATTAGGTTCTTCAAATATGTTATCCATTGCTTTCTCCTGTCTCTTTTTCCCCTCTATCTGCTCTGTTAGTACCAGGTTCTCTAAGCCCTCCTTCCTCATTGCATGTCCCAGGAACTTCGGCTATCTCTTCCTGATGCTCAGTATTAATTTCATTTTCATTTTCATCATTTTTAAGACCTCATCATTGCTCACATGCTCGATCCATGATATTCACAGCATCCGTCTGTAGAACCACATTTCAGTTGCTTCGAGTTTTTTCTTCTGAATTTCTGTTACTTTTATTGCTTACTATTGTTGACAATAAAAACATTTACCGAAACATCATACTAAGTGAATTAGTATGTATATCACTTTCTCCCGCCAGAACATTTTATTGGCCAGCAAAATCTTCTTCTATGTGCCCTGCCCTTTCAAGACGTATGCTATCATGGCTTTCCACATCTCCCTACCCCTGGTAGCTCGTATCATCTACCTGATCAGGCCCTTCAAATATGTTATCCGCTGCTTTCCTCTGTCTCTTTTTCCCTCTATCCGGCCTGTTAGTATCAGGTTCTCAAAGCCCTTCTTCCTCATGGCATGTCCCAGGAACTTCAGTTGTCTCTTCCTGATGCTTACTATTAATTTTCTTTTCATTGCCATTCTTTCCAAAACCTCATCATTGCTCACATGTTTGGTCCATGATATCCGCAGCATCCTTCTGTAGAACCACATTTCAGCTGCTTCAAGTTTTTCATTATCTTCAATGATGTTGTCCAGCATTCATTGTCATATTGAAGAACTAACATCACATAGCAATCTAGCACTCTTTGTTTCTAGTGAAATTTTCCTGTATCTTAGTACTTTACTCAGCTTCTGGAATGCGTCCTTTGCCATTCCAATTTGCCTTCGGATCTCTGTGTCGTACTTTCCATTTCCTGTTAGAACATGTCCTAGGTATTTAAATTTTTGTACTTGCTTGATTCTAGTAAGCCCCACCTGTAATTGACATTTTGGGTTTCTTTCATGGTCATCAGCAAAAAGAGCAAACAACATAGGATAAGCGGATGATATAATTTTAATAGCAGACACAAAAAGGAAATGACAGGAAATCCTAGAGAATGTTGTAAAGAAAAGTGAGAAGAACGGGTTAGATGTAAGAATTCAGAATGCATGGATGGCAACTAGTCTATGAGAAGTAAACTGAATTTAAAAAATGAATAGTGTCTTGGAGTGAGGAATCAGAGAGCTGAGTCCAAATTCCAGTAAAGTTCATTTAATCTGGAAAAGATGTGAATTCCTCTAATTATAGGAAAATAGCAGGGCAGACTGGGTTCTATAGCCTATGAGAAATAAACTGAATTCAAAAGCAGCTTGGAGAGGGTTAATAGCAAGACAGACTGAGTTATATTGCCAAATTACTGCAGAAAAATTTTCATGTGCTCTCTTCCAACATGCCTTGAGCCAGCATTGAAGACAGCATGTAAGATTAGGCTCAAAAAATTAACATGAGAATAATATCTCATGTTGATGCAAATCTGTTACAATGCAGAGTAAGCAACTGACGATGAATGGTAAAAAAAACTTCCTCACAGTTGGAAAAGTGATTGAAGAAATGTGGTTCTACAGAAGGATGCTGAGAATACCATGAGTGGAATATATAAACAATAAGGAAGTGTCAAGGAAAATGTGAACAAAAAAGACATGTGTGCTTAGAATAGGAAATAATTGAAACTTCTGGGAAACATAATGAGGAAAGAAGTTTTAATGAATTTGACACTCACACACACAGAAGAGATTGAAGGCAAGATGAACAGAGAAAAACATCATGAGTGTTTTATTAAATTGCTTAAATATATATTTACCACCATGGGCAAGTATTGAACTGATAGGCTTCAGTAAATGTAAACTTGTGCTTTAATAAGTGGACCTATTCCACCTGCAGTTGAAAAATGTTCTGCCCATTGAGTTCTGCATAAACTTATTGGCTTTTCTGCTTGCCTGGTGAAATTTTATTAGATTAGATCAAAATTTGTAGCAGAGCAAAGTTTTAAGCTGCAGATCTCTAGGTTTCCACTGTGCTACTCAATGTTGATCTAATCTGATAAAACTTTGCCAGGCAAATAGATATATAAGTTCATCCAATAGAAAACCATAAGTTTATGTATAGTGTGATTGAAAAATAGTTCCTTATTTTATGTATGATGGACTCTCCCACCTAACTATAATTTTTACAAGATAACAGAGTCGTTTATATATAAAATAAGGAGTTACTTTTCAATAACCCTGTAGAACACAATGGGCAGAACCTACTTCAATTCTTCTTCTTCTATGTGCCCTGTCCCTTCAGGATGTAGGTGATCATGGTTCTCCACGTCACCCTATCCCTGGTGGCTCTTAATATGTTTGCTCCTGTTACTCCTGGCAACCCCCGTTCCGTCATCCACCTGATCAGGCCCTGCAAATATGTTATCCGCTGCCTTCCTCTGTCTCTCTTTCCTTCTATTTGGCCAGTCAGTATCAGGTTCTCCAGGCTCTCCTTCCTCATTGCATGTCCCAGGAACTTCAGTTGCCTGCTCAGTATTAATTTCCTTTTTCTTGCCATTCTTTCCAACACCTCATCGTTGCTTGCAGGTTCGGTCCACGATATCCGCAGCATCCTTCTGTAGAACCACATTTCCACTGCTTCCAGTTTTGTCCTAATTGCCCATGTGAAAAAATTGAAATTATTAAAGCACTCATTTATATTAGCTGAAGGCTATCTGTTCAATACTTGTGCTGGGTAGTAAATATACATTTGCGCTATTTAATAGCTAAACAATAACCTTGTGTAAATGCATATCAAAATATAAACTGAAAAGAATAAAAAGAGGACAAACATTTCTCAAAGTTACAAAGAGTTGGTAGTTGTGGAGAGTCATGGTCATTTACACTCTGAAAAGATACAGCACATAAAAGAAGGACCTTTTTCTGTCATTATTTTTTAAACACAATGTTCTAACCTAAAATAGATCATAAATTTATGAGTTATTACATGAATTTTATTTTCTTAACCACATCTGATTAGTCAGATGCGTTCACCATTTAAAAAAACATTTTCCAAATTCTCAAGGAATTAAGTGATTATAATGTTTATTTTTTAGATATCTGGATGTTATTATATAAAAAGTCTACAGATATCTCATGATAACATTTTATAATACTGATGGATCATTGCAGGTATCCTAATACTCAATGGAGCTAAATAGCCAGAACAATCACAACTGGCACATAAAAATTAAATATTTAGATACATTCATGCTTTAAATTGGATACAATTTTAATGGCTTCTACTTACAAGTTGAAAGTACAGATTTATTATTTTATTTCAGATTTGGCAGGATTAAATAAACCAGAATATTTTACATTTAAATTAATTATTTAACTATTTTGATTTCCTCTCCAATATCATTTGTTTCAGTCTTTATTATCCCCTTGCTTTAAATATTATAATTTCTGCTTTTTTTATTGTTTTTTTCATGTTCTTTATTTTTTTTTCATTTTTCTCTGTTAAATTTCTTCACATCAAATAATTTTATCTTTATTTCTTTTTCTTTATTCTTTTCAGTACAGTTTTTTTTAATATTTTCAATCATTTTTTTCTTTTTTTATATTTTCTATTTTTTTTTTTTGCTCTTTTTTCATCATTTTTTCTTTACTTATTCCTTCTTAGATTTCTTCTGTGTTTTTTAATTCTTAATTTCTGTTTTGTCAAGTTTTATCTCATCCATTTAATTTTTTCTTTGTAAAACCCTACTTTCCACAATTTGTATTTGAATCAAATCTTTTCTTCATATTTTCATTCACTTTCATTATCTTTTATTCAACTACCTGTCATTATATTTTTCTTGCTGCCATCTTTGACCGTTTCTATCATTTCACTTTTTCTCCAAATTCTAATTGAATTTTGATGTATTCGCCATTCCTTTCTTCATATGCATAACCCGGAAAGAGAATGAACAAAAGAAACATGTCTGTAATGCTTCCCTTGTTATCCCCTGAGCCTTTGCTTCATTAGCTTTGTTTTTCTTATTTCTGTATAAAATTTGTGTTTTGTTCTTAAATGCAAACTTGAAAAACAGTAATTGCCAAGTAACTGTTTCCACTTGCCTTTAATACAAGGGAGGAAAGACCCATATGGTTTTTGAATTTAAGCTATCATTTCTTGAGAAGAATCATTATTCCTGGGGAAAAAATTTAAAAAAAATGGAAAAAAATAAAAAGGAAGCTTCACTGATGCATCAAAATGGAAGTGTGTAAAATGAGTGAAACTTCCATGACTTTCAGTGGTTTGTTGCTTCTGGTGTTATTTTGGGAGAGGAACCCATTTAGAGATTTTATAATTCTGCACAGAATGAAGAGTAGGGTATCATTTATCACCACCAATACCACCACTATCATGATTATAATCATCATCATTATCATTGGCTCATTTACCACCACTACTATCATCATCATAATAATCATTATTGTATATATCACCATCAATACCATCAGTCATCATAATCACCATTATAATCATTGCATACATCCAACCCTACCACCACTATCATTATCATCATCATTGTATACACACCACATCATTACCATCACTATCATCATCATTGTGTACACTGCTACCACCACCACCACTGTCAAAATCATCATCATTATTAACACTAACATTACTGAGACATTTTTTATTGCTAAAATATCTTTGCAGTCCCACCTTAGCTTTACAGTACCTTATTGAAAGAGTGATGGAAGACATTTCATTTCTAATAGTACCCACTGAGATGGAATGTATCTCAATTCTGTGATGATCAACAGTATTTTGAGCCATTTGTAAAAATCATCAAAATTTTTTTTCCAATATTTTTCTTTTTCTTCAGGTAGTGGGTCCCTTCAGGATGTAGGCGATAATAGATTTCCACTTGGCTCTGTCTCTTGTCGCACTTAATGTTTTTCTCTCAGTATCCTTCCCAAAGCCCACTCCACCATTCATTTGCTCAGGCTTATCAAGTAAGTCTCACACTGCTTTCCTCTGTCTGTCCTGTGAGTATTAAATTCTCCAGGCCCTCCTTACTCATTACATATCCCACACACCTCATCTGTCTATTCCTGATGTTAAGTATAAGTTTTCTTTTCATTTGCATCATCTCTAACATCTCATCATTGCTTACATGCTGTGTCCATGGTATCCTCATCATCCTTCAGTAAAACCACATTTATGTTGCCTCAAGACTCTCCTTCATCCTTGATGAGATTGTCCAATATTCACACTATTTACATTATTTATACTATTGTCCTCATCTTTGTTGCCATTTGCACAACGTTTTGGATTTGTACGCTTTGGCCTCCTTCTTGCTCGGAATTTTGAACTGAACCCTTTATTACGATCACTGATGTATACCATTCTCATTCCTTGTGAGAAGCTTCTTTTGGTAGTCATGAGTTATCTCTGGTATAGATGCTAGAGAAAATCTTTAACATAAAAAAAATACTGGAGAAAACCATTAACATCAAAAATTGCAATATGTTATGTAGTAAAAATGGTTTTTGAACATTAGTCCCTCAATTTCAGTTGTTCTTGTCCTTAAGGAGACATGGCCCATCGTATATAGACATTGGTTAGTTCCAGTGACTTGACACAAAGAGTTGTGAGTTCAATACCAGGCTACAGCAGGGGTGAACAAATAACTTACAGAGTCCAGTTAGCGGGAGATAACTTACAACTACCAAAAGAGGCTTTGCACAAGGAATGAGAATGATATACCTCAATGATTGTAATAAAGGGTGCAGTTCAAAAATCCTACCTGGAGCATACAACAGCCTAAATGTTGTACAAATGGCAACAAAGAGGAGGACAATAGTCCGAATAGTGTAAATATGACCTCATCTCAGAAATATCAACAAATACCAATGTCTAACATTCACTGCCATACAGAAGAACAGATATTACATCGCAATCCAGCACTGTTTTCTTTGTTTCCAATGAGATTTTCTTGTCTCTTAGTACTCTGCTTAGCTTTTTAAATGCATCCTAGGCCATGATAATGCATCTTTTCAATCACTATAAAGTTTGTTTTTTTTTTAACATTTTAATTAAAGTTTATCATTGAACTTTATCAATTTTGTATTAACATTTTCTTCATAGAAGACTTTCTTATGTCACGTGGTTGCACTTACATCAACATGACCTCAAAAAACCCTGAATAACTGGTTTCTCTATGTCTTTTTTGTTGACCATCAAAAGCACATTACTGTCTGAGGTTCTGCTTATATATATATATATATATATATATATATATGCATGCATGACTGAGTGGTTAGAATGTTAGCTTTTTGTCAATTTGTCAAGAAGGTAAACTTCTAGATGTTATAAGTCTAGAGGAGGTGATCCCAGCATGTGACACCTTTAGAAAATCTGTGAAAGCCATACAATGAGTTGACACAAGCCTTGTGAGTAAATCTGTATAGACAGCTATCTTTGAGAAGCCATCAGTGGTTGTGGTAGCTTGAAGTCACAAGTCATCGGGACTGAGGGTCTAAGAGTCCTGGCCTTATTCAGACCAGATAATGCACTCTCTCCCAGAAGCTGTAACTAAGGTTTGCTCAGTATAGTTGCAGTATAAATCACAGGTGGGCTCTGTGGGTGTTGAACAGACAAAAGTGTGCTTGAGCAATGTCAATTAGCTAGCTGCCCTGGTAGATGGGTATCCTTGAATATGAGTGGCCAGCTATTATATATACATACATATATATATATATATATATATATATGGGATAAAAGTTTGTCACTTTAACTGAGTAAATTCATGCCAACTTTGACATTTTGTGAGGACACCATTATGATGCTCTCACACATCAGTGCTAGTCTTGATGAGTGAGAGCCTCATAATGGTGTTTTCATGAAATTTTGAAGTCAGCATGAACCTGCTCAGTTAAAGTGACAAACTCTTTGTACTCATCAATGCTCTATTTTCACTCTGATATTGAGCACTTTATGATAAAAAACCTGCTTGTTGAAATACATTTTATCAGTAAGACAACTGAAAAAACAACATTGGCACTAAGCATTATCATAATTAAATATTATATATGATAAAATATAGTTTTGACGTATGCTATATTTATTGGCTAAAGTGCTCAATATCAGGGATAGAGCATATATAAATATAAAAGTGTATATTGAAATTAAGACCTAAAGGCGACAGTCTGTTTCAGAAAGTTAACTCGCATCTCAAGGACTGTTGAAAGAGTTGACTGGTGCAATATTTTGCCAAAAGTATTTAATGAAAGGTGAAGAATGAGCAGTCAAGATAGTCCAGAGTTTAATGTCACAGTCTGACCATGCTAGGCATTGCTGCTGAGGTTGATAGTTGTGTCTTAAAAAGTTATATATATATATATATATATATATATATATATATATATATATAAGAACTCTGGAGAACTCTCAGACCCCTCTAGTTATCCCCCTATCAGCCTCCTTCTGATTTTTGGCAAGGTGTTTGAGGCTATCATCAAAGCTGAATTGGTTTAACATCTTACAGCCTATAGCCTATTCTCCAACAGACAATATGGCTTCTGCTTCTCAAGGTCAACCACTGGTATGCTAAGAACAATTACCAAATTCATATACCAGGCTTTTAATATAGATGGTGAAGCTAGAGCTGTTGCCCTGGATTTCTCCAAAGCATTTGACAGAGTCTAGCACACTGGCTTTCTGTACAAGCTGCAGGGCTAAGGCATAACTGGACACTTGTTTGATTTGATCCATGCATAATGAAGGTCAGGTTGAACAAGCATGCCTCCAGATCTTATCATATGAATGCACGTGTCCCCAGAACTCTATTTTAGGTCCAACACTTTTTCTGATCTTCATTAAAATCTCCCTGATGTGATCAAATCTCAAGTAGGCATTTACACTGATGACACCACCATTTACTCTTGCCTGGGGTAACAAATAGCTTCTAAATTTTAATGCTTCTCAAATGAAGCTGCCATTCTTTAACCACCAAAAACAATCCCACCTACCCACTATCAGTATGGATCAAGCTAGTCTCCAGGAAAGCAATACACTGTGCCTTCTCAGCCTCACTTTCACAGCTGGCCTAAAGTGGTATGACTACATTGAATCAATAGCTAAATCTACTGCTAGGAAGATTGAGTCACTGTGTCAGGTGAAGAAGTTTTTCTCGTCTGAATTCATCTTGCATATATACAAACCAACCATCCACCCATGCATTGAATACTGCTATCATATCTGGTTAGGTGCCCTTGTTATTCATCCCAGAGTTCTCAACAAAATACAAATGAGAATCTGCAATGTATTCCATCCCAACCTAGAAGTTCGACTGTAGTCACTTTCTCATGGATAGGATGTGGCTTTCCTCTGTCTCTTCTGAAAATATTTTCACTGCTTCTGCTCAGATGAGCTTACCTCCCTGAGGCCCCCTCTACACAAATTTACTCAAGCAACTAGACTGACAACAAGGTTCTACCATTTTACTGTCAAAATAGTTATATGTAACCACCTCTTCTACTATAACAGCTTCTTTTCTCACACTTTCTGTTTGTAGAACTCCCTTCTGTAAACTTGCTTCCATGATAGCTATAATCTCCAAAAATTTAAATGCAAGGTTAATTGCCATCTCTTATCTCCTTGACTTTCATCATTTTTTTATCCTTTCCTTGACACACCCTGAATCTTGTTCTTCTTACTTTACTATCATGTAACTCTCTTTACACCAGTATTCTCATCATTCTCTTAGCCATTTTATATTGATGGAATCTTTTGCTCTCCTCTTATGTAGCCCCCTGTGCACCAGTGACATTACTGCCTTGAGTAGATACTCAAGCATCTATGCATGGTTCATTCAGTAATAAATTCTGGGTAAAAAGCAATCAGATTTCTAACCATACTGATGAGCTGTGATACAGCAAAACAGATCTGTCTGCCGATGATTATATATATATATATATATATATATAGAGAGAGAGAGAGAGAGAGAGAGAAAGAAAGAAAAAGAAAAACATTATTACATTCACTTGCATGCTAATAACCATGGGAAAGGTATGAATCCATCTCCTCTCTCTTAAACTGTGGGTAAATAGCAGGACAGACTAGGTTCTATAGCCTTGGGGATCAGCCGGTCTAGGAGAAGGAAAAACCGAAACCCTCTTGCCTGGAGAATAAAGAGGTTTGTGTTGGATCAACACCCCTACCTGTAAAAAGATAAATTATCAAAGATTCAACAACCATGAAGCAGCTCAGAAGAGAGAGATGGCAAGAGGTTATCAATGGCCTAAGCTTCACTGAAATGGATGGCTTGATGATGATGATGAGATGAATACAGTGAGATAGTTTATAGTGAACCAAAACAGGACTTTGTAGATCATTTGAATTGCATCACTTCACGTTCAGCCAATCTACATTGCATAAAGCATGTCTTTCAACCTTCCTAAACTGTGTCTAGAAATTATATGCAAATTATAAATTGGTATAAAGAGTTGCATCTTTAATGTTAAAGTCGTCCTATTATGATGTTGTTTAGATTCTACTCAATAGTATTAACTTAGATATATAATGATAGAGAAAACTATTGTTTTTGGTTGAAAAAATTTTACTAAGTTAACAAAACAGACTAATTTGATTGTCAGTAGTTTATTTGCAACTATTTATTTTGATACCTTTACATTATTATACCTTGTAAAACTAATGTAAAAAAATAATATGAAAAGATTTTAGAACAAATTTGTCAATTTCTTAAAGGAAAAACATAAAAAAACATTTTATTTTAAAAATAAAAGATATATTAACAAAAAATAATAAGAACCTCCAAAAATTTATTGCACAAATGCTCCTTTCTTTTCAATAACTCTTAGCAGCCTATTGTCAGCATCTTATGTTAGATTTTCAATTTTAGCAGTTGGTAAGTTGTTTGCAGCAATTTTAACTGCCTCCCAGAATTCACACTTGCTATTGAATTGCTCTTGATTAGAATAAATGTCTCTCTTGAGGATGCTCCACAGGTTCTCAATAGGATTCAAGTCACTGCTATTTGAAGGCCAGTCCATAAGAGAATCTTCAACAAATCCCTTTTCTTTCAACCAGGATTTAGTAAACTTTGATGCATTACTTGGTGGATTGTCTTGCATAAAGATCATAGATCTGCGCTTGGCTAAAGACTGGTTATCAAGCCATTCAAAGAAATATTGCTGTAGAAAATCACAGTAACTTTTGGAATTCATTTTAACCCTGTCTTTCAATTTAAATGGACCCATGAGCCCATTACCAATAATCCCAGCTCATATCATGATCCCATCGCTGTGTTGTTGGCATTTAAAAATTTTTCTTGAGTAATATTGTTTACAAACCCATCTTCAAGCCCATCCATTGGGTCCATCAAGTGTGATCCTGCATTCATTTGTAAAAAGCACTTAACTGAAAGCAGGTTTCATGTATTTTTTGCTCACTGAAATCTTCTTTCCTTGTTTTTTTGTTAAAATGAGTTTCTTTATTTGATTTTTTTGCATCAGCAAATTTCCTTAATGCTTTACACCTTGTTTCCCTTGACACCATAGGAGCTCCAGCGGCCTCAAATATGAATGTACTCGACACATTTGGGTTTCTTATTAATTCTCTTCGTATATGTGATAGCTCTCGCTTTGTTAAATTCCTGAATTCAGCCTGAGAATTTTTCCTTGGTTGAATTACCATTTGATATATTTTCTTGATTGTTCGATGATCTCTTTTCAAATCCTTAGAAATTTGAAGCAGACTTTCCTTTGCTAATTTCTTTGATTATATAGTTCTTTTCATTCATTGTTAGTTCTTTTTTACGAGCTATAATACTAAATTCTAGTTATTGCAAATAATCTCTTGACACTGCAAATTGCTATAATTACTGAAAAAATACTAAATATTAATCTGAAATTGAAAATAAATTACTTTCATGCTTACTCACTATACATAATAGTAGAAGATATTTCATTGGATAACACATATCTTTGAATTTTACATAAAATATTTGACAATACCTCTTTTGCTTATAATCTCTAGATGTATTGAATCTTCCAGGCATTTCAGCCTGCCTACATTGCATCACCTAAATATATCTATCTTCTTATATAGCATCACTTGGGTCTTTTGGTCTACCTGCTTTTTTATCTTTCAGACTTTTCAGCTTACTTACATTGCATCACCAAGCATTTCAGCCTACCAACACTATATAGTATTACACAATTCTTTCAGCCATCATATATTGAATTGCTAAGGATTCTCAGCTTCTCTTCATGGTATAACAGACCTTTCAGCCCTCCTACATTGCATCACCCAGGTCTTTCAGCACCTCTACAATCCATATGCATCTTCTGGGTTTTTTTTTTTTTGCAAAGCTAAAATCTTTGTTGAAAAAAATGGTTTTAAATAATGGATAAGATTAAAGAGAATTCTATGATGCAGCTGATCGTGATCCATAATAGAAGACTTTGGAGGCTGTACTGTAGAAGAAATTGATGCTGGGATAAATGGATAATGTATCAAGTTTCCCCTGTCTTATTAATATTATCTGGTAGGAACATTTTTAGACAGGTTTTTTAAAAAGAAATTGAAGAAAAACTGATAAAAAACATGAAAGGTTAAGAGTTAAGGTTAAAATTGAACTTACCATATCTAAGCCAGTTCTTTAAGATTATAACAAATATTTTTTTCTGTCTAGAACTTTCTAATATGGATTTTAAAGTAAAGAAAATCAAAGAATATAAAAAGTTGAAAGTCAGTGTCCATAAGAGACACAATTTGTGACTGGATACCATGAGATACAAAACCATTATCTGATTGCCTTCAGGTATAAAGATGATGTCCTTGGTAGTAAATTATATATGCGACTCAAGAGAATTGTCCTTATACTTTTTGATGTGTTGCTTGAAATAAGTAAGTGGAAAAGATTCTCTAAAGTCCATTTTTGGTTCTTGTGACTGGAATCAGGATTGGAACAATTTAGTTCTCTTTAGAGACATACTTGTGGATGTGCTTTGAGCTATGAAGTAAAAAGAAGAAAAGTGACAATCAAAAGAAAGAAAAGTATTTGTAATGAATCATACAATGGAAGAGAAGAAGCAAGCAGATAGGATAAAGAAAAGGAATGCAAAAGAATGAGGGAAAAAGTCTACTGAATGAAAAGAAGAAATATGAAAGAAAAGAAAAGAAAAACAAAAATAAGGTGAAAAATTAAGAATAAAATTGTAAAGAAAGTTAAAGGAATATATGAAAAATAAAGAAACAATTGCAAAAAAATTAAAAAATATGAATGAGAAAAAAATAAGAAGAAGAAAATGAATGAAATGAAGGAGAAAAACAGGAAATAGAAAGAAAACTAAACAAAAATTAAAATTCATTCTTTAATTTTTATTGTAATTTCAACTTCATTTTTATTGTCATATGTTTTTCTTTTAGGTTCACATGTGTTTCATAGAAAACCATTTAAAATTTTGAATCTATTGTCTTTTATAGATTTTAGAAGGAATGCTAAGTAATATACCATTGACTTTTTATTATAAATTAAATCATGTCCATTGCAGGAAAAAATACTATGCTCAACTTTTAAGTGTATATATTCACTAATATACTTTTAAAACATATAGAAATTATATTTCCTTTAATGGTTAGATAAAGAACAAATAGGATACATTTATCAATTTTTAACAATTTTCACTTTTATTAAAGCTTTATATATATATATATATATATATATATTTCAAACATACACACCATAGTGGGTGCACTAGAGGGTGTCGTCAGTGATGTCTTTATGTGGATCACTAGGGGGTTTCAGGTCTCTCAACACCATAACCCCCTCACCACGCCGACCCAACAAGAAATGATCAGTCTCTGGTCCACCCTCAATGAGCGCTTTCAGACATTAGAAACAAATTTATAAAGTTTAGGCCCCATACAAAGTCTTGCACACGCTACTGATTGGCGACAGTCAAAGCCAATTTGCATGAAGAGGCGAACCGTACATGAACTCGTCCTAATTAAAAAAAAAAAACAAATAAAATAAAATAAAAGTATAAACTATTTACTTATGAAAAAGAAAAATACCTTGACTAAGAATTAATCACAGTTTGTTTAAAATAAATACAAATCTACAATTGTATATAATTTGTTGTTTCTAAAAAAAAAAATCCGTCTAAGAATTTATCAAAATTTGTTTATATATATATATATATATAATATCCAAGTGAATAATGAACAAAGAAAGTATTAACAACATTCAAAACATTACTTTAAAACAGTGTCCAATATAGAAATAGAGCAATGAATATTTATTATAAGTTATAGTTTAGAACATGTACAAATTAAAATTTATTCCAAAAGTGTACAAAGTTTCAACATCGAAAAAACAATGTCTCATCAGGTAGTTAATAATGATGGTACTAAATGTTATTTTTAAAATAGATGATTAAAAATCTCACTTTCCTTTTATTTTTTAAAAATTGTACGAGGTAAAGAGGATAGAAAAGAAGGGAAAATAAAAAAGAAAAAAGGGGGTAAAATAAAAAGGACAGATAGATAGGAAATAAAGAGCGTAGGAAGACAGGATAGAAAGAAAGAGGAAAGAACTGATGATGATGATGGTATAGTGCAGTGCACCTGCTATTTACCTTGAACTCTTTGATAAGATCCAAAGAAGAATCAGCAATATTACTGATCCTGATCTGGCAGTTCAGCTTCAGTTACTTACCCACTACTATAAGGTTGCTTCATGGTAATTGTTCAGATGAGCTCTTCACTATTGCACCGAGACTTTATGAATTTAAGCTCACTGTAGCCATAATTTCTATGTTAACAGCTTATTTTCTTGCACTTCTCACTTTTGGAACTCTCTTCCAGCTCCATGCTTTCCAGTCAACTTTAATTTGTAAAAGTTTAAGTGCAATGTCAATCACTATCTACTGTCCTCCTGAAGACTCTTTCTCTTTCAGTTCATTATTAATGCTCCTCTTTCTAATTCTCCCATGCCCTGTAATCCCTTATAGCATAGTAGGTTTTATACTCTGCCTGCAATGATATATGAAATATATATATATATATATATATATACACACTACTGGCCATAATTATTAGGCCACCCCAGTTTTTTTTTTTAATTTGAAATTTTTAGTATTTACTGCCAATTGGATAATTCTAAATGAAAATAGAATGGTTCTTTTGTTAATACTGCACAATAAAATGTGCATCAAATGAACTGTTCTGGTGTCCAGTTTTTGTGATCTCTTCCCCATGCTAGTCTCCTCTTCTTATTGGCTGGCTAAAGTAAAGGCTACCTTGTAAAATTTTGCAAAGTAATAATAACAAAAGAACCATTCTATTTTCATTTAGAATTACCCACTTGGCAATAAATACTAAAAATAGTATGAAATGCATAGTTTCAATCTACAGGGTGCGATGGGTAAATTGTCGCTATTTGCCTTGTAAAATTTTGCAAAGTAATAATAACAAAAGAACCATTTTATTTTCATTTAGAATTATCCACTTGGCAATGGATACTAAAGATAGTATGAAATGCATAGTTTCAATCTACAGGGTGCGATGGGTAAATTGTCGCTATTTGCCTTGTAAAATTTTGCAAAGTAATAATAACAAAAGAACCATTTTATTTTCATTTAGAATTATCCACTTGGCAATAAATACTAAAGATAGTATGAAATGCATAGTTTCAATCTACAGGGCGCGATGGGTAAATTGTCGCTATTTGCCTTGTAAAATTCTGCAAAGTAATAATAACAAAAGAACCATTCTATTTTCATTTAGAATTATCCACTTGGCAATGGATACTAAAAATAGTATTATTTTCAAAAAATAGTATTAGTTTAAAAAAAAACTCTGGTGGCCTAATAATTATGGCCAGTAGTGTATAAATATATATATATATATAGAGAGAGAGAGAGAGTGAGACAGACAGACAGATAGAGAGAATAGAGAGTGAGAAAGAAAGATAAATATATATAGAGATAGAAAGAGAATGAGAGATAGACATATATGCAAGTATATAGAGAAACAACAGAAATGTATATATATATATATATATATACAGAGAGAGAGAGAGAAATAGAAAGGAAGATAGAAAAATATGTACAGATATATACAGATATAAAATAAAAGTGAACAATAAGGTCAACTATCAGTGCTGACAGTCTGTTTCATGCTTAAACACAACTGTCAGGCCTGACAATTGTGTTCAAGCATAAAACAGATTCTCATTGCTGGATGTTAATCTAATTGTACATTTTTATATTCCTTCTTCTTCTTCTATGTGCCTTGTCCTTTCAGGACGTAGGTGACCATGGCCTTCCATGTCTCCCTATCCCTATCTTAGCACGCTTTCTCCTGTAATATCTCGCAACCCCTGTTCTGTCAACTACCTGCATAGGCCCTTCATATATGTTATCTGCTGCTTCCTCTGTCTCTTTTTCCCTCTATCTGACCTGTTAGTATCAGGTTCTCCAAGCCCTCCTTCCTCATTGCATGTCTCAGGAATTTCAGTTGTTTCTTCCTGATGCTCAATATTAATTTCCTTTTTGTTTCCATTCTTTCCAACACCTCATCATTGCTCACATGCTCGATCCATGATATCCGCAGCATTCTTCTGTAGAACCACATTTCAGCTGCTTCAAGGTTTTTCTTCAGCTTTGATGATATTATCCAACATTCACTGCCATATTGAAAACTGACATCACATAGCAATCCAGTACTCTCTTCTTTGTTTGTAGTGAAAGTTTCCTGTGTCTTAATACTTTACTCAGCTTCTGGAATGTGTCCTTCGCTATGCTAGTTTGCCTTTGGATCGCTGTATCACATTTTCCATCTTCTGTTAGAACACTTTCCAGGTATTGCATTTTGGGTTGCTCCCTGATACTGAACATTTTCACCCATAAATATCAGTTGTGCTATACGTGATACATGCTTTGGGTGATCATGGCTCAAAAGAGAGATGACTGACTGGGCAGAAGATTATCCTGTCGTAGGTTGCCATTGCTTTTGCTGTAGACTGGTTACTAACCAAGGCTATAGAACCCAGTCTGTCCTATTATTTAACCCATAACTGGAGGGAAGAGACAGATTAATATCTTTCCCAAAGGTATTTCTGCGGAAGTGAATGCAAGGAATTCAACTGGAATTCAAACTCGACTGTACGATTTGTTGTTCCGAGTTGATATCTACTGCACCTCAACATACACCCCCCATGCATATAACATACCATAGAACTATATTTTCCCAAAAAATATAGCATACCTGAAACTATTCTGTTTTATATATATATATATGTGTGTGTGTGTGTGTGTGTAATATAAAATGATTTTTAGCATAACAACAACATTTTTGTACAACAATAAAAAAAATTATAGTCTTCTTTAGAAAAAATAATTTTCTTTTTATTTGCATGTATCTCCAAATATCTAGATTATGTCTTGTCTGATTTAGCTCTAACAGCTCAATGTGAAAAAAACTAACTTGTAACATTCAATACATCTAAAACAAGCTATTAATTTTTGGTCATAACCAAGCAGCCCCTGAATTTTTTCAGTCATGATGAACAATAATATTCTTAATGAGTCTTGTTGTTCTGAATATCTGTTTGGACACAAAATCACAACATAACTGAAGTAGAACTTGTAGAAACATGATACAGTGAGTAAAGTGTCGTCATCTGATATTTTTAATTTTGTGCATGTTGTCTGTTTTTGAGTTTGTCAACAGTACAGTAGAGTCAGTTGGGCACCATCTGTGAGAAAAGAGTACCATGACACAATTTGCTCTGCCAGAAATTTGGAAACAGCATGTTGTGCTGCTTGGCATTCATAATGGAAGCTCTAATACAAAAATTTCAGAATGTTTGTCTGTCAATCTCAGATTGACACCCATTCACAAGATTCCAAAAAAGTTGGATGATTCTAATGGTGATTACAAAGCTACAGCAGCTGAGAAAACTCACTCTGGTTGTTCTGATAAGAAAAGAATTCTTGAACTTGTTGGTGAGGGGCTCAGATACAACACAGAGACCTACATAGTGCCTTGAGAAACTAATACTTCCCTTGGTGAAGAGGGTGGCTACTGGGAGACCCTATGTCTGGCAACAGGACTCTACATCAGGCCACACAAACAGTAGAACCCAGTCATGGTTGTCAGACAACTTGTGGGACCCCATCACCACTTACATCTGGTCACCTAACTTCCCAGACTACAAGCCCTTTGATTATTATGTGTGGCCACACATAATAACAAAAAAGATGAACTGAAGTCAAGGATGATGGTAGCATTCACCAACTTAAACAAGGAGACTGTCTAGAAGAGTTGCAGGAGATTCTGAATTTGTTTTGGTTAAAATCAACGGCAATTTTATTGAAAAAAATATACTTTTTAGTATTTCAAGATATTTTTGTGTAATTTTGATAAATATATTTGTTAAAATGAGATGTCAGCATTATTTTTAATATTTATATAATTTAGACAATTATCAACTGCACCCTGTAAAATCCATCACTATTGGTGCGGGAAAAATAGTCAGTTCCATGTGCTACACCAGAAAATCCTTGACTCCTCCTGCAATTACGCTATATTTATAAAAGTCAGATCAAACTAGAAATGGAGTTTGGCTGTCATAACTGGGCTGGAGCTACCAAATGTTCATTTTCTGGTTTTCACAGATTTCAAAAGTGTTTTCATGGTCCGGTGGAAAATGAATTATTTTTTAAGCCTTCAATTTGTCCTACATGACAGAGAGTGTTCAACAATTTCTTTACAAATGAAGAGATGAGGCAACAGAAATTTGGTTCTGCACAAGAATGTTGAGAATACTATGGTGTGAACATATGTGCAATGACAAAGTTTTAGAAAAAATGAAAACATATGCAACATCAGTAAAGGATAGTTGAAATTTTCAGGGCACATAATGAGGAAAGAGGACTTAGAAAATTTGACACTTATAGGACATAGTAAAGGCAAATAAGACATGAATGCAGCAAAAAGCTTAACTAATGAGTTTGTGTAAATAGGTGGCAGAACATGGCTTAGAAAAATAGCAGACAAAAACCATTGAGAGTTACAAAAGGTAGGAAGTTGTGGAGAGCCTTAATCTTCCATGTCCTGAAGTTAAATGTTTTGTAATGCAATTCAATACACCTTTATAGTTATTCATATTTATCACACACTGAAACAATTTATAACTCAACATGAGAATGCAGTTGTTATGTCGCCAAGTATAAATGAATAACTCAACAACAGAATCAGAATATAAGTTGTATTCCGCGGAAAGACGGTTAGTATGTACAGAAGTGATTAGTAATATTTACAATAGAAAGATACAAGAGTCCAATCCGTTGTAAGACGTGTGTATACGTGATTACTTCCGGTACGCCACTGGAAGTGTGACTAACTCTTCACTGACTCGCACTTACTCTTCAGTAACTCATTAGAGACTCTCAAGTGACTCTCTACGACTCTCCTGTAGAGAATCCACCATTGCTATATATAGCAATGGGAACAGTCCATTTGTAGTCAAATAGGAGTGGCGCCCTAACAGCAGTTGACAGTTTAGATATTTCTGAATGAATATGACAACATGGATGTCATTTATATCAAAGTCAGATCTGACAAAGTAATTCAAGAACCTGACTTTTGATTCTGTAGCAACTTGCAGTGTTGAGTGAAACTAACACTAGCACAGACTATTCTCTGTTCAATTTTCTTATCTCTTATATTTTTCTTATATTAAATTTTTTGTAACTAATCTCTACCTTGATATAATTAATAGGTTTAGCATTTAAATTCCATATACTGAATTTTTATGGTGGATTCAGGGTACATGACATCACTGCTTTTATTCCAATTCTGGATCATAGTTTCTGTTTAGAAAGTGTTCATCCTAAATTCTATTTCTTAGAACATTTAGTAGCCAAAGCCATTTTTAAATATTGATCCAAGAAAATGATTACATACACCAAACAGTTTGGATATTTCTTAGTAGGTTTGAGGCTATTCAAGACATCCATATGAAAGTTTCCTTCCGGTAAGGCCATTTAAGAACACAACTCAAGTATTCATGTAAATGTTTTGATTTACTTTGTATTGTGAATCTACCTCTAGTGCTGCCTATTCTATCATCAATTCCCTTATCTTTTATACTAAATTTGTTATAATTGATCTGCGCACCAATATATTTGAAGTGTTTAGTATTTACTAACTCCATATACTGAATTTTTATGATTATTCAAGGTACAAGTCACCGTATATATGTGAATAGAAAGATTAATGGATCGATAGATAGTTAAATGTCATACGTGATACACCATTGGATGATCATATCTCTTCTGATTTATGACTGACTAGGTAAAAGATTTTCCCACAGTAGGTCTCTATTTCTTTCTATGGTAGACTGTTTGCCAACCAAGGTTACAGGACCCAATATGTCCAGCTATTCAACCCATAGCTGGGGAGTAGAAGGGATAGGTTCATACCATTCCTAATGGTATTTGCATGTAAGTTTATGTAACAAACTTGACTAGAATTCAAATTTGACACTTCTATTTCTTATTCTGAGCTTTCATCCATTAGATCATAATACACATCTAGACAGAGCAAAAGATGCCAAATTTAAGGGCATCTGGTTAGAAATACTACCTTTTTCTTAAAGTCATACATAAGCATTTTATTGATGAAAACTTAACCTTGAGTAAGTCATTTAAAGCCCAAACTACAATTAATCAATCCATGAACTTTGATTCTGAACCAGATTCTTTGTTTTGAATTTTGAAAAATGATTCTTTTAAAAAAAAGTATTATTGATCATAGTTTAGCTATTAAGTATTGATTATCAATGAAGACAAACTGAAAAAATGCAATGTTTGTTGAATGATTGTGAATTGATTTTGAGAAGATAATTGATCTCAAGTTCAGTTTTAGTTTAATTATATTGATTAGAAGAATCAATAAGCATTATTATTTTCATTGATTTTTAAGATTGATTTAATAAATTATCGATTGTATTCTATTACACTGAATAAACAATTGATCCAGAACTATTCTATGTGCAAAGGACTGTGAAAGTCATGCTAGAGCCTTGAACTTATTTTTTAAGTTTTTTCAACAACATTTTCATCATCATAATGAATCCATGTTATTTTACAAGCCCACACTCAAATATATATATATATATATATATATATATATATATATACGTGGACTCTTTTATTGTAACTCATAAATGAAGGTCAGCAGTGGATGGTGCCATTTGTTTTATACTTATGCATGGTATTTCTCTCCTGCATGCACTTCTGTTGAATTATTATCTACTGATCAGTCAGTCAGTTTAGTTTCATATGTGATACATGCTTTTGGTGATCATGTCTCGAAAGAAACATGACTGACTGGGCAGAAAATTATCCTGCAGTAGGTTGCCATTGCTTTCTATGGTAGATTGGTTGCCAGCCAAGGCTATAGAACCCAATATGTTCTATTATTTAACACATAACTGGAGGGAAGTGACGAATTAATACCTTTCCCAAGGGTATATGTGCATAAGTGAATGCAACTAATTCAACTGGAATTCGAACTCGGCATCCTAATCTCTCATTCCGAGGCGATATCCACTGCACCACAATGCACATCCAATGATCTTCTTCTATGTGCTCTGTCCCTTCAGGACGTAGGCAATCGTGGATTTCTACATTTCCATATCCCTGGTGGCTCTGAGCACGCCTTCTCCTGTTATACCATGCAATCCTCATTCTGTCATCCAGCTGATTAGGCCCTTCAAATATGTTATCCATTGCTTTCCCCTGCCTCTCTTTTCCTCTATCTGGCCTGTTAGTATAAGATTCTCCAAGCCCTCCTTTCTCATTGCATGTCCCAGGAATTTCAGCTGTCTCTTCCTGATGCTCAGTATTAATTTTCTTTTTGTTTCTATCATTTTCAAAATCTCATCGTTGCTCACATGCTCGATTCATGATATTAGCAGCATCCTTCTGTAGAACCACATTTCAGTTGCTTCAAGTTTTTCCTTCATCTTTGATGGTATTGTCCAGCATTCACTGCCATATTGAAGGATGGACAGCACATAGCAATCCAATGATCAACCAGCATTAAAATTTGTTTAAAGTGGTCAGTTGCTTGTGCAGCACAAAGCACACTCTCTATCGAAACAACAAAGCTTATACAGGTGCACTGTGTGCCACATGTTAGATGTTTGTGATGACTGCATATTATATTATTACAGAGTTTGACCTTTCTGGGGCCTTAAATACATTGGGGAGTGCATAGTGAACCACACAATATACATAAAGGTGTTTCGATGTCAGTGTTTGGCAACTCAGCTACAAGTGCTGGTGTTTTGGAAGTACCCATGATGACTTTGCTCAGGCTTTGAAAAGCCCCCACACATGTACACATACACACATGATACAAACATCCCATACTCACAGCACATATTCACATGGCAATCCACACATGCATACATATACACACATGCATGCATGCATGCAGTCTATTCATATAACAAATATGCATGCTCACGCACTTACTTCTTTTTACACCTATAAACAACCTATATATATATATATATATATATATATAAACATGCGGTGTAAATATAGAAGAAGCCAATGGAGTATCCTGTACATAAAATGGTAGGATAACTCTATAGGAGAGCTCTAATTATATATGTATATAAATACATATAGAGCAAATATATTTTACATGAATCTTCTGGACAATAAAGATGGAAGCTGAAGAAGGAAGTCAGTTAAGTACCATACGGGATACACACATTATCCAACAGTAGGTTGCCATTACTTTCTGCAGTAAACTGGTTTCCAGCCAAGGCTACAGAATTGCTTAACCCATAACTGGAGGGAAGTGATGAATAGCTTTCCCCGGGATATTTGCATATAACTGAATGAAAGGAATTAAACTGGAATTTGAACTGAGCTTCAAGATTTCTTGTTTCGAGCTGATATCCACTGCACCACAACACACATCCATATATAAATATTTATATATATTTATAATCACCTCACCCCAAGCAAGGCAATACTGTGGCTGGTGTGCAAGGGTTTACATTATAGGAGAGTGTAGAGAGAGGAGAACAGATTACAGTATGTGTCGAAGAATTGGTAAGAGGACAGGTACATTGGTGTAAAGAGAGCTGCCTGAGATGAAAGTGTAAAGTGAGAAGAAGGAAGGGAATCAAGGAGATAACAGATGACAGATGACAGTTGACACTGCGTTTAAACTCTTGGAGTCAGACCTAATTAGAGTTTTCCCTAGGGGATGTAAGTTTGAATCCTGCTGGATGATGCATATTTTTCTAACAGAATTTCTCAAATATTTAGTTTATATAAATAAATAAATATATAATAATAAAAAAGGAGCAGAGCATCTACTCAGATATGAGTATCCATTAAAAATAATGTTTAAACAAATAATTTACATTGTTCAGACTGTTTTCCTGATCTTTGTTGTCATATTGTTATGTTTCGATTGTTGTACATTTTAACCTTCTTCAGGTGATTGGAATTGCCAACCAAACCCTTTATTTTCTCATCAAGGTAGATTGTTCTAGTTCCATGAGTCATGCCTCTTCCAAATGTCTCGGCATCAGTTATTTCCCTTTAACTCAACTCCCTACCTGTGTAAGTGTATTTACTGTACCATTATTGAATGTAAAGTAATTTGTAACAATATAGTTGATTTACTAAGTGCCACTTAGATATGGCACAAGGCCAAAGGTAAGGGGTACCCAGTGAAGATTGAACTCACTACTCATTTGTAACAGGTTCTAGTGAGACAAGCTTGTTAACCATTACATCATGTAAAGGTGCCCAAATTTGTAGCAATATAGTGTTAAAAGTGTTATCCATACTACACATATATTGGTTAGTAGATTGTTACACAGAATTATATAAATAAAACAAAAAACAAAAAAAGAAAAAGTTCCAAGGATAGAAGCTTATTAGAAAAGACCCAGAGTTTTCTCACTCCTTCATGGGTTCCTCTTGATTGACCATATCTTAAAGGGACACTTGCCTTTGCCAGTTGCATGGTGGTTGATCACAATCAGCGGGCTATGAACTGGTACCTGGGTGTGGATCATTTGATACCAGGCTGTACAGAAAGAGTAAAATCTTTTTTTTCCATTTTATTGACTGCTGCAGTCTTGTTTATCGTGTTTTGCTATGTACATGAAAACCTCACCCAAACCCACCCCACATCTAAATAGATTGCCCAAAAGATGTCAAATTGAAGGGAATCTAGTAAGAAATATTACCTCTTTTTTTTCAATTCATACATAAACATTTTATTGTTGAAAATGTATTCTTGAGTAAGTCCAAGGGTATTTGTACATAAGTGAATTTAATGAACCTGACTGGAATTTGAACCCAACTCTCCAAATCCTCAATCAGAGCCACTAACCTTTACTCCACCATATCTCCATTAATAAATAGATTTTCAAAAATTTCAACCGAGTGTTTGAAAATTTAAATATTAAATAATTTGTACAGACACCCATTTTGATTGGTAGTACACAAAAATATAGAATTAATTGATAAAGTTGTTGAACAATAAAATATTGTTAATCAGTAACTTCATCACTTACAGGTTGATATTCACTGCTTGGTGAGTTTAGAAGAATTAATTTCTACGTTGGGTGAATTTTCTCTGGTTTCTTTTTGGTTTCCTTATTACAGAGAGTTCTTTTTTTTTTTTTTTGGTTATCTGAAATGTTGAATTTTATATATTTTCCTTTTCCTCGTCAGCCACACAAATCTTTTATTCAACAGAGCAGAATCCCACTGGAAATCTGGAAGTTAAAATCTTGAAATGCATTTGGTTTATGAAAACTTCTACAAGGGTTTCACCTGGTGTCTTTCAATGAATTATTTGTAATATGCTGACGGCTGAATGATGGCAAGTATAAGTGAAAATGAAGGATAAAAAATTTTTTAAAAAATAGGAAAAAGAAAGAAAAAAGGGTTTTGAAAGAAACTTTAAAACAGACAAAAATGATAGGAATGTAGAAGAAAGAAAAAGAAGTGTGGGATAGAAAGGTTAAAAGGTTAAAAGAAGGAGTAACTGAAAAAAAGGAAAGTTCTACTGTGAAAGATGAAAGAAAAATATATGAATGAAATAAAAAAAGGATGAGATAAGGGGAAAAAAGATAAAAAATGAAAGAAAAAGAAGATATAACTGAATTGAATGAAGAAAATGTAGAAGAAAGCTGAAAGACAGATAGAAAAAGAGAAAGAAAGACTGAAGGAAAACAAAGAGAAAATTAAATCTTCCACATTATTCTTTGTTTCTCAAAGAATTCTTTAAAAAATTGATAATTAAAACCAAGAAAATACACAAAAAATGGCTAACCTTTTCTTTTTGAAAGAATGTGTTGAGCTTTAGGATATTTTGGTGAATGTCTTTAAGTGAATTATTAGATTTTATCAACTGCTTTGGCTCCACAGATGCAAACAAGATTACCAAGTTTACTTGTTTTCCTATTGCCACCTGTTCAAGGCAGAATGGTGTGCTTCCCTGAAGATGAATATTTGAATGCAAGTATGTTTTCTTGACCTGTGTGGGTCAATCAACATTGAGTTTTCTTTATACAATGTCTTCACAAAAATTTTGTGGAACAACAATGTCTTTCTATACTCTTGCTTTTATATTAATTTTATCAATATTATTATCTTATCAATATAAGTTATTGATCTTTAAATATGAGTCACTTTTTCAGTAAAGAGAGGTGAATTTTAAGCTGATAAAATGTATTGACTGTTGTCTGATTCTCTGTAGGGATTGACAGAACCTGTACACTGGAGATAACCTTAGGAAATATATGATATAAATTTTCTTCTTCTGTGCTAATAAAAGTTCAAACCAACCTTCAAGATGGCTCATTGTCTCAAAAGACTTCAGTGTTAATAGTTCTTTATCCTTCAAGCATAAAAAATAACTCTTAAAAATTATATGACTTAAAAAATCACAAAGAGAAAAAAAAAACAAATGTATGAAGTTTTCAAATATTTTCAAAGAGTCCATGGATAGTTGACTACTGATGTGTTATTGGGTATCAAAGATTTTATTAGGCTGTCACACATGAAATGATGCATTTTTTTGGTAAGTTATTGATCCAATCATCTAATGAAGTAACCTCTCTAGTGCATAGAAAATCTTGACTTATTCCTGACTCTTTTTCTTTCCAGATAATTTTTCTTTTGATATACTGTTATTCATAAGCCCAATGAAAATAATCACAATAAAACAATGTCGAGTAATCTTACTAGAAAAAAGAACCATTTTTGCATCAAATTATTACATGCAATGAAAAATGGATACTCTTCAACAAGAGTAAGAGAGTAGGCCACTGATTAGATGCAAGTGAATCACTAAGAAAATACCTAAAACCTATACTGCATCCTAAAATGTTAATGGTTAATTTCAGAGGGGTTATTCATTATTCACTCTTGCCTCATAGAAAAACAGTAACAGCAACTTAGTATTGTAGAAAAATTAAGTGTCTGCTAAAAAAAATGAAAAATAAACATCCTAGAATTGTAAATAGATACTGCTCAATTGTGTTGCACATTCATAAATGTTTCTCAATCAGTGTTCAGAAATCTGCCTAACCTGAATTATGAAATTTTGCCTTATCCTCTATATTCACCTGATATTTCTCCTACTGATTATCACTTATCTAATCATTTTGAGCTTTTCATATGCAATAAAACATTCTCCTATAAGGAAAGAAGTAATCAAAGCATTTGAACTGTTAATCACATCAAAGGCTGAGAATCTCAAATGGAACCACTACATCGAGTCCATAGCTAAATCCACTGCTAAGAAGGTTGGGTCACTGTGTCGGGCCAGGATGTTTTTTCCACCTGAATCCATCCTGCATATATACAAATCAACCACTCGTCTGTGCATGGAATACTGCTGCCATATATGGTCAGGCGTCCCTGCCGTTCATCTCAGTGTTCTCGACAGGCTCCAAAGGAGAATCAGTAATGTGATAGGTACTGGCTTCGCGGCTTGACTACAGCCACTTCCCCACTGACGAAATGTGGCCTCCCTTTATCTGTTCTATAAATACTTTCATGGCTTCTGCTCGAAGGAACTTAAGTCACTGGTGCCTCCCCAACAGGTGTTTACTCATGCAACCAGATTGGCAACTGGGTCCCACCCATTCACAGTTAGGTCAGCCAAATGCAGACGACAATTCTACTCCTGCAGCTTCTTCTCTCGCACTTCCCGCCTGTGGAACTCACTCCCATATTCTTGCTTTCCTGATGGCTACAACCTCCAGGAATTTAAATACAATGTCAATACTCATCTATTAACCACTTGACTCTAGTTCTTTCCCCACCCCGTATATCCTTTCCTTTCTCTCCACCTTTGAAACTGTCATCACACCTGCATTCTCATCCTTCTATTGCTCCTTTGTAACTGGTTCATTTTCCTCTTCACTCTCTTCTAATTAATCTTTTTACACTTATGTATCCCCCTGCACATCAGTGGCATTACCGCCCTGCTCGGGGTGATACGATTAAAAAAAAAATATATGTATATTTTTAAAGATGAGATTAAGAATTTAGTGGTATATTGGAGAACAGTCATTCATCAACATGCCTTTTATTAATTTCCTGTAAACTGTGTAATTTCATGAGTGACAGCTTAGTATAAGCTGAAGATTAGTTACAGAAATGAGAAACTTTTATTTTAATATGGTTAATTTTTAATTTACATACTAATGTAATGTGTCTCTTAGTTAGTTGAGTTCAGTCACTCTTAGAGTAAGTCCAGCTAGTGTATTTTCTAAGATGACTGTTAAATATGGCTTTTGCTGTCTCCCCTAGTATCATGTTCTTTTTGCACATATAAACACAAGCGATATTGACTGTTACTTAGTACATTTAAATGAGGGTAATGGTAATGCTGATATGAGCCATGGTGTGCTTTAGATCACTCAGCTGCAGAAAGCTACCACAGTCTTGCAAGGTTCAGATATCCTTTTATAATCTGACACTATTTTTTATTACTTTAAATGTGATTTTTAGTAAATAAACATATTTGAGTATAAATCACTGTTTTAAATACTGTTAAACATATCTACTGGCTTGTGCATTTGAGAGTCTTGATAAAAAAGTGCTTTCCGGTAGGTTTTGAACTTGCATCCTTTTTGTAGAGGAAACTATTCTTATATATACAAGCAAGCAGTGACAGGTGAGGTCATTTCATTGCAAATGATGGTACCTGCATAATTGTTTATCGTCATTCATTGGTTGTTTATAGTCATTTATAGCTTGTACTCTCAGCATCAGACAGCCTTGATCAATTGACAAGAACCAGTTAAGATAATTAGATATTGTCTGCACTACAAATGATTTGTGTCATTTGATTGTAAATTACTGACAGGGTCATTAATATCTAAATCATATCATGATGATATGACCTCTGCCATTGCTGACAGTAACAAGTGTTCCCAAGTAGTCCCCCATCTAATGGTTGATGTAGCTTCACTTGAGAAATTAAATGGTGTTTTCAGAAGGATTTTATCAGAAGCATATATATATATATATATATATATATCTCAAATCTGTAAAATGAAGAGGATAATCAAAAAAATTTATCTAATTAATATAAAATATTTAACTCAGTGGATATTATCCAGAGCAATATGATATGCAGAAAAGAAATCTCAACACATAAAGAGATTGTAAATCGTATTTTAATTTGACAGGCAAATAATCATCATCATCAGATACAAAACATCAAATTTGATGTTTCAGCTCTTATGAGACAGGCTTTATTTGTCTGTCAAAATAAATCAGAATTTATAATCTCATTAATTATGTGTTGAGTTTTCTTTTATATATATATATATATATATATATATATTTGTCATCCACATATATACTAATGAATATACATATCATCCTATAATTATAAAATATTTAAAACTGATAGCTTTATTGTTAAGAATAACAACTCACCTTCAAGATTTAAATTACAAAGGACTAATATTATTTATGAATTTACATGCCCCTTAAGGAACTTCATCCCTGATCAAAACAAATTCATGAATAATTACATTGGATATACCACTACATGCTTATCGAGAAAACTTACCTCACATCTCTCAGACTATAGATCAATTCAGAACTATTTATAGAAACCTACCAAATCCCACTTGCTTGTGGAAAATATGACCATAACACTATAAATACCTATATTTGGCCAGATTTTCCAGCTAGGAGTTGTAGGCAAGATTATATCCTTTTCAGTGGCTGAGGTAGAAGGCAAGCTACAGTAAGGTAACCAGTCTCTCCACCATACCAGCTTGATAGTCTTTTGCCAGAAACAATAACCAGCAACTTTTCTGCCTCCTCATGCTTAAATAGTTTGGAATGGTGTTGAAATTTAGAGGAAATGCTGGAGGTCGAAGTTGACAAAATGAGCTACCAAAATGAAGTGCCAGACTTCAAATACCATGACCTTTCACTCGCAGAAACATGGATATTTTATCTTCAAAATACATTCCTTTATTTTAAGTTATATTTTGTTTAGGGTCAAACAATCTTCTGGTGTAGGTTGCAGCTCTCTTTTAATTGTCTGAGAAAATCTTTTTTAACTTCCATCAGCATTGCTGTTATTAACTTGCAGGAGAGAAATTCACTTTCAAATCACTTATGTAGCTTTCTTGTCCCTTGTCTATGTTATACTAGCAGTATAGCCCGGCATTGCTTGGGTGTAATGAAAGCTTTATAACTAACCCATGGTCCTGGAGCTCAGACTCTTTGGACATTGGCATGAAAGACTAAAAAGCAATAGTTGTTTCCAGTTAAAGTGAAACCGTAGACTGAAAGAAAAATGAATGGATGTAAATCAAATTTTGATTTCCTGGTATCGATATCAAATAAGTTTTTTTTGTCGTAAACTGAATTTTGAAGGCTAAATAAGTTCTCTGAGTAAATGGTATCATGACTGAGACTAAGAACTACAATTATATCTACTTAGAGCCAAACCCGAAGCCAGAACTAAAATAAAAGGGCTGAAAAAATATAGACATACAGACAGATAAATAGACACACACACAAACATCTTGCCTTTTATATATATATATTATCGAGTTTCTGCACTATTGTAAGAACTGCAACCTTGAAACTTCTGAGTATCGTTTCTTATGTCTTTGTCTATGAGTGTATCAAATTTGATTAAAATCAGACCACTCCTTCTATAACGTGATTTTTTTTATTATCAATTTTCGATATTTATCGGGTGTACCTCGACACAAAACCCAGCTAAGAACACTTGCAGACGCTTATAGTACAACTGTGTAAATTTTCAAAAAAATCGGTTCAGCCGTTGTCGAGTCTATAGGTAACGGACACACACACACAAAGTTCCATTTATAAATAGGTTTAGATTTAGATTTAGATACTGCCGCTAGATCTGGACAAACAACAAAGAAACATGTATATATAAAATTATATTCTTATGTTTTTATTCTTCGCCAGTGATACATGTGTAGAGCAAGAGGACAACTGGGGAGAGAGAGAGCACACATATAAAGGAGCTGTCAGGAGTCATTAGCCAGTCTTTGTATCTTCAACCAAAATTTTAGACTTTTTACACTCCTATGCTATGCTTGTTTTTTCTATTGCACTTTATAATCTACAGTTGAATATATCTGTCAACCACCCATGTCCTTTGCTGACTTTTATCTATGACTGGATGTATCTGTCAACAACATTCTTGCTGGGCCATCATCTTTGAAGCTGTTTGCCTCTTTTGTTGACCTTACCTGTGGCCGGATGTACCTGTCAATTTCTTCTGTCACTCAAGGTCATGTATTACATATAAACATTTTCATGGTCATTGTTTTGATTAACTTTCTGCTATAGTATCTGGGTCCTGGGCATGATGGTAAACTGCATCTAGCAGCAAGGCCTCTGATTGGGAGGTTATGAGGAGCATGGAACCACCTCTTAATTGCTGTTGTTCCTAGGTCTACCCTGAACCAGAGTGGTAGCACCTGTTAGCTATGGGTAAATAGTTAACCCTCAAACTGGGGTCAAAACACTATGAAAGTATAAAAATACACTTTTATAGAAATATATACATAAAAATAAACTTTTATAGAAAAATATACATTTTTGGTGAAAAAATTATTACTACAACACATTTTTGAAGAAAACACATTTTTGAAGGAAAAAGTTATTCTCAGCAAAACGTTTTTGAATACAAAACTAGAAGACATTTTCAGTTTTCTAAAATAAAAAGAAAAAAAACAAAAACTTTTTGTTAAAATCTGACTAAATTAACCTTCTTGCTATAGCTGAACATTAAAAAAAAAAACCTTAAAATCTCATCTTTTTGGCATTAAATAAGCAACAGAGGTTGATATGCCATTAAACAAAACTCAGACTCAAACTCTATAGTATCTAGACTTTAAGAATTTAAGCGCATTGCTAGACTGGCAGTAAGGTCTCATTAATTTACAGTTGAAATGACTAGATACAAATTTAAGTTTTACACTAACAGTTTTTCTCCTGCACTTGCTTGCAAAACTCTCTTCTAGCTTACTTCCCTGTTGACTTGATCTTTAAAAATGTAAATCCAGTGTCAATTTTTATCTTCTTTTTTTAATTATTTTTTTATTGCTCTCTTTCTCATTAGTAGTGTTTTTTTTTTCATTTGCATATTCCTAACACTCACTAAACACTTGCATCTTAGTGACTTTGTTGTCTTGTTTGAGGTAAAATGATTAAAACAAAAAAATGTTCTACATGGGAAAATTCTTGTCTTTAATATATAATTGAACACTCAGACCTGGCAATAATTTAATCATGTAGCTATTAGTGGACTTGACAATATTTTAGGTTTTTCTTTCAACCAGGAAAATGGACAGTGCTATTTTGAAGACAGATCAACCAGCAACTTGTCATCTTTTATTGGTTGGGTGCTCTGTTTAGGCAGCTGTATGAATTCTGTTACATTGATAAAACAAGGGGGGTTAATCTATGTATTTGAAGTGGTAGTCATATGTGTCGTTCTTTCAACCCATTTGGGCTTTCTGTTCATGAATTTTTTCTTTATTTCACCCTTACCTTTTTTTTCTTTTTTCTTCCTTCTTTTACACCTATCATTATTGAATTGTTTTTATAATAATGCCTGCATAGCATTTCCAAGGCTCAACCCTTTTAATTTTTTAATAAAAATAAAAGGTCTACCAACTAGAAAATAAAGTTATGTGGTGATGTCAGTCTGGGAAAATCCAGCTAACATATTTTAGAAATCTCTTTCAAAGTCCTGTGAAAAATTCATATTTTTTCAATATATCAAGAAAGAAAAAAGATATGGTGAACAGAGGCCATCTGCACACTTAAATTAAACTGCCTGTATTTGAGTTCCAGTCAAGGATTAGTATTAATTAAAGGTAGTTAGTTAATTAGTAGCACAATATTTACACCATAGAACTTGCAAAGGCCAGTAGAAATAGGTCTATAATGTTAAAAAACAAAAAATACCAAGTGATGCCTGCTCAAAAACATGTGTTTGCTAAATATAATGTTTTAAGTAATTTGGAAGCATGTGGATAAAAGATTTTATTGAAAAAAATTTTCAGCTCAACCCACATTCTAAAAGCTGAACATCATCCCGGATATGACGATAAACTAGATTCAGCCACAAAGCCTCTGGTCAATAGATTGGAGGTTTTAAGAAGCACAAAATCACCTATTAATTGTTCTTAATTCGAGGTGGTAGAACCTGTTTGGGTCCCAGCTATGAGCAAATAGTGCACCTCAAACATAACCAATAACAGTATAAATATATACATGTTTATAATAAAAATACTACTAATGTATTTTTTGTAAAAATAAAATTACCAAGAATATATATTTATACATATATATAATAAAATAACCAACAATACATTTTATCTGTAATTGAAAGGATACAAATTTATTTAAAATATTTAAATTTCGACATTAAATAATTCATAGAAGTTGATCTGCTTCTAAACAAAACCAACCAGCCGATCAAAATGAATGAACTCTTTCAAGACATTAATCTATATTATGTTCTAAAATTTCTTAAATTAAACTATATTCCAAAATATAAGTTAAACAGAACTACATCATAAAACACACACATCATCACTTCTAGTATTTATGCCTACACAAAAATGTCTATGTACAAAAGCGGAGTATCATTTACCATGTATTCAATTGTGAAAGCAGAATGACTTATTCTTATTACTTCAAAACTCTCAAGAAAATTAAATTTAGGCATTAAATTATTAATAAGGAGTTCATATGCTATTAAACAAACAAACAAAATCTGAACAAGCATCTGTTTCTCGGGTGATTCCAAGAATTTTATGCACGCAATTTATACTATTCAAATATTATTGTATGATACTCAATTATTATATACAAGTGTATATTTTAGTTCTTATATTTTTTAAAAGAATATCCTAAACAATGTTTTTATGGATGTATTTGATCCTCTATGATGACACAAATAATTTCTTTAATTTCATATAAACTTTTCTTTTTCTAAAATCTAATCTAAAAGAATAACCACTTAAGCAGTATAAGTAAAACTAAAAATAATATCTTTTTCTCATTTTTATAGTGAGGACAGCAAAAATATTCTCAAAATTGATAGCAACAGTAGAACAAGGCATTACTCTCTAATGGATATGCCAAAGTCACAATAGCAAATTCCAGCAGAGAGAAAAAAATCCCCTGCAGCAGGGCACTATTAACGCTTTGAGCAAATGGTTTAATTACTTTTATGAGCTGCTAACGAGGAAAAGCAATCTGTCATTAAAGAAATGTTAAATTGAAGCATTGTTAGCCATTTTAGGATGTGACCATGAATTATATTGAATTAGAAGAACTGGAGAAAATAAAAGAAGACAATTCTTGTTTGCGGTAATGAAATTATCAAATTATACTTTTTTTGTTGTTGTTTTGTTATTATTGGTTATTTCGTCTCTTTGTGTTCTAAAAGCTTTTGTAAATGACAGGATTTATCTTTTATCTTCATAAGGAAGATTATTTTCTGCAGAATGACAAGATTATAAACTAAGAAAGCAATGTTAAATTCTGCTATCCGATTCCAGAAAATGATTTTAAAGAGAATTTATCAACACAATAACAGATTTGTTTATGCAAGTCAGTAATAGAATTCAAAAGAAAATTAGTTTTCATCAATCTTGGTAAAAAAAATTAAAGATATGTTAAATATTCCACATGGATTACAATATCTGATTTATCAGAAATAATTTATTTAGTGGTGTGAAGTTTTATGATACCAGTTTCTTCGTCATAGTCAAAATAAACATATATAATGATATATTTATTGATATTTATTGTTCAGTTTCATATATAAACCTATAAACTCAGCAATGAAGATATTGCAAATTTATTGTGTAATAAGAACAGTATTAAAAATTGTAATAAATTAAAAAGTTATCAAAGAACAATCAAAAATCAAATATACAATGTTCAGTACAAGAAAACTGTCTTTAACAATATCACAAAAAAGAAATTTGAGAAATATTAAAATGCGTAATAGTGTAAATGAATGCAACAAATTTCCATTGATTTGTTGCATTCACTTACACACAGATATTCTTGGGAAAGGTATAAATCTATCACTTCTCTCTCCAGTTATGTGTTAAATAGCAAGACACATTGGGTTCTATAACCTTGGTTGTCAATCTGTCTACTGCAGAACATAATGGCAATCTTCTGTCTACTGCAGAACATAATGGCAATCTTCTGCTCTGTCTGTCATATCCCTTTCGAGATATGATCTCTCAAGTGTGTATCATGTATGGGACTTAACTGACTATGCAAAAAAGTTGATTGATGATAAAGAATAAAAGAATATATTACAAGATGCTGCTATGCTATTGAGAATGTAAACACGAGAGAAAAGATGTAGAATATTTAAAATATGAGCTGGAAGAGATAGCAAAAAGACAAAATTTACTAAGATCTACAAAGGGCAGAAAATTGTTGAGAGCCATGATTACCAATGTCCTAAAGGAACATGATACATGAAAAGAAAAGTGAAACTATCACCACCTTTAATGAAAATATATGATCTGGGCAAAGATGTACTTGAAAATGGATTTCACAATGATAAATTTCAGTGATGATCTAGCAGTATAGCTAGGTATTGCTAGGTATTGCTAGGGTGTATTGAAAGCTTTAAAACTAATCCATGGTTCTGGAGCTCAGACTTTTTGGACATTAGCAGGAAAGACTAAAAAGCAATAATTGTTTCCAGTTAAAGTGAAACCGTAGACTGAAATAAAAATGAATGGATGTAAGTCAAATTTTGATTTCCTGGTATCGATATCAAATAAGTTTTTTTTGTTGTAAACTGAGTTTTGAAGGCTAAATAAGTCCTCTGAGTAAATGGTATCATGGCTGAGACTAAGAACTACAATTATACTTGCTTAGAGCCAAACCCAAAGCAACAACTAAAATTAAAGGGCTGAAAAAAATATAGACATACAGGCAGATAAACAGACACACACACAAACATCTTGCCTTTTATATATAATCAATTTTCTGCACTACTGTAAGAACTGCAACCTTGAAACTTCTGAATATCATTTCTTATGTCTTTGTCTATGAGTGTATCAAATTTGATTAAAATCAGACTACTCCTTTTATAACGTGATTTTTTTGATTATCGATTTGCGATATTTATCGGGGGTACCTCGGCACAAAACCTAGCTAAGAACACTCACAGATACTTTAGTACAACTGTGTAAATTTTCAAGAAAATCGGTTCAGTCATTTCGGAGTCTATAGGTAATGGACACACACACATACACACACACAAACAAAGTTTCATTTATGAAATAAGTTTAGATACAGTGCTATATTAGATGGAACTGATGACTTGGCTAGAGCTTTATCATTCATGGAATCTACCAAAATGGCTTAGAAGACAACAATAAAGACATTAAGTAATGATTAGGTTTAAGATTGTTGGCAGTAAAGTTATAGGTCCCTTCAAAGTAGAATCTGGTGTCAAGATCAAATCAGAGAACTATTAGAAATTATTGGATATGACATTTTTTGAGTAGTATCACTCACAACCAAGAAACTTGAAATTAAATTCTATATTCATGTATTATAATTCTCATTGATATTCTTTACTACCAATCACTTCTCTCAACAGTGGATGCTATCTCAAGGTTTTTCACCTTATGAATAGTTAACACACTCACTCGGATTATTGCATCATTCATAGTCATATTTTCTAGGTTAGGTAACTGTTGAAGAGCTACCAAGATGTAATTTTGGGGTAAAAAAAAAATTACCTTCATCTGTCTTTCCAACTCGTCAACTTTGGTTCCCATTAACACTGCTATCTTTCTAATGTCTACTTGTTTGCTTATCCATTGTACCCTTCCTAGCTTAATTTCAGCCACAAATCCTCCTTTTGTAAATGTCTTATTTTATCTGGTCTCAATCTCTCCTATATTTAATTGGCGTCTTTCACTCATCTCCAAGTATAGTGCAAATATGTCTCCTTCCAAATATAATGGTAAGAAAACTACTAAAGCTACAAATATTTTGAAGTTTTGCCATCAGTTTTTTTTTTAAGTCAATTTTTATATTATAATAATTTTATCTCAAGCAAGGCAAGACCACTACTGGTGCACAGAGAGTTACAGTGAGAAACAAAAGAAATTTACAAGTGAAGTCAAAGAAAAGGTAAGAGATGTATGGGAATCAAGTAGACAGAAGATGGCATTTGACATTGCATTTAAACCTTTGGCGATTGTAGCCATCACAAAAGCAAAGGAGTCCACAAACAGGAAGTGCAAAAAAAGAAACTGTTAGAGTAGAAGAGGGAATTACATTTAACTATTTTGATGGTAAAAGAGTGGAATGTAGATGCCAATCTAGTAGCATGAGTAAATACATGTGATCTGGGAACCAGGGAAAAAGCTTGCTAGATCAGTTGCCATGAAAATACCTGTAGAAAAGACAGAGGGAAGCCACATCATGTCAATTAGAAAATAACTGAAGGTGAGCTGCCAAGTCAGAATCTAAACTTATTTATAAATGGAACTTTGTCTCTGTGTGTGTGTGTGTCTGTATCTGTTACCTATAGACTCCAAAACAGTCAAACCGATTTTCTTGAAAATTTACACAGTTGTACTATAAGCGTCTGCGAGTGTTCTTAGCTAGGTTTTGTGCCGAAGTACCACCGATTATTGAAAATTGGGCTATAGAAGGAGTGGTCAGATTTTAATCAAATTTGATACACTCATAGACAAAGACATAAGAAAAGATATTCAGAAGTTTCAAGGTTGCAGTTCTTACAATAGTGCAGAAAATCTATAATAATTATCTATAAAAGGCAAGGTGTTTGTGTGTGTGTCTGTTTATCTGCATGTATGTCTGTATTTTTTTCAGCCCTTTTATTTCAGTTTTTGCTTCGGGTTTGGCTCTAAGTAGGTATTATTGTAGTTCTTAGTCTCAGCCATGATACCATTTACTCACAGGACATTTTTAACCTTCAAAATTCAGTTTACGACGAAAAAACTTATTTGATATCGATACCAGGAAATCAAAATTTGATTTACATCCACTCATTTTTCTTTCAGTCTACGGTTTCACTTTAACTGGAAACAACTATTGCTTTTTAGTCTTTCGTGCCAACGTCCAAAAGGTCTGAGCCAAGGATTAGTTTTAAAGCTTTCTTTACACCCGAGCAACGCTGGGCTATACTGCTAGTCAATTATATTGCAAATTTTTTGTTTAATTTTGTTGAGAACCTCAAAATGTATAGCAGGAACCTTTGACCAGATATGGCAACAGTATTCAATGCACAGAAGGTAGAGTTATAAATGTGCATAGATTCTGACAAAAAAACTTCCTGGCCTGACATAGTAATCCAAACTTTCTAGCAATAGATGCAGCTATGAATTTAATGTAGTCATTCTATTTGAGAACATTTGAAATTGGAAGGCCAAGGAGGTGAAGTGTATTGTTCTCCTGGAGATTAGCATCATCAATTATGATGTATAGACAAGAAAGTTTCTCTCTAGTGGTTAAATTTATAACATTGTCCTCACCTCTGAATGGTATCCCTGCTTTGCTACTTAGTTTATCCTTATCTGCTATCCAGTGTCTCTTTAGGGGTAAAAGCACTGGTCGTTTAAAATCTAAAAGTAACTTTTTTTTCACTTGTACAAGTCATGACTGAAGTCCTGTAGAAATGAAGAAGAAAACCAAGTTTTAATTAGAAAAGAACTTGGGTTCTTTGTGCTGTTAGTGGAAAAAGGGAATCAATATCAGGCCTATTTTAGTAAAGCCTTGAAATATGGTCATTTTTACACTTGCCTACCACTCTTGACCAATCACAGCATTATTTACTCCAATAAAAGAAAACTTCTTTTGACAGGGTGCTGTTCTTTGTGTTGCAAGTAGTGGATACAGATTTTGATCTCTTTTGATTTACACCACTGGTATTTGGTTGGTTGGTTGTTTTGTTTTTATGGCATATCAACCTCAGCGGGTCATTTATTGCCAACTAAATTTTTATTTATTTATTGCTGGTAATACCTTTTTCTCTCAACAATTTATTGTTGTTTTTTATATAAGCTTTGTGTCTAGTAATACTTTTTTTTTTTCTAGTATTAAGATTCATTGGGATTTGTTTTTAAGAGCAGGGTCCCCAAGTCCTACCCTTGTTATTTAACCTATAACTGGAAGGAAGGGATGGATTAATACCTTTCCAAAGAGTACCAGTGCTTAAGCGAATGCAGAGCATTCAACTGGAATTTGAACTCGGTTCACTGATTTCTCTTTCCAAGCCAATATCCACTGCACCACAATGCACATCCATCATTATACGCTTATAGCACCTGGTATTCCCAAGTGACTGGTGTATTCAATGTGATATGGCCGTAAGCCAAACTGGTATTTGGAATGTTAGACTTGTGAGACTGATTTATAACCTTTGGATCTGATCCCACCCCTAATAGTTATTTTTTCACACTTATCAACATTTATAGTGGCTGGTTGTATTTATCATTCCTTGTGGACATATCCTAAAGTATTTGCTTACATTGCTAAGGTTTATGGACATATCATATTGAAAAACAATCACTAGTACAATCACTGTTAAGCAACATTAGGCCTGACATTCTTATGAATACCAAGTGTTGTAATATGTTGTATATGCAAGTGATGTAATGGATAATGCCTTGAAATTGGAAGTCAGGGAGCAGAGATCAAATTCCAGTCAGGTTCATTGTATTCCATATGCAGATCCAGATCTCCTGTGGCTCATTAGAGGCATTGGGTCTCCACATGTACTGCAGCTGCAGTAGAAGTGGTGTTTCTTTGGGCATGACTGCCTTACAGAGCCCAACCCTTTCCAGGTTGGTTTGAATTCAGAGTTTTCCTTCTCCTAGATTGGTTGCCAACCAAGTCTATAGAACCAAGTCTGTCCTACTATTTACCCATAGCTGGGTGAAAAAGAGATGAATTCATACTTTTTCCAAGGGTATTAGCACGTAAGTGAATGAAATGGATTCAACTGGAATTCGAGCTCGGCTCTCCAGTTCCTCAATTTGAGCTGCAATCCATTACTCCACTATGCCTTCTATTATATTCCCTTACATGCAAACAGACTTGGGAAAGGAATTCACTCATTCACCTCCCAGCTATAGGTTAATTAGTAGCCTTTTATCAGTAAGTAGTTATTATCATCAAAAAATTCTTACCATTTAAGAATATTTGCTGGCTTTAAATAACCTGCAAAAGATTGATACACCTTAAAAAACAAATCAATCAATACAATTTTAAGTTGGATGAAGAAACTGTAAACAGTTATAATATACAACTAGTTTGTCTTAAGAATGGAGAACTTCATTAACATTGTGAGAAAAGTTCAAAATGTCATCATAGATTTTTACTTGACAGGATTAATTTTTATTCGATTTTGTGCTGTGACAAATCAGGGTGCTGAGTTTGAATTCCTCGCATTCACTTACGCACAAATACCCTTGGGAAAGGTTTTAATCTGTCTCTTCTCTCCAGTTATGGGTTAAATAACAGGACAGATTGGGGTCTATTGTTTTGGCTGGCAACCAGTCTACCACAGAAAGCAATGGCAAACTACTGTGAGATAATCTTCTGCCCAGTCAGTCATGTCTCTTTTGAGACATGATCGCCCAATGAGTGTATCACATGTGGCACTTAACTGACTGATTTTTTGTTTTATGTGTCTTCATGTGTGCATTATTTACACTAAGTGTATTCTTATCAATCTCTTTGTCTTGGTCAGTATCTATCTATATCTTTCTTTTTCTCTGTTATATATATATGTATATATATAGTCATATGTAGACAGGTCTGTTTCACAGCTCATCAATATGGTTAGATATCCGATTGCCTCTAGCCAGGATTGAAAACTGACTGAATTGACATCAGTTGGTGATTTTACCTCTGAGACATCGGCGCTCGGTAGAGGAAGGTGGACTTTAGCGTGTTATATACACGCCAGTAGCCGAGAGTGTTCAAATTCATTACTGGATGAATGATGCATAGATGTGTGAGTAGCTACAGTTTTTTCAAGGTCTACCATTCCTCCATAGTGCTCATTTGGGGTGGGAGAGTGTAAATAGTCATCTGCAGACAGATTTGTTTTGCTGTTTCACAGCTCATCAGTATGATTAAACATCAGATTGCTTTTAGCCAGGATTGAAAACCGACCAAATTGACATCAATTGGTGATTCTACCTCTGAGCTATGGGTACTTGGTAGAGGAAAGTGGATGTTAGCATGCTATATACAATGTAAACATACACCAGTAGCCGAGAGTATTCAAATTCATTACTGGATGAACGATGCCTAAATGTGTGAGTAGCTACTGTTTTTTCAAAGTCTACCATTCCTCCCGAGAGCTCAATCAGAATGTGAGAGTGTAAATAGTCATCTGCAGACAGATCTGTTTTGCTGTATCAAAGCTCATCAGTATGGTTAGACATTTGATTGCTTCTAGCAAGGATTAAAACCTGACTGAATTGATATCAGTTGGGGATTCTGTCTCTGAGCTTTGGTTGCTCAGTAGAGGAAGGCGGACTTTAGCGTTTTATATACAATGTAAACATATGCCAGTAGCCGAGAGTGTTCAAATACATTACTGAACAAACAATATGTAGATACATGAGTAGCTACTGTTTTTTTCAAAGTCTACCATTCCTTCATAGTGCTCAATTGGGGTATGAGAGCATAAATATATATATATATATATTTTTTCTAAACATATGCTGTTAAATATAAGAGACAATGAATGTCTATTATGTTTAATCATGAGCCGTTCTAAACGTCTTATTTTTGCTTTAATTTCAGTTGAAAATAAAGACAAAAATTCTCCAACATTTGGATAATTATTTATTGATTTTCTTCTAAGTTTTCGGCTCACATGAGCCATCTTCAGAGAGGTTGTTTAAACTGAAATATTATAACATCCACCATCACCAACGATTTTATTTTGTGTTGATATAAAACTACGCTTGGCAATGGCAATAGTCACCAAAAATAATAAACACAGTTCTTAAATTTGCGATGTGGTTTTATGACGTCACACCGCGTGATAGCGCGAAATGACAACAAAACCATGTAGTCAAATGCAATGTAATATGTAATTTGGTCAACAATACGGTGAATAAAATAAACTTTAAAAATTGGAAATAACATATTATATTGCATTTGACTACATGGTTTTATAAATAAAACAGATACAATGAGAGCACACAATTTCACTAGAAGTACCACTACAAGATGTACTTTAACCTTTTTAAAAAGTACCCCGAAAAAGATATATTCATCTTGGAAGATTCACATGCATCAATTACCACCATGACGTGGATGGTAGTGAGGATCATTTATTGTATATGACTGAAGTAGTGATGACTCTGAGAATGATAGTTCTTTGATTGCTTTATATTTTTAAATGTGTATTTTAAAAATCTTTATTTCAGTTTTATGAAAATAAAACCATCCTTGGACAATGAAAGATATAAAAATTAATTTACTAACCACCGACTAGTATGTCATTGCCACACAAACAAAAGTGGACGAGTGATTAATGTAAACAATGTGTGGTACTAGTATGTGAGGGACGCATAGTGAATGTGTTTTTGTATGAGAATGACATTTGTTTCTTAAGTATTTCTTTCCAATATTAGGGTGCATCTTTCAAGCTGAAGTATCTCGTAAGCTGAAAAATATGGTGTGTATACATGCAAGTGGGTATTTTTCCTATTATTTTTATTTTTATCTTTGTCTCTTCCCTCTGTTAATGTGTTAATCCAATCAGTTTGTATCTTATTTCTTTTTTCATCTATCTTTCTCTCTATTGAATCCATTCTGTTTCATTCATTGCATATACATCCCAATGTATGCCTCTCTCTGTCAATTCCTTGATATTTCAGTCACTCTCTCTAATTATTTAATTGTTTTACTCATCATCTTGCTCCGCCTACAGCAGAATATGCACTCACACGACTTGACTCTCTCCAGAGTTTATTCGGCATGCTTGTGCAGTTTGGTGACCCTTCCTCTTCCCAACTGGCTTAGGGTGTCTTGGATGAGTGGGAAATAACTTGTAACTTTAACAATTATTTTTCATGTACAAGTTCTACTATTTAACCCATATCAGAGGGGAATTTATAACTTTCAAAATGGTATTTGTGCATAAGTAAATCTAATGAACTCACTGAAAATTCAAACACAACCCTCTTGTTTCTTAATTCTAAGCCACTATCCATTGCATCATCTGTCTGCCCCCAAAATTATGGTGCCACTATCTAAACACTTAGAGGTTTTACTTTATCTGTCATTATTGTAGTTGTAAATATTGTAAGTTTCCCACTAGGATAGAAATATTTAGTTTGAGCATGAGACAGGCTATTTATTTTCAAAAATACTACATAAAATGTGTCTCACACTTGTCAGCACATAATATGATATGAAACCGTTCATATATATATATATATATATATATATATATATATATATTGTAACTAAGTTGTTGAACTCGTAGGTTTATTTACCTTTTTGTTCATGCATTTACCTTTATAAAGAGTGCTCGATACAAATGTAGAGTGTTATACTGTAATGGTTGTTACAATGTTTTTAAATTCATAGTATCACTACACAAAAAACCCTAGCAACTGCCCACTACAAAATAAATGCAAAACAACCTCAATAATCTATCAATGCAACATAACATCCATAAAAAATCCAACCATAAATAAAGTGTATATCGGATCAACTAAGAATACTTTTAAGCAGCGCTGGTACTTGCACCTAACCTCATTTAAAAACAGCTTATACCGAAACCAAACATCCCTTTCCACATACTTTTGGAAGCTAAAGGATTCAAAACAGAAACCCAAAGTAAAATGGAAAATCCTAGAAAAAACTAGAACTTGCAACTCACTTAATGACATCTGCCCTTTATGTCTAAGTGAAAAACTACACATTCTCCAGTACCCTAACAGCAACGATTTACTAAACCGTAGAGACGAATTAGCAGTAATATGCAAACATCACAAATATTTCTCGCTGAAATTTAAGTAAGCACAAAAAAGGAAGAAAAAAAAAACAACCAGAACCCCCTCCCCCCAAGAAAACAAACCCTATACAATACCAACAAAAAATAATGCAGTTACAAAAGAATAGTAGGTAAATAAATAAAAAAATATATTTTATATTTATAAAATATGTTGTATAGGGGATAGATTTTATAAAAGAAACATATTTCTTAAATACTATAAAATGTTATATTTTATAATATTATAAAATAGCTTAATATTATAGAATATGATAAAATGTTTTTTGTTTTTTGTTTTTTTTTAGTGAAAGATATATTTTGTGGAAAATATATTTTATAAAAGGCAAGAGAGTAAAAAAACAAAAAAAATCACGCACCCCAATACAAAATAGCATACATTAAATTAAGGAGAAACCAACCCCAAAACAAAACAACACCTACCAACCCCTATACATTTTTATGAAAGATATATTTTATAAAAGGCATATTTTACAAAAAACAAAGAAATAAAAAAAACAAGAAAAAGCACACACCCCAATATAAAATAACATACATTAAATTAAGGAGAAACCAACTCTTACCAACCCCTAAACCAAAGGCACCATTAGCACCATCCCTTTCAAGATTAATAGATTAAACCTATCATGAACTCTGCCAAAAACAAACACTTAACCCCAACACCAGTAAAAAGGTCAATGGAACTCAAAATACAGACCAACCCCTCTTACACCCGAAAATAACAAATCCAACACAAATAAACGGTCTTTTCAACTGGATAATTCTTATTTCTAAAAAAATCACCTGAGGATGAAGCCAAAACATAATGGGCTGGCTTCGAAACATGAGAAATTTTTTGTGTAGTGATACTATGAATTTAAAAACATTGTAACAACCATCACACTATATATATATTAATATATATATATATATATATATATATATATATATGTATGTATGTATTCAACATTTATGAAAAGATAAGAGAACTTACAAGGCAAAAAACCTTCTCCTCAACAGGATGTATAAAATCCAAGGATGGAATGATAATATTGGAGACAAAAGAGAATACTCCAGCGATGTGAAGAATATATAAAAAATCTTTCCCATGACAAGAGAGAGCAACCAATAATACACAAAGATTAGGACGAATTGGAACTATTAAAGTCCAAAGTGGAAGCTGCAATGGCCAAACTGAACAGAAACAAAGCAGCTGATCTAGACAGCATTATAATACAGGTGACGATAGCCCTGGAAGAATTTGGCATAGAGAAAATTACAGAAATAATAAATTAAATTTACAATACTGGTATAATACCAGATGACCTAAGCAAATCTATTTTCATAGCACTGCCTAAGAAGCCAGGTGCAAATAAGTGTGAACTGCACCAAACTATCAGCATATTGAGTTATATTACAAAACTGATTGTCCAAATCCTGATGAACAGAGCGAGAAGCAGAATTAGGCCAGAGATAGGACAAGTACAGTATGGGTTCGTCAAAGACACTGGAACTAAAAATGCCATATTTATGATTAGGATGCTCTCTGAAAGGGCAATACAAATGAAGAAGGACTTGTATCTACATTTTATCAATTATGCAAAATACACCACAAATTCTCCCATTATAATCCTTCCCCGCAGTTTAAAAGGTGCAACCCAAAATGCCAAATACAGGTGGGGGATACCAGAATAAAGCAGGTGCAAAAATTTAAATATCTAGGAAGTGTTCTAACAGGAGATGGAAAGTATGACACAGAGATCAGAAGGTGAATTGGCATGGCAAAGGCGCATTCTAGAAGCTGAGCAAAATACTAACACACAGGAAAATTTCACTAGAAACAAAGAAGAGAGTGTTGGATTGCTATGTGATGTCAGTTCTTCAATACGGTAGTGAGTGCTGGACAATATCATCGAAAATGAGGACAAAACTGGAAGCAGCTGAAATGTGGTTCTACAGAAGGATGCTGTGGATATCGTGGACTGAACATGCAAGCAACGATGAGGTGTTGGAAAGAATGGCAACCAAAAGGAAATTAATACCAAGCATCAGGAAGAGACAACTGAAGTTCCTCGGACACGCAATAAGGAAGGAGAGTTTGGAGAACCTGATACTGACTGGCCAGGTAGAGGGAAAGAGAGGCAGAGGAAGGCAGCGGATAACATATTTTCAGGGCCTGGTCGAGTGGATGATGGAACGGGGGTTACCAGGAGTAACAGGAACAAACATACTGAGGGCCACAAGGTATAGGGAGACGTGGAGGGCCATGATCGCCTACGTCCTGAAGGGACAGGGCACAGAAGAAGAAGACACCACAAAGAATTGATGGCGATGCTTGGCAGCCTCAACATATTTGGGAAAGACATTAGAGTAATTAAGAATCTCTACTGGCATCAAAACACCTGCAACTGGCAGATAATGAATTCAGCAGATTTACAAAGATAAAAAGGGGTGTAAGACAAGGATATGTCTTTTCACCCGATTGTGCAGTGAGACTGTTTTGAGGACACTAGATGTTATATCATTAGAGGCCACAATTTAAACAAGATAAGATATGCAGATGATACAGTGCTGATTGCAAACATGGAAAGTAAACTACAAGACCTCCTACAGAAGGTAGCTGAAGAAAGTGACAAAAAAGAACTCCAAGTAAACTGCAAGAAAACCGAATACATGGTCATCAGCCAAAAATGTAATACAAAATGCCAAATACAGGTAGGGGATACTAAAATCAAGCAGGTACAAAAATTTAAATACCTGGGAAGTGTTCTAACAGAAGATGGAAAGGTGAATTGGCATAGCGAAGGATGCATTTCAGAAGCTGAGTCAAGTATTAAAACACAGGAAACTTTCACTAGAAACAAAGAAGAGAGTACTAGATTGCTACGTGATGTCAGTCCTTCAATATGGCAGTGAATGTTGGACAATATCATCAAAGATGAAGAAAAAACTTGAAGCAACTGAAATGTGGTTCTACAGAAGGATGCTGCAGATATCATCACAGCAAAGTAGATATTTTGTTTCAACACTTCTTGTGTCTTGTCAATTGCTGATGTTGATTATGTCATGCAATCAGCACTATCACTTGACAAAACACAAGAAGTGTTGAAACAAAATAGCTACTTTGTTGTGATGTTATAACATAGTTGTTATAAATTTTGAATAAATATTATTTGCTCTACACTGTATTGAGCACTCTTTTAAGAATAGTGTTTTTTGGGGATATAGGAATTTTATTCCAACCATAGCAATCCTAAATCAAGAAATCAAAAGAAAATGGTTGAATCCGTCAATACAGCTATAAAAACAATATCTCCAAACATGACAGTATTTGAAGTAATTTTCAGTTAACAGTATAAATATAGCATTCTTTAAATTCTTTCAGTTGTTTAGGACATTTTGTTTTGTTCTTAGTTATTTAGTTTTTGATAAATTCATTTTGTTTTTTGCCTTGAAAAAATCCACATTGGATGAAATGCATGGGCAACTAATACAATTTTCTCATTGTCTCTTACATTTATAAATATTGTCTTTTCTACAAGTTAACTCTGAGAGATTTTATATAGATAGATAGATAGATAGATAGATAGATATAAGCAGTGTTGTAAAGGAATCAACACTTCATGGCTACTTTTTCATACCATAATGATGTGTCTAAAGTTTGCTTGATATTTTAAACTGACAGTCATCATACAGTGTTAACACTTATTTTTATTGTTTTTACATAGCTTATATCTAGATATACACCCTCTTTGATATTGAGAACTCTATCTCTATAAATATTTTAAAAAATAAACAATATATATATATATGAACACTGAGGTCAGCACCAAGCAATGACAATCAATTTCACGCTTAAATCAGTCACAGTGCCATACAGAATACACACTTAGGTGATCATGTCTCAAAATAGACATGACTGACTGAAAAGAAGATATTTGCACAGTTGCCATTACTTCATTTGATAGACTGTTTACCAACTAAGGCTACAGAATTCAATATGCCCTGCTATTTAGCCAATAACTGGCGGGCGAAGCAATGGATTAATACTGTTCCTAATCTTATTTGCATGTAAGTGAATGCAATGAATTCAACTGGAATTTGAACTCAACTCTCTGATTTCTAATTCAGAGCCAATATTCATTGCACCACAACACACATCCTATCATACCTAATAACTATAATTTTTTCATGTTATATATATATGTATATATATATATATATATATATAGATAGATAGATATTTCCACATGAATACGGAACAAAGAAAATATTATTAATGTTCAAAATATTAATCTAAAACAGTGCTCAATATAGAAATAGAGCTATGAATATTTATTATAAATTATAATTTGGAACATGTTCAAATTACAATCTACTACAAAGTGTACATTTTGTTTTGACATTGAAAGGACAATGTCTCATCAGGTAGTAAACGCTATTTTTTGAAGAGAGCTGGAAAATTTGTTTCCTTATATTGGTAAATTTATGTGTGCGAAATAAAGAGGGTAGGGAAAATGAGAAACCAAGAAGTGGGAGTTGTAAAAGAGACATTCAGTGAATAAAGAACAAAAAGAGGAAAACAGGAGAGAAAGAGAAAGAACTAAAAGAGACATGATGAAGGGTTCAAAAAGAAGCACCAGGTTTAAAAGTAGAAATAAAGGATGGTCATATACAACCTTTTGGGTTTAACAAAGGGGAAGAAGTAAGAAAATGCATAGAGGGGAGAAGGGAGTGAAAGAAGGTGGGCGCACACAAAAATTTACCAATATAAGGAAACAAATTTTCCGTCTCCCTTCAAAAAATAGCATTTACTACCTGATGAGACACTGTCCCTTCAATATCGAAACAAAATGTACACTTTGTAGTAGATTGTAATTTGACCATGTTCTAAATTATAATTTATAATAGATAGATAGATCATGGAGTGCATACATTACTAACAAAGAGGCAAACGAAATGACTTCAAATTCCACAATATATTTATTCTTTTAATCACAATATTTTTTCCTTGTTAAATTATGAACATTCATAAAAATAGTTTTCAATAAAATTTGCAAAAAATCGAATAATGAAAATGTATCAAAGAATTTAAAACTCCTAGGAGTATTAATAAAGTTGCTAACACTAACTCTAAACAGTTACTAACCCTAACACATCTTCTTTGTCATAAACTATTCAGTTCTGCAAAAAATTAGAATTAAAGATGTTATTAACTGAATGGTACAGGGATAAAGAACTTTGCCTTGCCATAATGGGTGTGTCACTTAAATGGTAACTAATTGCCATAAGACATAGACGGCTTCTATGGATCAATTATTATTCATTCTCTTAATATTTTGCAATTTCATTTTAAATATAAAGCAAAGATCAACCAAAAAATGTAACAGAAAGCAGCAAGAATTAAAGAAACTAAAACTAAATCATTAAATTCTGTACAAGTTCAGTGTTACATTGGTGTATCATTACATACCAATTTCTAATACTACTACACTGCTTCTCTTTCCTCATTATGTAACTGTAAAGTTTCAACTATAACTTTCTGATTGTTAATTTAAGCTTCCTTGTAGTTCCTAGTTTCCATCAGACTTCTTGACTGCTCACATACTCTGTCTATGTTATTCTTAAATTAAATATTGGTAGAACTATATATCTGTCATTTGCAGTCACTTGCTCATCTGTGAAAAAATGGTTGAGCATTCACTGCAGTATAGTAAATTAGATATTATCTAGCAGTTTAACACTCTTTTTTCATTTATAAGTACATTTTCTGATCCCTTAATAAATTGCTTACTTTCCAGAAAACATTTTCTTCTATTCTTAAAATATAGGTGATTATATATTATATAGCATTTCAGCATTGCTTTTTTGTTTCTAGGTAGATTTTCTGATCACTTAATACATTACTTACTTTCTGGAAGACATTTTTCTGCTATTCCTGCAACAAGGTGATTAGATATTATATAGCAGTTCAGCACTGCTTTTTCATTTCTAACTACATTCACTGATAACTTAAGACATTGCTTATTTTTTGGAAGACATTTTCTGCTATTCATGCAATTAGGTGATCAAATATTATACAACTGTTCAGCACTGTTTTTCTGTTTCTAAGAACATTTTCTGATCCCTTAATACACTGCTTACTTTTTGGAAGACATTTTCTGCTCTTCCTGCAATAAGGTGATCAGATTTTATATCACAGTTCAGCACTGCTGTTTTGTTTCTAATAACATTTTCTGATCACTTAATACATTGCTTGCTTTTTGGAAGACATTTTTTGCTATTCCTGCAACAAGGTGATTAGATATTATGTAGCAGTTCAGCACTGCTTTTTTGTTTCTAAGTACATTTTCTGATCACTTAATACATTGCTTACTGCTATTTCTGCAATATAGGTGACTAGATATTATATAGCAGTTCAGCATTGCTTTTTTACTTCTAAGTAGATTTTCTTGTCACTTAATACATTGCTTACTTTTTGGAATACATTTTCTGCTCTTGCCATTATTAATAAATCATTAATAAATACCAAATTTCAATTAATTTATTTAATACAAGAACACTGCAGTTAGTGAATAAAATAATTAACTGCTTATTTAATTAATATCCTAGTTCAACATTATGTCTTTTATTTCTGCATACTTTTGTATAAGCTGAATATACTAGTTATTATTTCGCTGAAATCGTCCACGACTTTCCTGATGTCATCAGTTCTAAACTCAGTATTTATGTTGATCACACAACTATTTTCCTTATCAGTTTGATATGATCAAATTAGCAGCTGATGGAAGAAATGATCTACAGTCAGTTGTTAACTGGCACAATAAATGGCTTATTAATTTTAATAGTTTTCAAAACAAAACTGCCCTCTTTTAATCATCGGAGAGAACATTGTTTGCCTTCCATCAGCATGTCCAATCCTAACTTCCAGTAGAATTAATCCTTGTAAATTCTAGGGCTAAAAATCTCTGCTGATATAAAATGGAAAGATTATATTGAATCAGTTCACTATGTCACTGTGTCATGCAAGACAATTTTCAGAATCTATCGTACACATTTATAAGTGAACTATTCATTCATGCATCAGCTTAATGAGTCACATTGCAAAACTGATCATCCGAAACTGAAGCCCGAAGTGCCAAATACAGGTGGGGGGGATGTTAAAATCAAGCAGGTATGAAAATTCAAATATCTGGGAAGTGTTCTAACTGAAGACAGAAAGTGCAACACAGAGATCCAAAGGCGAATCGGCATGGCGAAAGATGTGTCCCAGACACTGAGTAAAGTATTAAGATACAGGAAATTTTTGCTAGAAACAAAGAAGAGAGTACTGGAGTGCTATGTGATGTCAGTTCTTCAATATGGCAGTGAATGTTGGACAATATCAACAAAGATGAAGGGAAAACTTGAAGCAGCTGAAATGTGGTTCTATAGAAGGATGCTGCGGATATCGTGGACCGAGCATGTGAGCAATGATGAGGTTTTGGAAATGATGGAAATGAAAAGGAAATTAATACTGAGCATTAGGAAGAGACAACTAAAGTTCCTTGGACATGCTATGAGGAAGGAGGGCTTGGAGAACCTGATACTAACAGGCCAGATAGAGGGAAAAAGAGACAGGAAAGCAGCTGATAATATATTTAAAAGGCCTGAGCAGATGGATGACAGAACAGGGGCTGAGAGACATTACAGAAGAAAGCATGCTAAGAGCCACCAGGGATAGGGAGACATGGAAGGCTATGATCGCCTATGTCCTGAAGGGATAAGGTACATAAAAGAAGAAAGAAGAAGATTCATTCATGCATTGAATATTGTTGTCATACCTGGTTTGGTGTTTCTGCTATGTATTTAAAAATTGCTGATAAAGAATGAACTGCAATGTTATTAGTTCAGACCTGGAATCTTGCCCATCACCATAATGTAGCTTACCTGTGCCTTTTGCATAAATATTTTCAGGATAATTGTTCCAATGAGCTTCCCTCTTGCTTAACTAAACTTTATGAATTTGAGTGTACTACTAGATTAGCAGCAAGGTCTCGTCATTTTAAACTAGAAATGTCTAGATGTAACTTTAAATTCTATGCTAAGAGTTTCTTCTCTTACACTTCTCATTTGTGAAAATCTCTTTTGGCTTCTTGCTTTTCAGTCAATTTTGATCTTCAAATATTAAATGCAACATCAATTGTTATATTTTGTCTTCTTAATTCCTGTTTTTTTATTGTTCTCTTTCCTTAATAATGCTTTTCATATAGTCTTCCACGTTTAGTAACACCTTGTGCCTTAGTGGATTTATTATCTTACTTGGAGTGAAATAATTAAAAAAAAAGAAGACCTTTATTTCTGTTTAATTAATATTCAAAATGGCTCCCAAAATTAGTGACTTTTAGTTTTATTTTACACTAGCAGTATAGCCCAGCGTTGCTTGTGTATAATGAAAGCTTTAAAACTAATCCATTGTCCTGGAGCTCAGACTCTTTGGACGTTGGCACAAAAGACTAAAAAGCAATAGTTGTTCCCAGTGAAAATGAAACCGTAGACTGAAAGAAAAATGAATGGATGTAAGTCAAATTTTGAATTCCTGGTATCAATATCAAATAAGTTTTTTTCATCGTAAACTGAATTTTGAAGGCAAAATAAGCCCTCTGAGTAAATGGTATTATGGCTGAGACTAAGAACTACAATTATACCTACTTAGAGCCACACCCAAAGCAACAACTAAAATAAAAGGGCTGAAAAAATATAGACATACAGGCAGATAAACAGATGCACACACAAACATCTTGCCTTTTATATATATATATTATCAATTTTCTGCACTATTGTAAGAACTGCAACCTTGAAACTTCTGAATATCATTTCTTATGTCTTTGTCTAAGAGTGTATCAAATTTGATTAAAATCAGACCACTTCTTCTATAACGTGATTTTTTTGATTATCGATTTTCGATATTTATCAGGTGTACCTTGACACAAATCCTAGCTAAGAACACTCGCAGATGCTTATAGTACAACTGTGCAAATTTTCAAGAAAATCAGTTCAGCCATTTCAGAGTGTATAGGCAACAGACACACACACACAGACAAAGTTCCATTTATAAATAAGTTTAAATTGGTATAGATAAGATGCTAAAATATTTGTATATGTAAGAAAACAACAATTTCAGTTCGTAAAGAATTTGAAACATTTCAGTCTATCAAGACAAGTTCTTAAAACTTAAATCTTAGTGCTTGAAAAGTCAAATATGAGCTGAAACTAATATTGAAGTAGCAATGTTTGTGAATAAAAAATGTGAAATTGTATGTTTAAAAATTCTTTCCTTGAATCCAAGTACTTTATTAGCTGGCATTTTCCAATTCTTGATATCTTTATCAATGCATATATCCAAATCCTTGAAGCAACAGAAATGTGGTTCTACCAAAAGATGCAGAGAATACCATGAACAGAACACAGGAACAACAACAAAGTTTTAGAGAAAATGGAAACAAAAAAGACACTTATACTTAACATTAGGAAGAGACAGTTGAAATTTTTAGGGCATATAACAAGGAAAGAGGACTTGGAAAATTTGACACTCACAGAAAAGACTGAACACAAGAAGGACAAGAGGAAAACAATGTATAACCTAGCTTAAGTAAAAGGATGGAAGAACAGGGTTTAGGAGAGATCACAGAGACAAAATTGATTAAGAGATACAGGAAATGATGGTGAATCATAATCATCAACTTTCTGATGGAATACAGCACACAGAAGAAGAATATACATATTTGTATATTTATATGTGTGTGTATAATTGCAGAAAAATATATATTTATCTATATATTGGTTTTCTTTAATTCTACATACTAATGTCACTATTATTAAGTATTATTCCCCTTTAATTTTTGTTCCCTGCATTGTTTATTTTTTAATTTTAAATTTTAATTTTAAATTTTAATTTTAAATTTTAATTTTTATCTAAAATTTAAAATTTTTTATTTTTATCTACATGCTATATTAGAAAATTATTTAAATTTTAATGGTTTATGAATTACACCCCTCTGATTTCTTCTCCCTGCATTTTAATAATTTTTATTTTATATTTTTATTTTAAATTTTAATGTTCATCTACATGTAATCTTAGAACATTTAAACTTTTTATTTTGTTATTAAAAAAGCAGTAACTTAACTTTTTAAAATTTAATTACCATGAACATGAAGTAAAATTAAATTAAAATCTATTAAACTGTCAATTTGAAATATGCACCTGATGATTGCATAATGCATGAAACTCCAAGTTGTGCCATCAATGTAGGACTATATATATATATATATATATATATATGTGTGTGTGTGTGTGTGTGTGTGTATACACAAAGTGAAATGATCTTTGGTGTTACAAAGAGTTTTGTTGGTCTCGTGTTCAACTATGCCCTACAAATAATAATCAAGAAGGTTGAAGTCTTGGGAGTTAGGTGATCAGATTCAATTGCTGACGTGGTCACAAAAATTAACTGACAGCCATGACTGTGTTCACTTGCTTGTGAGGCATTGTGCAGAGTCCTGTTGCCAAACATAGTGTATGCCAGCAGCCAGCCTCTAGACTCAGGACAGTACTAATTTCTCAAGGCCTCCATGTTGCATTTGTAGCCCTTTGGGAAGATAAATCGAGGCATAATGTCACTATTACTAGTGATCACTCCAAACATCTTCGTAATCACCATTAGACTCATCCAACTCTTTCCAAATCCTCTGAAGTGTCCTCAGATTTACACTTAGGCACTCTGAAATGTTTGTAATGAAAATTCTGGTGTGAATTCCAAGCAGTACAGTATGGTGTTTCCAAAGTTTTGGCAGTGTGTATTGCATCATGAGGATCTTTTTCTCACAGATGGTGTGCAACTGACCCTACTATACTCTGCAGTTAACAAAATAAAAAACAAAACAACACATATGTGGGGAATTAAAAATGTAAAATGGCAACAATTTACTCATTACATTCAAAATCAGTCAGTTAAGTGCTATACGTGAAACACGCTTGGGCGATCATGTCTCAAAAGAGACATGACTGACCGGGCAGAAGATTATCCTGCAATAGGTGGCCATTGCTTTCTGCGGTAGACTGGTTGCCAGCCAAGGCTATAGAACCCAATCTGTCCTGTTATTTAACCCATAATTGGAAGGAAGAGATGGATTAATACCTTTCCCAAGGGTATTTGCATGTAAGTTAATGCAGTGAATTCAACTGGAATTCAAACATTCAAAATAGAAAACTTAAAAAATCATACAAAATTGGCTAGCCACGAGTGGAATTTAAAATCAAAATATGGAAAAGACCCAGACATAACGTTGACAAAATAAGTAGACTGTACCAGGAAGAAAAGTTAGAAATTATGTTTTTTCGAAACAAAAACGAACTATTGAATGAAAGAATGGAAATTATGACTAATTGTAACTATACTAAAAAATACCTCTTAGGCTCATACAACCATGGATGAAAATGTTATAATTTCTTGTAATTTTAAAAATTTTGTGTTTAAAAATTCCTTGCCATGTGAGCATTCAGAAAAACACTGTTACATGAGTATTCGTAAAAAAAAAAAGGAAAAAGTAAAATCAGTTATTGAAAATCCCCTGAAGACGCCACTCATGATAGAAACGTAGGTCATGTAATAAGTTCTACAATGTAATTATATTGAACACTTTTTAATGCAAATGTGCACTGGTCTAATTTTATTATGACCAAAAAACTAAGTCATTAAACAATCAATATATATATATACATATTTTTGTATGAAAGGATAAACATTTTTTCAATTTGCGCATCTGTGTGTGTATAAGTAAATAATTGTACATGAAAACAAGTTTGATACACTTTGAATAATTTTAATTAACTAGTTTTTCTTTGCTTTATCTCTTTTAAAACAGTCTCCAAGACTGGCAGATACAGTTATATGTGGGCTTGGTTCCAGCTGCTTCTACACCATATCTGCTGCTTCAGTGCATACCAACTTGAGATCACATGGTTGCCAAGGAAATGTCTCAATAAAATGAATAACTGACAGGAAAGTGAACTCTATATAGACTGTGGACCCTTCCTGCCACCTAGGAGCATTGTCACTTGTGAACAATAAAGATATTATCATATAAACTCATAACTTTGAGAAATGGACTTGATAAGGAATAATCTTTCTTCTTTCTGCTACTTGTGGATATAGGGTTGAACATTTGGAAACATTTTCCTTTGCCAGTTTTATATCTTATTCTCAGTTAATTTCAAACAGCTGTTTGTACCAAGTATAGGTCAAGTTTACATTATTTAAAAATATTTAATTATTTAAAACATTATAAACTAAAAAAAAAAATTGTTTCAAAGTCATTAGTTATATACAAAAAATTTAACTCTGATAAGAAAATTTTTTTTGATATTGCTAAAAATAATTCTCCCTCCTTCTCTGTACCATTAGATAACTCTGTGAAGTATAGGGCCACAAATTCACCAAACTAGTGTCACAGACTCATCACACAGGGTGTTGCTACTTTAGCTTTTGTAGTTTTTATGGGGTGAACTTGCCAGCTCCATGCCTGACTATTTCAAATTTCAAGTTGTCATTCTTCTAGACTTATTATCAACCAAGACTATTAAGTCTAGTCTACGCTGCCATTTTCCCCAATATTAATTGTGTGAAAGTGAATGCCGTGAATGCCAAAATTTGAACTCACCATGCTGATTTCCCTCTCTGTGCTAAATTAATAATTATAATAAAAATAATCTCATCATCTCTCGAGATTCTCATATATTCTAGTGAGGCTTGTTTTTAGAATTAGCATTTATTTAGATATAGAATCTCTAACTTTACTTTTTTTATGAGTTGCCTTCTCAGGTCATCTTATATTGCCTTTGTTTAAATAATCCACCAAATTCTGTCTTTCAAAACAACATTTAGAAATAAAATACAGGTTTGGAAAATAATGACTAAAAAGTAAATTAAGTGATTTGATGCAAATTGTGGTGCAATGGATATTGGCTTGAAATGAAAAATCATAGAGCCGAGTTCAAATTCTAGCTGAATTCATTGCATTCATTTACATACAAATATCCTTGGGAAAAGTATGAATCTATCGTTTCATTGAATAGCAAATCCGATTGAGTTCTGTAGCTTTGGTTGACAACCAGTCTACCACAGAAAGAATTGGCAACCTACTGCGGGAAAATCTTCTGGCTAGTCAGTCAGGTCTATTTCAAGAGATGATTGCCCAAGTGGGTATCACATATGACACCTAACTGACAAATTGAAAAGTGTAAAAATCAACTTTATTATCTAAATCTATCTAAACTTATTTATAAATGGAACTTTGTGTGTGTGTGTGTGTGTGTATGTATGTATGTGTCTATGTGTGTGTGTGTGTCCGTTACCTATAGACTCCAAAATGGCTGAACTGATTTTCTTGAAAATGTACACTGTTGTACTATAAGCATCTGTGAGTGTTTTTAGCTAGGTTTTGTGTCGAGGTACCCCCGATAAATATCAAAAATCAATAATCAAAAAAATCGGGTTATAGGAGTGGTCCGATTTTCATCAAATTTGATACACTCATAGACAAAGACTTAAGAAACAATATTCAGAAGTTTCAAAGTTGCAGTTCTTACAATAGTGCAGAAAATTGATTATATATATATATATATTTATATATAAAAGGCAAGATATTTGTGTGTGCGTCAGCTTCTCTATTTGTCTGTCCTTTATACAAATCCACAATTTTTATCCGATTCTCACCAAACTTCAAAATTTGACTTACATCCATTCATTTTTCTTACAGTCTACGATTTTGCTTTAACTGGAAACAACTATTGCTTTTTAGTCTTTCATGCCAACATCCAAAGAGTCTGACCTCCAGGACCATGGATTAGTTTTAAAGCTTTCATTACACCCAAGTAATGCTGGATTATACTGCTAGTCAATAGATAAACCTATTTTATACGTCGTCCTCCTTCATGATGTGCCTGATCATAGTTCTCCATTAATCCTTTGTAACTTGTGACAATATTTGTCCTTCTAAGAATTCTCTCTTCTGTCATCCATTTACATAGATTTATTAAATAAGTTTTCATTTCCTTATATCTGTCTTTCTTGTTTTATGCCCTATGAGTATCAAATTCTCTAAGCCTACTTTCTACATTTTGTGTTCTCGAAACTTCAACTACTTCTTTCTTATTCTATATATAGCTGTTTTTTCTGTTTTAATTTTCTTTCAAACTTGCTTATTGCTTGCATGCTTCAACCACAGTATTCTCAGCATCCTTCTATATGTACATCTCTGCTGGCTCAGTTCACTTCATCTTTGAGGAAACTGTTCAGTAATCACTGCCATATAGAAGGATTGATATTACATAACAATTCAGCAATCTTTTGCTTTCTAATGATAAGTTTCTATTTCTTTATCCTTTCTTTAGCTTTTGAAAGGTTCTTTTCCTATTCCAATATGCCTTTGGATTTCAGAATCATCTTTTAAATTGTCTGTTAAAGCAATTGCCAAATATTTAAATTGCTATTTATTGACCCAAGAGAAAGAAAACAACAGCTTTTATCATTTTAAAGGAATCTTACTTCTTACCATCTTTCTAATGCTCGTTTTTGCTGAAAATATCTGAAGAAGTTATGAAATTATAATATAAAATAGACAATAGGAGTAGATAGGTTTGCCTATCATCCTGTTCACACTCCTCCCCAGTCTTTTGAACAGGAGTTAAGGTATTTTTCTTTGTTTCCTGTTTAGCATTAGGTTCCTGGTTACTTAAATCCTTCTCATTCTCTTTCACAGTCTTGTGTCTTGGTGGCATTATCACATGGTTGGGGCAAATTGATTAAAAAATTAAATGAAATTTCATCCTTTGTAATCATTAACCCACCAAGAAAACGTTTATATCAAATAAAAAGAGAAGATTTTATGGATTTGTAATGGTAATATTAACAATTTCAGTTTAAACTTATAAAGTCTTTAAAAATAATTTTTCAACAAAATAGGTTTCCCTAGAACAGTTGCTGTTATTAAACTTCCCAGTATTGATGGGGGTTTCCTTCTAATATTTTTTCTAAGTAGTTTGGAATGCCAACATCTTCATTATGTCATGATTTTTCTCTTAACACATACTCTCCATTTCAGTTATTACTGTTGCTGAAAGTCCTTAAGGGATGCCATTTTTGTTATTCTGAACAGTTCTTTATTTGTGATTCTGTAACACCAGTTTACATCATTTGAAGAAGGATGGTCCATGTTGGGACCTATGCACATCATTCACTACAAGTAATTTTTAATAATTGATCTGTGAAAGCTGTTGTTTCATGCTTCATCACAATTTTTGGGTCATGAAGATAGCATTCAAGTCTAAAACAAACTGTCACCACTTGGTGCTTGAACTCAGTGTCAACTTTTATATTTACATCAGCTCTGTCTCTGATATTGAGTACTTTCACTAATAAATATAGAAATACCTGAAAACTATATATATATATATATATATAGTTGATGTGTTGAGTTTCCCTTTATGTATATAATATTACTCTGGATAATAACCATTGAGCTCTCTATATGAAGCTATTGTTTTAATATTTTATTTTAAACAGATCTTTTTGGATTATCCTCTCCATTTATAAATTTGACATCATTATATATATATATATATATATATATATATATATATAGTACAATACATACACACAAACATACATATTTATATGAAAATACAATATATAAAAGATGCTAAGAATACCACGGACTCAGCATGTGAGCAGTGACAAAGTTTTAAAGAGAATGGAAACAAAATGGATACTTAACATCAGAAATGGGTAGTTGAAATTTCTGGGGCATATAATAAGAAAAGGGGGAATTTCATACTGACAGTACATACTAGAGGCAGAACAACAGGGGGAAACTATGAATAACTTACATAGATAACTGTCATGTATGATACCTTTGACATAGCAATACCACAAGCAGCCCCGGAACAGTGCTGTGTAAAAAGAAAAAGGAAAATGACTAATTTTTTCACCATGAATCCAAAAAGGAAAAAATATTAATGACTTCTGCAGAGTTAATACATAGAAGAGAGGTGTTATGGTGACTTACCCAGATGACATTGAATTCTTCCAAACTATATGTAAGTAGCAATTCTGCTTTGTAGAGCATAAAGGCAGAGAGTGGGTAGAATCTACTCCAGGATAACTCTGAGAGCCGTGCTAATAATCGTTCATTGGTATATGTTTGTACTACTGTCTTTGTGTCTTTATTTCTGGTCCCTACCGACCACATTAGCTTGGTGATGAGGTCACAATAATAACTTATATCAATGGATGGTGGAATAAGATTTAGATCACAAAAGGGTACAATTTATTAAAAGCTAAAAAAAAATGAAAATTGTCGAGAACCATGATTGCTAAGATGCTGAAATTTTTTTTTTATCTTCTTCTTATAATGTCGGTAGCAACGCCTATTCTTCCTTGGTCATTAAAGATATACCCAACTCTAGAAATGATATATGGAGACCTACCAAGAGGATCAACCTTAGTTCAAAAGAAACGTGTCCAGTTTGCTGGGCATTGCGCATGTTCCACAGATGAACTTGTTTCATCGTTTGTATTATTGAGGCACCCATCATCTCACAATCAATCTTGTAAATTAACCTTTCCAGACAGGATACACAGAGATACATCTATCACCAAGGAAGACCTAACAGGAGCTATGACAAATAGGGAATACTGGAAGGGTGTAGTGAGTTCTATCTTGGCTGAGGCCGCAGAATGATGATGGTGATGAAGATGCTGAAAGAATGCAAAATAAGGTTTAGTAAAAATAATACAAAGGCAAAATTTATAAAGAGCTCCAATGAACAGGAAATTGTGGAGAGACAAGACCACCAACATCCTGAAGGGACACAGTGCATAGATTAAGAAAAAATGAAAGTGAGCCATTGGAATATATTAATTTAGAAATAAAACAAAATAGAATTTTAATTCTAAAATGGAATTCTGCAGTTTACTGTCATGAAAGAAAAGGCAAACAAAATACTTAAATATGTGTAGTGTTGTACACAATAGAGTAATGGATATTGGCTCAGATTGTGGAATTGGAGAGTCAAGTTCAAATTCCAATTGAATTCATTGCATTCTATTATATGCTAATACCTTTAAAAAAAGTATAAATCTAGTTATTCTCTCCCCCACCCAGCTATGAGAAAATAATAATACTGACCGGGTACTATAGCTTTGGGTTGCAACTGTTCTAGGAGAAGGAAACTCCAAATTGCAACCAGCTTGGAGAAGGTTAATAACAAAACAAACTGGGTTATATAGCTTTGGTTGGCAACCAGTTTACCACAGAAAGAACTGGCAATCTACTGCAAAAAAATATCCAAGTGCTCACTTCCAACATTCCTTGAGCCAGCATGGAAGAGTAGGTTCATAAAATTAACATGAGAATAATATCTCATGCTGACGCACAGTCTGCAACAGGGCAAAAGAAGGGACTGATTATGAGTGTCAGACTGAACATCAGAAAAAAAGAATTGAAATTTCTATGGTACATAATGAGGAAAGAGGGACTGGAAAATTTGATACTCACAGCCCAGATTAAAGGCAAGAAGGACAGAGGAAAATGGTGCATAGCCTTTGTAGGAAGCTGGAGTAAATGGATGATGGAACAAGGTTTAAGAGAGATAACAAAAAGACAAAATTTATTAAGAACGTCAAAAAACAGGAAATTGTGGAGAGCCATGATCACCAACATACTTTTTTTATATTCTTGTAAGTTTTTAGTTATTATCTTTTTCACATTCAATTTCGACATATTTTTCTTTTAAAAATAATTTTTTTCTCACAGTCTTTACTTTATGACATTTTTTCTTTCCCTTCTATATCGTTTTCATATTTTTTTTCTGTCTTACATTTTTGACTTATTTGTATTTTTCTTTTTCATTTTATTCTTTTTCTTCACATTCATCTTTTTTAAATTCTTCTTTTACAATTTCATTCTTTTTGTTCCTCTTCTTTATCATACTCTTTTTCTTCAGATTCTCTTATATTTTGCATTCTTTTTCTCTTTCACATTTTATTTCTCGTACTTTTCTCTTAATCATTCTTCTAGTAATTCTTTCACTTTCTTCACATTCTCTTTTTCATCTTTGTCTTCCCTTTTACTACTGTCTCTTCTTCACATTCTTTCTCTTTACTTTTACTACTGTCTCTCATTTTTTTTCTTTCTATACACTTCTTCTTCACATTCTTTCACTTTTTTTTATCTTTCTCTTCACTTTTACTACTGTCTCTTATTTTTTCTTTCTATACACTTCTTCTTCACATTCTTTCTCTTTACTTTTACTACTGTCGCTTATTTTTTTTTCTGTACATTCCTTTTTCTTCAGTCTCATACAATTTATTAACTTGTCTTCTCTTCTTATAAATGACTAATCAAATCAGTTCATCCAGCTTATGTCTGCATCTATTTTCTTGCTTCACAGTAAACATTCTTTCTTTATGAAAAGCGGAGATAAATATTTACTAAATACTTACATAAATAAATATACTGGCTTCATATTTATGTATTTACACAAAGAAATATTCAGTTTCACAGATATATATCTACACATGCATATAATTATCCAGATGCACCAATCTATGGAAATCTCTATATTTGCATCAGTACATAAATTATAGGCTCTATGGTGCAGTGGATATTGGCTCAGAATGAGAAATCAGAGAGCCAGGTTCAAATTGCTGATGAATTTGTTGCATTCACTTATCTGCAAATACTCTTTGTAAAGGTATTAATCCATTGCTTCTTCCTCCTGCTTTTGGTTAAATAGTAGAACAGATTGAGCCTTGGTTGGCAACCAGTCTACTGCTAAAAGTAACTACTGTGGGAAAATCTTCTGCCCAGTCAGTCATAGTTTTTGAGAGACATGAGCACCCAAGCGGGTATCACATATGGCACTTAACTGACTGACAGAAATCATATTAAAGCAAACTAATGTTTGTATATGCACACACACACACACACACACACACACACACACATATATATATATATATATATATATTTGTCTATATTTCTGATAACGTTTTTTTAATTATTTACACTATTTACATCATTCTAACTGCTGTCCTTATCTTCCTTACCATATTCATGATATTTTTTTCTTTTGTATGCTTGACTCTTCTACTGGTGATTGGAATTTTGAACTGAAACCCTAGTAGACTGTTCTGGTTCTACATACCATGCCTCTTCCAGATGTTTCAGTATCCATTATCTCCCTTTTCATTAAATCTCTTATATCGTAGCCAGGTATTGAACTCATATACAGTACTGTACAAAAGTATTAGGACAAGAACTATTTTATCTTTTTATGAGGCATCAAAATAAAGTTTAAAATCACCTCTGTCCTAACACTTTTGCACACTACCACTAGTGTGCAAAAGTATTAGGACAGGGATGATTTTCCTAAAAACCTCACTGAAATTCAAATACAGGGTGAAAAGCCAAGTAAATTGCTAATAAATATTGATTATTTAAAGCTAGGTTTAAAAGAAGTGTATTAAAAAGAAGTTATATTTAATTTTTTCTATTTTCTATTAAACAAGTTATTTTGAAACTACTCTGTTGAACATCTATGGGATATTTTGGATAAAAAAATTGATAAATCTAATGTTACTTTGCAAGACACACTTTGGGAACAAATACAAGCTGCTTGGCAGGAGATACTATTAGATACATTGAAGAAGCTTGTGATGTCAATGCCTGACAGAATGAAGGCTGTGATCAAAGCAAAAGGCTATTATTCTAAATATTAAATTTATTTTCTAACAAGTATCTTTTTCTTGTAAAAGCATTTATTGATTAAATCAAATAAAATTAATTTAAATAATTTTCTTTATTTTCTGTTAACATGCATCATAAAAGATAAAATATTTCCTCTCTTAATACTTTTGCATGGTACTATATCTTTAGATCAAGTCACTGGATTTAACCAACACTTTTATCCACTAGGCCATGTATTACAGAATCATGGTACTTGAATAGGTCCTGTATCAATAAGCTGGGTGTCTTTTACGAAATTTGTCTCCATGTAATCCGTAGTAATACTTTTCACAATAGAGTGTCGAGTGGTGATCTTGCAAAATGCAACATCGGTAGAACTGAGACTTTTCTGATGAAATTATAATTTTGCAAGGCTGTTTATATTGCTTAGAAGAGTCAGTCAGTCAGTCAAGTGCCATATGTGATACACGCTTTGGGCAGAAGATTATCTCGCAGTAGGTTGCCATTGCTTTCTCCGGCAGACTGGTTGCCGACCAAGGCTATAGAACCCAATCTGTCCTGCTATTTAACCCATAACTGGAAGGAAGAGACGGATTAATACCTTTCCCAAGGGTATTTATTTTTTTAAAAAAAGTTATTACCGTAACACATTTTGAAGGAAAAATTCTCAGCAAAACATTTTTGAATACAAAACTAGAAGTCATTTTCAGTTTTCTGAAATAAAAAAGAATAAAAACAAAAAATTTTCATTAAAATCTGACTCAATAAACCTTCTCACTATAAACAAACATTACAAAAAAAATATGCTAAAACCCCACCTTTTTGGCATTAAATAACGCACAGAGGTTAATATGCCATTAAACAAAACTCAAACTCAAATTCTCACTATAACCAAATATTTTTAAAAATAGCTTAAAACCCCCACCTTTTTGGCATTAAATAACCCACAGAGGTTGATATGCCGTTAAACAAAACTCAGACTCTGACAGTGAATACAGAATTACTGAATGGTTGTGGCTTAGGTATAAAGTAACCTCTCAGCTGTCAATGTGCTTCATACTAACTTCGAGTGAGTTGCCCTGAATAGAAATAACTGGAGATATTTTTGCCAGTATGGTATTAGAAATTTCAAAATCAGTCATATTGACTGGTTAAAAGATGAAAAACAATGGTGAAAAGCATCAGCAAATATTCCTGTGGCTATGTCCTGAGATCCTCACTCTTGCACAATATGTGGGCTTGTATGCAGGGGATTTTTTAAGATTAAGTGTCATATATGACAAAACTAAAAACTGAATGAAGTTATTGGGTCCTAATATGTCGAAATCAATGGGATATATATTTAGATATGTGTATGTACAGTATTCCTGCACACACAAACACATAAATACATATATATTTTAATCATTTCACATGAATCAAAGTTATAACACCAGTGTGATGCAAGGGAGTTACTAAAAGTGAAAGAGAATGAGAAAACTTTAGGAGAAAGAACAGGAAACCAAATCCCAAACAGGAAATAAGGAATAAACCTCTACTCTCATTCAAAAAATAGAGAAGGAGCATGAACCAGGCAATAGGTGAACATATGCATGTACAGGTATTTGAACCAATTGAAATGTGATTCTACAGAAAGATGATAAAGATACCATAAATTGAACATGTGAGCAATGATGAGATTTTGAAGATGCAAATAGAAAGGAAACTTTTACTTAACATCAGGGAAAGACCACTGAAGTTTCTGGGACATGTAATTAGGAACGGGCTTAGAGAATCTGATACTCACAGGACAGATAGAAGGAAAGAGAGAAATCAACGCATGATATATTTGATGAGCTTAAGCAAATAGATGGCTGAGGAAATTTTGTGAGAGGGTGTTATGAGATACAATGGTTAGGAAGATATGGAAGGCCATGATCACTTATGTCCTGAAGGAATATGGCACATAGAAGATATATATAATCTAGAAAACATTTTTTCTGGATTATATTACACTGTTAAATTTTTTTCTAGATTATATTACTCTGTTAAATTAAATACAAAAGTTAACACTGAGTTCTTTTAAGTTTGCCTCTGTTAGAATTTACCTGACTTAAATACAAAATATTCTACATTATATATATATATATAACTTTAAACATTATTTTAAGTAGATATCAGGATTTAAGTAGATGCTCCATTTTTTAAACAGTGTTTATTTCATCTACTAGCCTGTGCAACTGATACAACTTAATAAAATATATATATATATATATATATATATATATATATATATATATATATATAGATGTCAAGTCCATGAATGGCAAGGTCAATTCAACAAGATCTACTTTGTATTTTATATTAAGTATTATATCTGTATAGGGAGCTCAGTGGATGTTATCCAGAGCAATATGATATTTATTAAGGAAAACTCAACACGACTTTTGAATTGGTTATCATTTTGATATGTTTAAATGTTTATTCTGGGAAAATATTTACACCCAATAGAATGAATATAGTGTGGTCTAATAGAAATGAATTATAATTTTAACCAATCTAAATGATGTGCTAAGTTTTCCTTTATATATATAAAGGAAAACTCAGCATATCATTTAGATTGGTTATAAATTATAATTCATTTCCATTAGATCACACTATATTCATTATATATACATATATATATACATATATATATATATATATACACACATATATATATATATACATATATATATATACATATATATATATACATATATATATATATACATATATATATATATACATACATATATATACATATATATATATATATACACATATATATATATATACATACATATATATACATATATATATACATATATATATATACACATATATATATATATACATACATATACATATATATATATATACATACATATACATATATATATATATACATACATATACATATATATATATATATATATATATATATATATATATATATAAAGGTATATATTTAATTTCTAAACAAGTTATTATGCAACCCAGGTTTCTACCATCTGGTGTCTTCAGGCAATTTACAATAACTGTTTTTACTTTTTTTTTTATAAATGCTCATGTAACAGGAATTTTTTATTAATGCCCAATTTTTAAAATTAGAAGGAGTTATGATGTTTTCATCCATGGTTGTATGATCATAATTTTATTGAACACTATTCAATACAACTGTGTACTGGTCTAATTAATTGAATTATAGCCAAAAACTAAGTGTGTGTATATATATATATATATATATGAAGAAATACAGTTTTAAGGTGTGCTATATTTATAGAATAAAGTGCTCAATATCAGAGATAGAGTGTTTGTAAATATAAAAATGAACATTGAGTTCAACCTTCAGAGGTAACAGACTGTTTCATGCTTGCAACAATCATCAGGCCACATGTTTGGATTTTCCTAGGTTATTTATATATAGGGTCAGTGGTGCACTGTGGGTAATCCTTCTAATGGTTATTTTGGTGGGAGAGGTTTGTTTATATATTTGGATAAATTTATTTTATTGTATTTATATTTATATTTATTTATTCTTTTTGTTTTTCGCTGTTTAATTAATTTATTTATTTAGATTTGTTATTTATTTATTTATTTTATTTCATAAAAATAAAAATAAGATAAAAAAATTATTTTATTTTATAAAAATAAAAATAAAATAACAATAAAAATAAAAAATAAATAAATGAAAAGGAACTTACACATAACATCCAGAAAAGGCAGCTGAAGTTTCTGGGACATGTAATATGGAAGGAGGGCTTGGAAAACCTGATACTCACAGGAGAGATAGACAAAGAGAGACTGGGGAAGCAACGAATGATATATTTAATGGGGTTAAGCAAATTGATAGTAGATTAGAGTTTGGAAGGAGTAACAAGAGAGAGGATGTAAAGAGCTACAAGTATTTTTTCACGTGCACACACACACACACACACACACACACACATATAGTTTTAGTGCAAATTGTCACTTTAACTGAGCAGATTCATGCCAACTTTGAAATTTTGTGAGGACACCATTATGATGTCCTCACTCATCAGGGCTGGTTTTTTTATATTTTATAGTGTTAGTAACCTTATTGAGTACACTGGAAGAATGGTAGACTTTGAAAAACAGTAGCTACTCTGGCATTTACGCACCGTTCATTCAGCAATGAATTAGAACACTCTCAGCTATTGGGCGTGTATAATGATAATATACATGCTAAAAAGTCTGCCTTCTTCTACCAAGTGCCAGTAGCTCAGAGGTAGAATTGCTGACTGTTGGGTTTCAATCCTGAGTAAAAAGCAATCGGCTGTCTAACCGTACTGATGAGCTGTGATACAGCAAAACAGATCTGTCTGCAGATGACTATATATATATATATATATATATATATATATATATATAAAGAACATCTGTATATTAACCCTGTAGACTTGTCACTGGAGTATAGGGTCAGAGCCTTGCAATGCCTGATGTTGTATCACTGGTTTCCATAGCAAATAGGTTTTTATGAGGTAAAGTCGCTAGTCAAAACATCTGGGATCCAGAGTTGTTGTTCTAAATTATTGACTTTCTTATTCTTCTTCTTCTATGTGCCATGTCTCTTAAAGTCGTAGGTGATTATAGCTATCCATGTCTCCCTATCCCTGGTGGCTCTTGGCACACTTTCTTCTGTTACCCCGCTTCAACCCCTGTCTGCCATCCACCTTTGCAGGCCCTTCAAATATGTTATCCACTGCTTTCCTCTGTCTCTTTTTTCCTTTATCTAACCTGTAAGTATCAGGTTCTCCAAGCCTTCCTTCTTCATCACATGTCCCAAGAACTTTAGCTGTCTCTTCCTGATGCTCAATATGATTTTCCTTTTCATTTCCAACCTTTCCAAAACCTCATGATACTCGCAGCATCCTTGTGTAGAAGCAGTTAGTTGGGAGTGGAAGAATTTCATACATTTCCAAAGTTACTTATTTAAATCCAGTGCAATGGCCACAGTTGAAATTTGAACTTGACTTTTGACCCCACTTTTTGGGCTGATAACCACTACACTACATACATATCTTAATGTATAATTATGCATATCCATATAAAGTTATCTCTCTAGTTATCATTTCTTGGGGAATACATTCTCTCTCTCTCTCTCTCTCTCACACACACACACACACACACAGGGTGGTCCAAATGTAGGTGGACAGTAAATGATAATATTTATTTTGAGATTAAATATACAATTATATTTACTAATACAATTATTACATTTAGGCTTAAAGTTTATTGTGTACAATAATACTTAAAATAGTACTTAAAATTTATCAACGCAGGTGCTCAAAATGTTGATCATTATATATTTACACAGCTTTGAAGTCTTTTCCTCATGAGTCAACAAAAATTTTTGCATAAGTCTCTTTGTGCATTAATTTCTTATTTTATTTTTCAAATCACTGACACTTCTTGGTGTTTTACTATAAAATTTATCCTGGAGTACTCCCCGCCAAAAAAAAATAAAAAATAAAAAAATCCATTGGAGTCAAGTCATGTGAATGTGCTGGCCAATTAATTGAATCTCTTCAGTAAATTTATTTTTCAGGAAATGTTACATCAAGATACTCAAGAACTGCTCTTGAATAATTTGGAGGGGCCCCATCTTGTTGGAATTGATAGACAAACTTATTCGACCTACTTGTAGGTCAACCTGTATATAGAGAGATGGTGTGGATATAGGATTCATCACTGTTTGGTGATTGTTATTTTCCTGCATTAAATTGCAAGACTACCAATCACCATGAAGTAATGATTCCTGTGTTCACACTGTCTATATTTATAAATGTTCTATCTCCAATATTGAGCACTTTTCTCAAATAAATATCACAAACTTTAAATATTTATATATGTTGGGACGCCCGCGCCTATTCAGCTATAATGGACTATTCCATTACTATGTAAAGTAATGGTGGCATCTACGTAGGAGAGTGTGCCGAGCAGCCGATTGACAAGTCAGTCGTAGACTTCCGGTGACGACCTGGAAGTACCCATTGCTCATACTACGTCTTACGACGGTTGAGACGATTAACCTTTATTCTTGTATTGGATACTAATAACCTTTGTAAATACTATTTTCACGGAATACAATAATTAACCTATTCCTGTTGTTGAGTTATTTATTCTTACTCACAACATAACAATATATATATATATATATATATATATATATTTATTATAAATTATGTTTTAGAACATGTACACAATTTTTTCTATATATGTCCTCTTCTGTACAATCATATGGTTGTTTCAGATTCTTTACTTCTCCTGATGATGTGTTTGAGTCCAAACACTGAAACAACCATATGATTGTAGAGAAGAGGACATATATAGAAAAAATTATGTACATGTTCTAAAACAAAATTTTAATAAATATTCACAGCTCTTATATATCGAGCACAGTTTTAAATTAATGTTTTGGACGGGAAAAAAATTTTTCTTTTCTCTCCTCATTCTATACTCACTCGGATATATATATATATATATATATATTGTCATCCGCAAACAGATCTGTTTTGCTGTATCACAGCTCATCATTACGGTTAGACTCTGATCGCTCCCTAACCCAGTCTCAAAACCCGACCAAATTGGCGTCAGTCGGCGACTCTACCCCTGGAAGAAGGTAATCTTTTTTAGCACATATCATATTATGTGCCCAATAGCTAGAGTGCTCCAATTCATTTTACTGAATGAGCGATGCATACACACTAGAGTGGCTACTGTTTTTCATGTGTGCATGTGTGTATATATATATATATATATATATATACACACACCACACACATAGTCGTAAATTTTTTTGATTACTACTTTTATTTAAAACTAAGATTTGAACCATTAGTTCTTCATTCCAGACCATTAGCCATTAAGCCAAATCTTCCAGTGCCTTTTAATATTTATTGTTTGTTTGATGTGCACATGTCTCTGGACTCCTTCATAAAGATTTACATTCATAACAAGGAACAGACTGTGGGCATTGCTATAACGTACCCCGGATTGTATGACAGCCTGGTGAAGTGATGGATGGTGTTGAGATGGGTTGACTGGGTAAGGCAGCTTGAAATTCAAATTCTTGCTTTGAGGGTCAGACTTTGTTACTGAGTTGGTCTGGGGCCAAAATGCATAGCCACCATTTTCATATCAGTATAAATAACATACAAATACACAGTTTTAATCTAATAAAAAATTAACAGACATAAAAACATAAGATTTTTATTATTTATCATATTTATATCTCCCCACTCTCAACCTTTCACTTTGTTCTAAATTCTACTTATGTATTTATAGTTGTCACTGTATGTTGTGTGTATATATATATATATATATATATATTTCAGTTTAAACGAAACAAATTGACAAATTAACTATTTGTCAAAAATGGTTATATGAATAAAATGTGCTCAGTGTAAATTCAGGTATTTACACAAAAGTGTTTTAGAATGGAAGTAGAAGGTAAAACCAAATTCACTGCTTTCCAATACCAAAATAAAACCTTTTTTTATCTGCAGTGTCTCTTCATGACATGAGCAATCATGGCTCTCTGCAACTTCTCATTTCTCACTCTCAGCAATGTTTGGTTTTGCTATCTTTTCTAATCCCTGTTCTGCCAACCATTTATGCAAACTTGCTAGGCAGGTTATTTACTGCTACTACTGTTACTCTTGCCTACATGTCCTGTGAGTCTGAGGTTTTCTAAGTCCTCTTTCCTCATTATGTGCCCTAGACATTTCAGTTGTCTCTTCCTGATTTTAATTATAAATGCCCATTTTGTTTTCATTTTCCTTAAAACTTTGTCATTGCACACAGGTTTAGTCTATGGTATTCTCATTATCCTTCTGCAGAATCACATTTCTGTTGCTGCCAATTTTTCCCTCATTTTTGATGAGATTTTCGAGCTTTCACTGCCATAAAGAATAGCTGATATTACATAACAATTTAGTGCATTTTTTGTTTCTAATGAAACTTTTCTATTTCTTAATACTTTGCTTAGTTTTTTGAAGGCACTTTTTACTATCTTAATGTGCTTTTAGATTTCAGTGCCATACTTTCCATCATCAGTTAAAATGCTTCCCATGTATTTAAATTGTTGCACTTCTTTGATTAATGATGTCTCCAAATTGTAATTTGTATGCAGGGCTATTCTTTTTTTTAACAACCATGTATGTAGGTGTTTTAAAAGACATATCTCTTCAGAACTTAGACAATCACAGTCTTTCATGGATTCTTTTATTATTTGTGAATTGCAATGCTTTCCTGGGAAAGACAATGTAGTGGTTTCCTGTTACCTTCTTCACAACTTTTGAATTCAAAATTGTTCCTATTCTAGACTGGCTAATACCCAAAGCCCAGTCTACCATCTATCATAGTATTTATGCCTTAAAGGGAATTTAGGTGAAAAAATGCATTCATAACTTTCCGAGGGTTATTAGAGTGAATATATACACATCTGATAAGACCAGAATTTTAATTTGGCTTACTGATTCCAACTTTTGATACCTGTACATCTACATATATATATATATATATATATATATATACTACCGGCCATAATTATTAGGCTACCCAACTGTTTTAAAAAAATGATGTATGGCATATTATTTTTTAGTATTTATTGCCAAGTGAATAATTGTAAATGAAAATAGAATGAATTTTTGTTAATGCTGCATCAAATGAATTTATAAATATTTAATAATGACCTATATTGCAGTTTCATCTATAAAAGAATGAAAAACTTTAGGGTGATTTGGATGAGTTCATCTTTATTTCCTTGCCTTGTAAAATTTTGCAAATAATAATAACAAAAGAAGCATTCTATTTTCATTTAGAATTATCCAATTAGCTATAAATACTAAAAATAATAAGAAATACATCATTTCTTTTAAAAAACTGGGGTGGCCAAAAAATCATGGCCGGTAGTGTATATAAACATACAGAGTGTATCAAAAATACTTTTGCAAAATTTAGGAGATGGGTTCCTCATACCAAAACATAGACAAAAGTCCATATAAACATATGTCTGCAAATCTTTTATTTTTGAATTATTAAGTTTAAAGCAAGTTTACAAGAGATGATGCTCTACTGCCATGTAGACTAGGTTACATTTGTAATTTTTGTAAATTTGTGGTTAGTCTGTCTTCAACGTTTAACATGTATAAGATTGAGTTAACTGAGAAGTTTTCCATCTAACAATGGCAGGATATTTATATTGGGAGAAGGCAGATATGATTTTTAAATACAACCACATGAATAGTAATGGCTGCAAGGATGCACAGCGGTATCAGATTGTGTTTCCAGACTGAAGGCAACCAAGTTTTCCAACATTTGCTGCTGTTTATCATTGTGTTGCTGAGATAAGGTTCCTGACACCCAAAAACTAAGGATCAAGGAAGACTGAAATCTGCTTGACCATAAAGGACACATTCTACAATCCTTTTGGACATATGATTATATGAACATTTTATCTTGGTCTGGTGTCAAGAACTGCAAATCCTTTTTTATGTTTATGATAGACTAGCAGTATAGCCCAGTGTTGCTCGGGAGTAATGAAAGCTTTAACAATAATCCATGATCCTGGAGCTCGGACTCTTTGGATGTTGGCATGAAAACCTAAAAAGCAATAGTTGTTTCCAGTCAAAGCAAAACTGTAGATTGAAAAAAATGAATGGATGTAAGTCAAATTTTGATTTCCTGCTATCAATATCAAATAAGTTTTCTGTCACAACTGAATTTTGAAGGCTAAATAAGTCCTCTGAGTAAATGGTATCATAGCTGAGACTAAGAACTACAATTATACCTACTTAGAACAAAACTCTAAGCAAAAACCGAAATAAAAGGGCTGACAACCTGATTTTGATCAGACCCGATGGGATAATGGGGTATCAATTTCCAATATCGGAGACAAATAAGTCATCCAAGAATAAACTAATCTAAATAAGTCCATGAAAACTTATTATGCTCATCGGGAGTAAAATTGGAGAAAATGAGCCATATTAATGGCTGAATATCGATTTTTGATTAGATTCGATAGAATATCAAGTGTATCGATTAGCAATATCAGAGAAAATGAGTCGTCTGAGAAGATCTATGAATGTTTAGGACTAAAAACTATAATTTTACCAAGTTAGAACAAATTCTGTACCAAAAACCATGATAAAAGGGCTGAAATCCTGATCTTGATCAGACCTAATCAGATATCAGGGTATCAATTTCCGATATCAGGGAGAAATCAAAAAAAATAAGTAGCTCATGACCTGACCAGAGACATAAATAATATTTGTGTGAAGTTTAGTAAGAATTGAATAAACATTGTGAATTTGTATAAAGGACATACAGACAGACAGACAGACATACACACACACATACACACACAAACATCTTGCCTTTTATATATATAGAGGCTGTTAAGTGTACAATTCAAGATACAATCCAGAGATACATTTGAAAACTTTGTGTTTAATATTTATAATTTTGGGAGATGTTATATTTATTTTATGGATATAATTTGCCATTAGATTAGGACATGGCTAAAAATTCATACAAATGAAGAACCATTTTAGAGAATTTAAAAGTATTTTTCTTAAAAATTACTTAACAGCTGCTCATATCATGTGGTAAATTACTTGGCCCCCATTTAGGAAATGAGTTTGTATTGTTTATATCATACTTCAAAGAATGAACATTTTTTGTTTGAAACTAATTTTCTTTTCTAACATTATCTTATTGTAACAATCAAAATTTAATTGTGATTAAGTCATAAATTCTCATTTTAATTGGTTTTAATTTAGGTGTCATTATAATTTTTTTAATAATCTTTTTTATGTCCACTACATTGGTGATAATGGTTTTCCCTAATTTGCTGTCCTTTGTAGCTCTTAATAAAATTGTTTTTTTCTCCTAAGCCTTGTTCTGCTATCCATTTATTGAAGCCATCTTAGAATATTATGCGTTGGTTTTATCTGTTCCTCTTACCTTCAGCCTGTCCTGTGAATATCATATTTTCCAAAACCTTTTTCCTTATTATGCACCTTAGAAAATTCAACTGTCTCTCTCTGATGCTAAGTATAAGTTTCCTTTTTGTCTCTGATTTCTTTAAAATTCTATTGTTGTTCACATATTCAATCTATGGTATTCTCAGCATTATTATGTAGAACATATCTGTTGCTTCAAGTTTCTTCTTCATATGTAAGGAGAATGACCAGCATTCACTACTATATAGGACAGATATCATAAACCAATTTGGTACTCTTTTCTTTGTTTCTAATGAAAGTTTTTTTATACTGTGCTTAGCTTTTGAAATTCATCTTTGGTTATCCCAATGCACCTTCAGATTTCAGTGTCTCACTTTCTATCCCCTGTTAAAACATTTCCAAGATATTTAAAGTTTGATTTAAGTATTTCCAATTTGTAGCTTGCATTTTGGGCTTTTTCTTTTGCAAGTAACCATGCAATTTGTCTTCATACAGTTTTTTTTTTTAATCGTATCACCCCGAGCAAGGCGGTAATGCCACTGATGTGCAGGGGGCTATGTAATAGTGAAAAGATTGGAAAAGAGAAAGCCAGAAACCACATCCTAAACAAGGAACAAGGGATGAGCCTCTTAACCTGTTCAATAGACGTGGGTGGAGTGTGAACCGTGCGATAGATAGATCTATCTACTCCAATTGAAAAAAAAAACAAAGTGAGAAGATTGGAAAAGAGAAAGCCGGAAACCACATCCTAAACAGGGAACAAGGGATGAAACTCTTAACCTGTTCAATAGACATGGGTGGAGTGTGAACCAGGCGATAGGTAGATCTATCTACTCCAATTGAAAAAAAAAACAAAGTGAGAAGATTGGAAAAGAGAAAGCCGGAAACCACATCCTAAACAGGGAACAAGGGATGAAACTCTTAACCTGTTCAATAGACACGGGTGGAGTGTGAACCAGGCGATAGGTAGATCTATCTACTCCAATTTTTTTTCACAATCCTTCTTTACCTCCAGTAAAAGTAGAAATTATTATAGACTGTTCTCATTCCATTGCCCATGTCTAGATTTTATTGTTAGTACAGGTCAGTTATTGCTCACCATGTTTCCACTGAGTCCAACAGTACACACTGACCAGTCCATGGATTGCACTGGAAATTATTATGTTACCAAGTTCATGAACTAACTAATCTACTAGACTATTATCCTATAGGATAAATAACTGTGGAAAACTTGGAGCCTTAACCCTAATCTGCTCACTGATAATTGCTCTTTCTTAGCCTCCTTAGTAGGCCTGGCAGAGAAAATAGTATGGTATGGGAGCCATTAATAAAGAAATGACTAACTGGAAATTTTCAAGAGCTGCAGCAGCTCATAATTCTCAGTAGATCACAACATACACCTGATGAAGGTCAGAAGACACAATGGTGAAACATTGCAATAACAACAACAAAGATAAGTACAATAGTGTGCATGTCAGTCTGTCAGTCAGTTAAGTGAAACACGTTTGGGCAATCATGTCTCTTTTGAGACATGACTGGGGTTTTTTGCCACAGTAGGTTGCCATTAGTTTCTACAGTAGTTGGTTGCTAACCAAGGCTATAGAACCCAATCTGTTCTGCTATTTAACCCATAGCTAGAGGGTGAAGAGATAGATTAATACGTTTATGTAGTGTATTTGCACATAAGCTTCATTTTTGTTTGAATTTCTATGCCAGAACAATGTCAGGCAGTGGAATGACAAAATTTTGTATAACATGTTTCATTTGATGAAGTCCTTCTAAAGGACAAAACGTTTTATACAGAATACTCCCACTTTGTGATTTAATTTCCTATATATATGAATATCTATCTATCTATCTATCTATATATATATATATATATATATATATATATATAAAAAGATTTGTCTGTGTGTGTGTTTGTGCTGTTTCATTCTAATGAACCATATTCCTTCAAAACTCCTGGCCCAATTTCAACCAAAATTGGGTCACTTGTTGATCATCACATGAACCTTTGATGTTAGCAAAAAGTTTTTGATTCAATTTACAAGTTACAGCAGAAATCACCAAAACACTTAGAATTTATGAACTCTTCTCTTCCAAGATGCCTTATGTGAATTCAACCAAAACCGGGTCACTTGTAAATCAAGGTTCAAAACTTTGATGTACACAAAAAGTTTTTGAATCAACACATAGGGTTTCTTAAAAATAAATGACAAACATAATTTTCGATGGGCTTTTGCACACTTTTATGCATTTCTATAAGACACTTCACTTAAACTCAACCAAAATCAAGTCATTGGTAGATGATGGTCAGATGCCTTGATATGTGAACAAAATTTTCATTGACACCCAGGGTGTGACAAAAAATAATGGAAAATATTGGTTTTTGTGATTGTTTATTTCACCAAAACGCTTTGTTGTATTCCAATGAAAATCGGGTCTTTTTTGTAACTTCTACTTTATCATATACCATAACAATTTCACATTTTCTGCAAAATGCCAACCTCCCCGACATTGCAGAGACAATGCATCCACTTCTGTGTCACAACATCATCACATCATATTAAAGTCTCCCATAACGATCTTCCCCATTCTTTCAATAGTGTATACCTCATTTCTGTCTATTTGCAAAATTGACCAAACATGAATCCTGTTTTACAAATACAACAAAATCCAATACTTACTTATGTTTTTAACTTATATTTCATGGCAAACTCATACTGAAATCTTTTGAATAAGCACTGGACCTTACCATTTCAACATAACCACTAAAAAATCCTAAGAATTACCAGGCTATGCAGTGTATATAGATATATATATCTACAAATGCACAGTAAAAATGGTCAAATTGAGAACTAAAGTCTTTAAACCCAATCTGTCTTGCTATTTAACCCATAGTTGGAGGGTGAAGTGACAGATTAATATCTTTTCTAAGGGTATTTGTATATCAGTGAATGCAAAATAGTCTAAAAAATGATAATCCACATCCAAGAAGTCAAGATATAAATCATCAAATATTTTATCCTATTTATCAACATGAAACTCCAGAGATATCATTTTTCTATCAAAATAGATCCATTAACGGATCAGTTGGATGTATGGGGAGTGCAACAGATATTGACACAGAAAATGAAATTGGTGGGAAGAGTTCAAATTTTAGTCATGTATGTTGAATTCACTTTGACACTGAGACTATTGGGAAAGAAATGAATCCATCTTTTTCTTCCTTTCAAATGTCAGTCAGTCAGTTAAGTGCCATGCGTGATACATGCTTGGGCAATCATGTCTCGAAAGAGACATGACTGATTGGGCAGAAGATTATCCTGCAGTAGGTTGCCATTGCTTTCTGTGGTAGACTGGTTGCTGACCAAGGCTATAGAACCCAATCTGTCCTGTTATTTAACCCATAACTGGAGGGAAGAGATGGATTAATACTTTTCCCAAGGGTAATTGTGCGTAAATGAATGCAAGGAATTCAACTGGAATTCGAACTCGGTTCTCCGATTTCTTGTTCTGAGCCGATATCCATTGCGCCACAACGCACATTTCAAATGTAGTTAAGTCAAATACAGGTCAAGGATATTAGAATCAAGCAGGTACAAAAATTTAAATACCTGGGAAGTGTTATAACAGAAGATGGAAAATGTGATACAGAGATCCGAAGGCGATTTGGCATGGCAAATGAAGCATTTCAGAAGTTGAGTAAAGTTTTAAGAAACAGGACAATTTCGCTAGAAACAAGGAAGACAGTACTGGATTGCTATGTGTTGTCAGTTCTTCAATATGGCAGTGAATGCTGGACAATATCATCAAAAATAAAGGAAAAACTTGAAGCAACTAAATGTTGTTCTACAGAAGGATGCTGCAAATATCATGGATCAAGCATGTGAGCAATGATGAGGTTCTAGAAATGATGGAAACCAAAAGGAAATTAATACTGAGCATCAGGAAGAGACAGCTAAAGTTCCTGGGACATGCAATGAGGAAGGAGGGCTTGGAGAACCTGATACTAACAGGCTAGATAGATGGGAAAAGAGACAGAGGAAAGCAGTGGATCACATATTTGAAGGGCCTAATCAGGTGGATGATGGAACAAGGGTTGCATGGTGTAACAGGAGAAGGTGTGCTCAGAGCTGCCAGGGATAGGAAGATGTGAAAAGCCATGATCGCCTAGGTCCTGAAGAGACAAGGCACATAGAAGAAGAAGTAAAGTAGACTAGGATTTCTAGACATGTGTGGCCATTATTTTAAGAGAACAAGAACTATGAACTCCAAACTAAAAAAAAAAAAGCAAAAAGAAAACTACTTCACTATCTTACCTAAGAATGCATGACAATAATAAAGAATAGGAAACTGTGGAAAATCATAATCACCTTTATCCTGACAGAACATGGCATTTTAAAATAATGTAGCTGTTAGTAGTAAAGTCATTTGGAACATGAAAATAAATATTTTTTTAGTGATGTAGAAAATATTTTCTGATTCTCCTCGGGGTTCTTGACAAAATACAGCGAAGAATCTGTAATGTGATTGATACCGACTTGGCTGACCGCCTGCAGTATCTCTCTCACTGGCTTCCCTGTGCCCCTTCTATAAATACTTTCATGGCTTCTGCTCTGACGAACTTAAATCACTGGTGCCCCCTAGATGTGAATTTGCACGAGATACTAGATTGGCAACTAGGTCCCACCCTTTTACAATGAAACTGATGAAATGTAACTGCAATTTCTACTCCAACAGCTTCTTTCCTTGCACTTCCCGCCTGTGGAATTCCCTACCGCATACTTGCTTCCCCGACGGCTACAACCTCCAGGAGTTTAAATGTAAAGTCAATAGACACCTCCTAACACATTAACTCACACCCATTCTCTCCAACTCTCTCTCTATGTACATCCTAAGTCGTCTATCACCCTCCTTTTGACATTTCCCATACCCAACCTCTCTATGTTACCCCCTGCGCTATAGTGGCAGTGGAATGCCTTGCTTGGGGTGACATGATTAAAAAAAACAACACCTAGGGAAGTAAATATGAACAAATGTATTTGTATACAGGTTAAATTATTTCTTGTTTAGAATTATCACACATAGTAACAAAACTTTATTTATTTATAGTAGAGAAATTTAATTTACTTTCAAACAACGTTTCCTTCTAAGCCCTTCTAAATATGAAATGAAATTGAACTGGAGAGTTTTCCGTCCAGCCATGTTACTTCTTGTAATTAAAGAATTCGATTACATTCAGTTTGAAAGTGTCCCTCTTTGAAGTATTGCAACCTTCTCTAAGACAGTTTAAAGAATTTTAATGGTTGCTATAATAATATTAACTCTAACCTAGAAATGAGAAACATGTACATTTATTTTACCCAATTTTTTTTTGTTAACTATGTACCAGGAAGTTTTGCCTCATAAAAATACTTTTAATTTTGTGCACATTTTAAATTTCACTAATATTATAATATGAATATCATTTACAATCGAACTCGTTAAATATAACTGTCGCTTCTACTTTAACAGTTTCTTTTCTCATGCTTCCTGTTTATGAAACTCACTTTCATTTGCATGCTTCCCTGATAGCTACAATCTCCAAAAGTTTAAATGCAACTTCAATTGCCATCTTTTATTTACTTGATTCCCATCTATTTCTTATCTTTGACATTCTCTATACATTTTTCCTTCTCGCACTGTAACTTCCTGTGTCTGAGTAACTTTTGTTACCTTGTTACCTTGCTTTGAATTAAATGATTATTAAAAAATTAATTTATGAATGTTTATTGTGTTTTTGTAATGGTAACATTAATATTAGATGTTTCCTTATTAGGAATCATTTGGCATTGACTGATGCTTTCAGTTGAAATTTATAAAATTTTCTGTAAAATAACTCTTAGCCCACTCTCTACAATTGATGAGTCTTTCCTGTCTTGCTTTTTCTATGAGGTTGTGTGGAACATTAGCCTCTTGATTGTGTTGCTATGCTCTCTTTGAGTTACATGTGTAACGATTTGTTGCTGTTGTTGAAAGTCCTAAATTGATGTTGTTTCTGTTATTTGGTGCAGATCTTTGGGATTTTGTGATACCAGTTCACAAGAATTGAAAAAGAATAGTATTTCTTTCTTAATTTTTGAGAAGATGAGTTATCATTCTTTGCATTATCTACATTTGTACTATTGTCCTAATCTTTGAGGTAGTTATTACAATGTTTTGGGCTTTCGACTTATCACGTTGAATACACCGGTTCTCACTTGATCACCAAAGTTAAGCAACGTTGAGCCTGGTCAGTACTTAGATGGGTGACCACTTGGGAATACCAGGTGCTGTAAGCGTTTAGTGATGGATGTGCGTTGTGGTGCAGTGGATATTGGCTCAAAAAGAGAAATCGGTGAGCCGAATTTGAATTCCAGTTGAATACCCAGCATTCACTTAAGCACTGGTACCCTTGGGAAAAGGTATTAATCCGTCCCTTCCCTCCAGTTATGGGTTAAATAACAAGGGTAAGACTTGGGTACCCTGCTCTTAAAAACAAATCCTAATGAATCTTGATACGCAAAAAGAAAAATGTTGTAAAAATAAAATAACCTTACCTAAAATCATTGGTTATGACCTTAAATGATCCCATAAGGATTGATAGGTTGTTAAACCTCGAAACAAAACAAACAATGTTTTGGTCATTGTGGCCTGTAACCTTCATCCAGCTGTATATCAATCTGCTTAACCTGGAAATAATTCAATTGAAACCTTTATTTAATTTACAGGATATCTCATCTGATTCCAATTTTTAATACTGATCAGTTATTACTCATCCATTTCTCTTGAATACACACTGCCCTTATTAAGTCACTCAATTTAAAAACCAATTCTTTAATTCACTGGGTGATAGTCATAGAGGTCAATTCTTTTGATGAACTTGGAGCCTTAAACCTAAGCCGACTGCTGATTAGTGCTACTGCTGTCTATCATATAAAACTGCTTCAGTTAGTTGCCATTCATGACTGCCGCTGTCATTGAAGTCTTGCGGGCATTTTTTTTTCTTTATTAGTAGCATACATGTATTTATTTCTATGCTAGGCCTACTAAAGAGTATTTATTTCTATGCTAGGCCTACTAAAGAGTATTTATTTCTATGCTAGGCCTACTAAATAGTATTTATTTCTATGCTAGGCCTACTAAAGAGTATTTATTTCTATGCTAGGCCTACTAAAGAGTATTTATTTCTATGCTAGGCCTACTAAAGAGTATTTATTTCTATGCTAGGCCTACTAAAGAGTATTTATTTCTATGCTAGGCCTACTAAAGAGTATTTATTTCTATGCTAGGCCTACTAAAGAGTATTTATTTCTATGCTAGGCCTACTAAAGAGTTCTTCATGTCTTAGAAGAGGTGCTGAGTTTTTCAGATATCTAGCTCTCAAATGTCTTTCCTTGTTCGATATTTTCATTTCATTCCACAGGGGCTGATAATTATTCTTTTCTCTCTATAATGTATTGGTTAAGAAAAGATTTTCATTTGTCGACATTCTCATATATATATATATATATATATATATATATATACACAGGGTGGGGCATAAATACTGTTACAAAAGTTCAAAACAATTTTTTATAATGATATTTAAATAAATTTACAATTTAAATTATATGATAGTTTATTATATGATTTCTTATTTTTCAGAAACTAAATATTGAAATTTTGTAACAATGTCTGTTGAATTAAAGAGGGAATTCATTATAAAGCAGCATGAGAAGGGTCTGCTTCTGCCAGAAATATTCAAGTTAGGGAAAATCCTGAAAATCAACAGAATTTTGATAAAAAGGACGATTGATCATTACCTGGAAACTTTGTCAATCAAAGATAGACAATGATCAGGCCATCCCCACACCTCCAGAACACCTGAACTCATAAAAAATGTGAGGGAAAAATCAGGGGAAATCCAAAAAGATCCATGAGATAAATGCCAAAAGCACAAACATCAACAAGTACTATGCAGAGGATATGTCGAAGTGGCCTACAGATGTCACCCTATAAGCTCCAAAAGAGACAGCTTCTCTCTGAACCTGCAATTGAAAAAAGACTCACCAGAAATCGATTCTTGTTGAACCGTATTAGAGATGGCATGCTTCGTAACATCATCTTCATGGATGCAAAGTTATTCCGGGTTCAACAGTCACATAATCATTGAAATGATAGAGTCCTAGCAGCAAGTCTTGAGACAATACCTGTTAATGCAGGAAATGTTTCCAGAATACAAAAACCAGCATCAGTGATGATCTGCGCAACCATTTCTAAAAGAGGGAAATCTCCACTTGTTTTTTTCCATCAAGGGGTAATATAAACAAAGAACGTTACATTGAGGGCATTCTGGAAGGTGCACTGATACCATGGTGTAATTCTGTGTATGGGGATGAAGTTTGGACTCTCCAACAAGATGAGGCGACGAGCCACACGGCTCGAGTAACACAGCAGTGGTGTAGAGACAACTGTCCGTCCTGGATCAGCAAAGAAAAATGGCCTTCCTCATCACCTGATCTTAACTCTCTTGATTATTCTTTATGGTCAGTTCTGAAGAGCAAAGCCTGCTCTAATTCTTGCCAAAATATCAAAGCTCTTAAGAAAAAATAAAAACCAAAATAAATCAAATGCTGGGATAAAATACCCTTAGATGTTGTGAGTGCTGCTATAGATGTCTTACCAAAAATCTTGGTAGTGTAGTGAATGCTTGAGGGAAACATTTTGAATAAAAGTTATCCCTTATTGTTCCTTGACTGTTTGCTGATCATTTTCTGTAATTGGGTTGTTAAATACATTTTTTGTTGGGATAAATACAAGTTTTATTTTGTAACGGTATTTATGCCCCACCCTGTATATATCAGCATGCAGTGTGGGTAGAGAAGAATCCAAAGGAGTATCCTGTACATACAGTGGTAGGATAACTCTCTAAGAAAGCTCTAAATATATATGTATATAAATACATATAGAGCAAATATAAGAAAAATTAAGGCAGACACGTTATTTCATGGTAAATCAGAAGTATAGGCCTATTTCAGTCAAACCATCATCAGCTTCCATCTTTATTTTACAAAGATTCATGTAAAATCCTTTATAAAATAAAGACAGAAGATGATGATGGTTTGCCTGAAATAGGCCCAAACTTCCGATTTACTATGAAATAACATGTCTGCCTTAATTTTTCTTATATATATATATATATATATATATATTTGAAAAATTAAACACAAAGTGGGAAAATTTTTGGTAGTTGGACAATTTGCTGATGGACAGTTTGCGAACAGACAATTCACACACAGGGCAGTTGACGCTTTAAGTCTTTTGATGTTTAAGCTCTCGTCCATTCTTTTTTTAAACTGTCGACGAACTGTCCAGGTGTTGATGGATGTATGTGTTCTGAAGGCATTCTGCTAATTACATCACCGATTGTTATCAGTCTTTGTTGCACAGTCTTCATTGTTTGCACCCCTAGTAACTTTTAGATTCTCCAGTTTTGTCAACAATATAGGCGTATCCCTAAAATAAAATCTTTCTGCCTTATTGTTCTGTCCTGATAAACTTCATGATCATGACTGAAGAGCTTAGAAAGAATGTTAAAAAAAACTCAATAAGAGTTCATTGGGCAGAATGAGTGACCATAAACCCATACATACCCAAAGAAATTTTTCTCCCCTAACCTTGGTGACCCCTAAAAAGATAAGACTAAAGATTTCTATTCTGGGTCATGTTACTTGATTTCTATTTTGTCAAAAATATTTTTTTTTATATTTTGAGAAAATTTAATACCAAATTGATGGGATGAGCTTATTAGCTTACCAAAATGGATTATAATTTATAACCACTTTAGATGATGTGTTGAGTTTTTCTTATATATATAGATATATATATATATATTTATTATAAATTATATTTTAGAACATGTACATGACTTCTCTATATATAGAGAAGTCATGCACATGTTCTAAAATATAATTTATAATACATATTCACAGCTTTATATAGAAAATTATATATCGAGCACTGTTTTAAATTAATGTTTTGGACATGGAAAGAATTCTTCATTCTGTATTCACTCGGATATATATATATATATATATATATATATATATATATATAATATTAACTATAGTAATTATAATACCAATAGTAACAGAACTAACTCTGCCAAAAACTAGTACTAATTAAGCTATAATTTAAATCGTCTTGAACAACCCACTGAGGCCAAACTCGGAGGAAAAGAAGGGGAAGTAAAAAAAGAAACAAACGAAGTACATGAACAAAAAGTCAAGCACTCGTAAGAAAGAAAAAACCCCAAGACAAAAACCCTAACACTAAAGCACCCAGTATGAAGGTAGAGCAACAAAGACAGAAAATCTAAGCAAGAGCCAACAAACCTGCCTAGGTTTCACCCTACGGCTCGTCAGGGTAAATTTAGGTAGGTTTGTTGGCTCCTGCTTAGATTTTCTGTCTTTATATATATATATATATATATATATATATACTCAAAGCAAGCAAACAACTGTTATGTTTCTATTAAGAAAGATGATAAATCAAGCAAAACTTGATAGCATTTATTGCTCTTCTGATAGAAAATTGTGAAAGTTTTGACTTCAAACTAAAATTACATTTCATATATTACACTTTCTCTATTGATAATTTTTTTTTAGCTTGGTTCAATGAGTAAACTCAGATGTTTTGTTGGAGTTAAGAATACAAACTTAGTTAATCTAATAATACAACTTGATTAAATAAACTTTCTTGGAGACAAAAGTTAATTTCCATTTGAATTTTGCATTTTAATTTGTAACAAATTGTCTTCTATTTAGTTTTGCATTTTTATATTAAAATAAAACTTCCCATTGATTGCAAACCACAAATAGAACTTTATTATATCGTACTTAGATAAGTGATACAAAGTAATTCTTTTTCCTTTGCTTCATCAACGCATTTCAATTCATCAATTTTCATAGAAAAAATATTTAAGTAAATGTTGTGGCTTGCAATTCTTTTGACATAAATTTCAATGATATTTTGTGAACATTTATATGAGAAGTGCACTTTCATGACAATACCTAAAGAAATATGTATATATTTGAGAGAAAAAAAAATTGGCAACATTACACAGCTGGAACCCTTTCCAAAAAAACGTACTCATTCAATTTGGTGAGTACCAAAATAAACACAGAACAAGAACATCAGTTAACTTTTGATGAAACCCAGGAAGATTATGATTATGAAATTAAAATGATCTTCTAAAACTGCAAGAGAAGAGAATAAAAATAAAAGAAAGTTGTAAGACTGTGTACTTGTCAATAACATATATTAGTTAATATTCATGGCAAATATCACCCTAGACATGGCTCAAATCCATTTTGATGGAACTTCATCTTTAGGAGGTATTTACTCTCACCCATGCACATATCACCTTTGGTAGAAACTTGAACAATATATTCATCACAAAGATACTTACATTTATATGGCATCCCTATTAGTTAGGCATGCTTGTACAACATGATGGGAGGCACATTGGCGACAGGTAAGGAAGTAAATGAAACAGTGAAAGAACCAGGCAAGCTGATGAGTGTCATAGATAATGTTAAGATCTATCATCTTCTGCTAGGCTGCATATTAATGAATGAATTGCAGGTTGGGGGATTTTGGTTTGTTTGTTTTGTTGTTTTTGATGAGGTCTTATTTTTCTTGATAGCCTACAGAGAACAGACAGCAATATTCTATTTTTTTTTCATTTTTTTGCTTTTCTTTTTCAGAGACAACATATCCCAGACATGGAGAATGATCTAGTTGCTTTGTCACGTAATCGGCAGGGACATCAATAGTGTCCTCATTTCTTGACAGGTACAAATTTTTTAAAGTTAGACACAGACACACACATATATGTGAGTGTCTATTATATATATATATATATATATATATATATATATATATATACACTCACACATACATGTCTGAATGTATACATGTATGCAATTACGCACACAACTACAGATATAAACATGTGTTCATTATATATATATATATATATATATATATATATATATAGATATAGATAGATAGATACACAAATTCACACATCTGCACATGTATGTATGTGCATATTATGCATATATATATGAATATATACATATATACACACATACATATACATGAACATATATCTATGAATGCATATATACCTCATATATGCATTATGCACATACATGCATATATATCTAACACACAGTGGCTTAGATTATGTGTTTATTATATGTATATATGTAGATTTATATATATACACAAATGCACACACCTGCACATGTATATATAAGTATGTGTTTATTTTATATATATATCCACACATATATATCTGAATATATATATAAGTTTGTGTCTATTATATACAATGTGTGTGTGTGTGTATGTAAAAATGACTTTTGTTTCTTTTAATCTGTATTCTCCTTGTGTTTATCTTTGAAACCTAAAATCAGGGAACATATTTTTTAAATCAAATTCACCTCTATCTACTTTTAGAAAGAAAAAAAAGATATTTAAATTTCTTTAAATTCAAATGAAATTTTTGTGGAAAATATATTTTTTATATTTTTCTCTTTAATTGAATTTTTATTCAATATTTCTTTAGTGTAATTTTCAAGACTATTTTTAGGAATAAAACTGCAAACTTAATATAAAATGACATCACAATATAAACTAACCATATATATAACTCATGGAAGACAACATTCTTCCAGCTTCAGTATAAACATTTTTCATCTTCACATCAGTTTTTATTTTACTTTTTAAATTTTGAAACATTATTTTTAAAATTCAAAAATCAATGTAACACTGAATCTTTTTTTCCAGGGGTAAAAAGTGTCAAAAAGTAACATAGAAACTTTTGTGAATTAATCAAATCTAGTTCATATTTAACAATATCACTGTCACAGAGGGTCAACATTTTATGAAATGGAAGCAGGAATCACTATTTTTATTTTTGGCACTTCTTTGACCAGATAAAATCTTTCTTCAGATCGGTTAGGAGCCAAATTTCAATAAAGACATTCCTGTAAGAAAAAGGTTCAATTTGATCTATTGATTATAAGCCCATTACTGCTTTCTTAAAAAAAAAAATAGAACCACTCTTTTATTCTGATTAAAATGAACTTTCAGTCTGAAAATACTTCCAATTTTGAAAACTGGCAAAAGTCTACATACTTCTTGATACATTAACAAATGCACCTCACAGTGTATAAATATTTACAGTATTAAAATCTTTCTTTGACTTGGCAAAAATATAACCACTTCTGCCAAAGTTTTTTTTAATGCAAAATGCTCTCTAATTCACGAAATTATATTAGCTTTCATGCACTTGTATACCCAGATACTTGAAGCCACTACCATTGAGCAGATACCTAACTTTTGCCTCTCATGATTTATCCACTGAATATCTACTTGGACTCAAGTTCTCACTAGACCTAAAGATACTGGAAAAATGGTTCATTCATTGTATCATTCCAGTAAGTATCTCACTCCCTCACTGCTTTTCTCTTTTTACAAGAGCCAGACCAGTTCAAATATGAAGTATTGTGGCAGATAAGAAATTAAGATTTAAAATCAACCTTCTTCTTCACTTTTACAAAAATTCACAATGACATGTGAAATCCTGGTTTTTCCCAAATAGAAAAAGGATTGACCATGTGCTTAAAGAAAAAGTCAAAACCAGATTTTGCAAGTAGATGTTAAATTGATTTTCAGACCAATGGGAGCGATTTGCAGAACTAAAAAGGACTTAGCAATCCAGTGCAAAAATCTAAATACTATAAAACACTGGCTGCTCCAGTCAACATCAGTCAGACAGACAAGGGATGGAAGCAGCTGAGATAATAAACTAAAATGTACCTCCAATCCGTAGTGGCCTGGGGTAGAAAATGGCTTGTAAATTTCAATGCTTCTAAAACGAAGCTGTTATCAAGTAACCACCAAAGACAATCGCATCTACCTCCCATTAGCATGGGACAGACTTGCCTCCCAGAGAGTAAAACACTATGCCTCCTTGGCCTTACACTTTCGGTGGACCTCAAATGGAATGACTATATCGAATCCATTGCCAAATCTGTCGCTATGAAGGTTGGCTCTCTGTGCAGGGCCAGGAAGTTTTTCCCACCGGAATCTATCCTGCACATATACAAATCTACAATCTGCCCGTTTATTGAATACTGCTGCCATATCTGGTCGGGTGCCTCTGCTGCTCTCTTTGGGCTGCTTGACAAAGTACAAAGGAGAATCTGTAACGTGGTTGATACTGACTTGGCAGACCGGCTGCAACCACTCTCTCACCGGCGTGATGTGGCTTCCCTGTGCCTCTTCTACAAATACTTTCATGACTTCTGCTCCAATGAACTTAGATCACTGGTGCCGCCTAAGCATGAATTTACACGAGATACTAGATTAGCAACTAGGTCCCACCCTTTTACAGTTAAACAGATAAGATGAAACCGTAAATTCTACTCCAACAGCTTCTTTTCTCGCGCTTCCTGCCTGTGGAATTCCCTTCCACAAGTCTGCTTTCCCAACAGCTACAATCTCCAGGTGTTTAAATGTAGGGTCAATAGACACCTCCTATCGCACTAACTCCCAATTATTCTCAGAAGACTTTCGTCTACCCAACCCTCATTCTCGGTATCCTTACCCGCCTATCACCCACCCTCTGACATTTCCTATATTTAACCATTCTCGGTATCCTTACCCACCTATCACCCACCCTCTGACATTTCCTATATTTAACCATCCTTTCTCCACTCTATGTAGCCCCCTGTGCAGTAGTGGCAGTGACATGCCTTGCTCGGGGTGAAATGCTTATAAAAATAAAAAAAAATATATGAGAAGCTTCAAGTGACCCGGACATTCATTCTCTTTTTCTTTCTTTCTCATGTGCTGATTCATTTTACTTCTTCTTCTTCATCAAAGACATTCCTACCAAACAAACGTACGCATAAAGTCTTTCCAACAAATTACTGCTAGGAACATTTTTTCATTTCTTGATACCCTTAACTTTCTAATTGAACATTAATTTCAACCACAATTCATGTTATCCTTTTCATTAATAAATTTCTATTTTAACATCAAAAATGTATATTTTATTTGTACACTATTCCACACATCCACACATTTTAATCTACAACAAACATTCTGATGAAAACCTTATGATAAATCTGAATAAACTTGTAAGCTGGAGGAAGTTAAGTTATGTATGACACAAGGCCAAATTTAAATAAACACTAACCATCTCCCTACAGTTACAATATTACTGACATATCTGAGATAGAGCTTCCCAGTTCTTATTTGAATATTTTTATCGAGTTTAAAAACATCCTCCACATCCTTGTGGGTAATGAATTATTTTCCATCCTACAGATCTTTCCCCACAGACCAAACATCACAAGCCTCTTTTGTTTCTGTTGTTATTTCCATGACATGTGTTTAAACAACTACATTCCTTAGTCCCATCATTCCTAAACATTACATGCCATCTACACAAATGTATTCCTATTCCCTTTGTATTCTATTAGCATGAAGTAAGTTTTATTCTGACAGTTTCTTCCCAAGAACTGCTATAATGTAAGACAGATTCCAAGCAGGATGTTTTCCAAATTACTACAACCTTAACCTCTTTAGTAACTGTTATGGTGACTTACCCATACGACAAATTTGAACTCTTCTGAACCATATATAAGCAGCAGTTCTGCTTTGTAAAGAGATATTGGCAGAGATTGAGAGCAGAATCTATTTCAGATGATAACTCTGACAGCTGGACTAACAGTTACACAAATAATATCTCATTTGTATATTTTTGTGCTACTGCCTTTGTTAAATATATTTGTTTAACATTATTCTGTTTTTGTGTATTTATTTCTGGCTCCAACAGAACTACAACAACTTAGTAACAAGGTCACAACAGTAACACAGCTAAAAATAACTGAAACTAAAAATAACTGAAACTAAAATAATCAGAAGAGGCATGGCATGTGAAACTAGAACAATCTACCCTGTTGGATCAAATAAAAGTTTTAATTTGAAATTCCTGCAGATATCACCGGAAGACGGTTGAAGCATATAATGGCTGCTACTGTCTTTGTTAAATATATTTAACACTATTCTGTTTTTGTGTCTTTATTTATGGCTCCAACAGAACCACAACGACTTGGTAACAAGGCCACAACAGTAACTCAGCTAAAAGTAACTGAAACTAAAAATAACTGAAACTAAAAATAACTGAAATTAAAATTAACTGAAACTAAAAATAACTGAAACTAAAAATAACTGAAACTAAAATAATCAGAAGAGGCATGGCATGTGAAACTAGAACAATCTACCCTGTTGGATCAAATAAAAGTTTTAATTTGAAATTCCTGCAGATATCACCGGAAGACGGTTGAAGCATATAATGGCTGCTACTGTCTTTGTTAAATATATTTAACACTATTCTGTTTTTGTGTCTTTATTTCTGGCTCCAACAGAACCACAACGACTTGGTAACAAGGCCACAACAGTAACTCAGCTAAAAGTAACTGAAACTAAAAATAACTGAAACTAAAAATAACTGAAATTAAAATTAACTGAAACTAAAAATAACTGAAACTAAAAATAACTGAAACTAAAATAATCAGAAGAGGCATGGCATGTGAAACTAGAACAATCTACCCTGTTGGATCAAATAAAAGTTTTAATTTGAAATTCCAGCAGATATCACCTGAAGACGGTTGAAGTGTATAATGGCTGAAACAGGAAAACAGTCTGAACAATGTAAAAAAGTGTAAATAGTTACAATACCTCATCTCAGAAATACAGACAGATGATGAAAGAAAAGGAAGAACAGAAATATTATAAGAAAAAGAAAAAGATGTGATAGTTCATAAAAAAGAAAGTTCTCGCACTTCCCAGCATGCAAAATGTTGATATAATCACTTTTTTATTGGTTAAGTTAGCAGTGATGCTATGGCTGTTTTCTTCATTCAGCTTCAAATACTTTTTCTTATTTTTTCTTTTTTCCATTTCTTTTCTCCTAATTTTCCTCTCTTCTACTATTTTTTGTGTTTTTAGATTGTCAGTCACCGATAACCCAGTTCAGTATGACAGTAAATGCCATCAACTTTTATCTTAACCCGTACAGAAACATGTAAAATGAAACAATATGAAGCATGTCTTGGCATGTATATATAAGTATTCATATATCTATATATAAGTATTCATATATCTATATATAAGTATTCATATATCTATATATAAGTATTTATATATCTATATATAAGTATTCATATATCTACACAAATACGTTCATCTTTATATGTACTTAGGTTTGTAGACAGTTTAAGATATTAACATCTACACATATTTACTTATACACATGTATGTGTGCTTCTATATATGAATGAATATCTATCTATTGTACATCAATAGATATGCATGCCAGGTGTACATTCATTCATTTAAAAGGCCATATTCATTCAGAAAATTATGTTTGTCTGCAGAGACTTTGTCTGTCAATTGCAAGGACTTTCTAGGAAAGATAAGGGAGTGATTTCCTGTTGCTTTCTTCATGTTGTAAAATTCGGAGTTATCTTTCTCTTAGTCTAGCTATCCCCTAAGGTTAGAAAATACAGTTTACCCATGCTATTTAACCTATAGCTGAGAGGAAAAAATTATGATTTATGCCTTTCCCATGGGTATTAGTGTAAAAGTGAATGCAACGTACTAGGAAACTAATCTCAGCTAATTCATTTTCTATACAAATAACCATTATATATATATATATATATATATATATATATATATATATAAAGAACATAAGTTTGATGTTTTTATAAACCCATTGGTAATATTATATTTTGGGTCAAAACTATCCAGAAAAAGTCAAGTAAAAAAGAAAGAAAAAAAATTAAGAAAAGGTAAAAAAAGAAGAAAAAATAGGGCAACTGAGACATTTTGGCTTAACGCTGGAAGTGTTAATTAAATGAATGTTTATACTAACCAGGACGATAAAAGCAAGACACGATCTTGTTAATCTAAATTCCATTTGTCAGATTTTGTTTTGATGATTCAAAAAAAGTGTTAAATTACTTAATTCCTGTTGATTTTGCCTCTCTATTAAAATGGAAGACTATAAGGTGTATTTTAGACACTTGATGCTTTTTTTTATTACCATAATGACAGAACTCACAAGCAATGACAAAGGTATATCCTGTGTACGGTGAAGATGCTTTATCTGACAGAACTGTATGGCAGTGGTTTGCTACGTTTAGAGTTAATGATTGTAGTCTTATTGATAAAGAACACTGAGTTAGGCCCCCACTACAGATGATGACAAAATCACTACATTAATTGAGAATAACGTGCATTACACAATGTGGGAATTTGCAGAACCACTAAGCTTAATCAAAATCCACCAGACATGAGCACTTAGTTTAGCTTGGATACTCAAATCACTATAATGTTTAGGTACCACATGATTAGAGTGAAAAGAATCTTTTGAAAATCTTTTTTGTCTGTGATTTGCTGTATAAAAGCAATGAAAGTGCACCTTTTTTAAGCAAATTGTGACAGAATATTTCAGTTCTTTGAATAACATTATAAAAACACCTTAATGACTTCTTTGCCAAAAAAATCACCAAAACTCTGGGATGACAGAAAAAATAGAACAATACTGAGCAACAAAATAGTTCATATTTAGTTGAATAAATATTTAATGGTATAATTTTGTTTTGTGTTTTAATTTCCGTAAATATTCACCATGAACTTTCCAGATAACTCAATACATAACATCAGAAACTGACAATTAAAATTTTGGGGGCACATAATGAAGAGATCTTCATTGATTACTGGAGAATGACTAAGGCAGATCTTGCCAAACTTGGATCCTTTCACACCAAATGCCTCCGACAAATACTGAAAACATTTCGGTCAGAGAAGTTTTCCAATGAAGACCTGTTGGAAAGACACTAACAAGAGAACATGGGCACCATCATTACAAGAAGGTGGTGGAGATGGATTGGGCATGTGCTCTGAAAAGATCCACAGTCAATTACAAGAACAGCATTGCACTGGACCTCAGATGGCAAAAGAAAGAGGGAAGACCAAGAACGACATGGAGACGTATGGTGGAGAATGAGATGAAAGCCATACAGTAATCTTGGGGTTCATTGACTAGTCAGAGATGGAGAAGCTTTGTTGCTGCTCTACACACCATTGGGTGTGATGGATGATGATGATCATGAAGACAGCAGGCTTAGAAAATTTGACATTCATGGGACATAGTGAATGCAAAAGGGACAGAGGAAACTTACCAATCGAGCTTGTTTCAGTTGTTTGAAGGACAGATTAGGAGAGATAATAAAATGACAAAATTTATTAAAAGCTACAAAGGACAGTAAATTGAGGAGAGCCATGATCACCAATGTCTTGAAGGGACATGACACAAAGAAGTAGAAGTAGAAAAAGAAGAAGGAAATAAAAAGAACAAGAAAAATATTTTCTTTTGTAAAAATTTGTAATTAAAGATGTATTGATTCTTTTCTGCATTTTAAACTTTTACCTAATTTATGTGCATTGTGGGTACAGTTTATATCGTCACAGAATGAGAAATTGGAGAGCTGACTTCAAATTCTAGTTGAATTTGTTGCATTCACTTACATGCAAATACCCTTGGGAAAGATATTAATCTATTTCTTCTTCCTCCAGCTGTGGGTTAAATAGCGGGACAGATTAGACTATATAGTCTTGGTTGGCAACCAGTCTATGGCAGAAAGAAATGGCAACCTAGTGTAGAAAAATCTGCCTAGTCAGTCATGGACTGAAAAAGACATGATTGCCTAAATGCGTATCACGTATGATACTTAAATAACTGAGTGAACTAACATATCACTGGAATTGATAATTTTCTTACAATGATGTTCACTCTGTGCAAGGCATAAGAGCCACTCAATGTAGTAGGTTACAGAGTAAGAGGCACAGTTTCTGGGGATATGTGGGGAAGATAACGGTTAACAGTTAAGAGTTGTGAATTCAATACCAGGCTAGAGCAGTGGTGAACAAGTAACTTGCAGGGTTAGAGGGAGATAACTCATGACTTCCAATCAAGGCATTACCATGTAAGGAATGAGGATGATATACCCAAATGATTGTAATAAAGGGTTAGGTTCAAAATTCTTAGCACCTAAAGAAGGCCAGAGCATACAAAGGCCCAAACGTCATACAAATAGCAACAAAGATAAAGACAATAGTCCAAATAATGTAAATACTATAACAGTTAACTCTAGACTTGGACAGTTTAAGATTGTTGTGATCGAGGAAGTATTCTCTTAGGAGGTACTTCCACAAAGATGCAGTACATGGGAAGAAGCTGTTAATGGACTCTGAAGAAATAAGAGTGATTTGCTAAAATATATGTTGGTTGGTTGGTTCTTTTGTTTTTATGGCATATCAACCTCGGCGGGTCATTTATTGCCAACTAAATTTTATGTATTTATTGCTGGTAATACCTTTTTCTTTCAACAATTTATTGATGTTTTTATATGTTTTGTGTCTAGTAATACATTTTTCTTTTTTGAGTATCAAGATTCATTGGGATTTTTTTTTTTTTAAGGGCGGGGTCCCCAATTCCTACCCTTGTTTTTTAACCCAGAACTGGAGGGAAGGGATGGATTAATACCTTTTCCCAAGGGTACCAGTGCTTAAGTGAATGCAGGGTATTCAACTGGAATTCGAACTGAGCTCACCGATTTCTCTTTCCAAGCCGATATCCACCGCACCACAATGCACATCCGTCACTAAACGCTTTCAGCACCTGGTATTCCCAAGTGGTCACCCATCTAAGTACTGACTAGGCTCAACAGTGCTTAACTTTGGTGATTGAGCAAGAACCAGTGTATTCAACATGATAGGCCGTAAGCCTAAAATATATGTAGAATGTAGTTTACCTAAGCACTTTCAGTAGAAATCGTAATAGAGCAGTGAGAGGCTTGTGACATTTCATTGGTAAGAGAGGTATTGTAGGATGAAAAATAAATTGTCACTCACAATGATGTGAAGACGCTATTGAACTTATACTGGGCAGGTCCTGCCCATATATAGAAAAAGTTTTGTATTTTTGGCCTGATATGGCTCTTATAAGATGGTCAGTTCCCTGTACTTGCTGGAGTAGTATAGGGAGTTGACAATTTTTCTAGCATTTTTAGAGATAGATTGTATGTAAAGAGTCCCATTTGAGGCCTGGGTCCCAATAGGTGCTTAAGGCATGCCCTCTCCTCTGACCTGATTGAGGGGGCATGTTGATGGCTATGATCTTCAATGTCTGACACTTTCAATCCATTTGGGAAAGATACATGTACAAATAGGATGTGCAATGTGGTGCAGTGATTATCAGCTCAGAATGAGAAATCGAGGAGCAGAGTTCGAATTCCAGTTGAATTCATTGCACAAATACCCTTGGGAAATCCGTCACTTCCCTCCAGTTTGGGTTAAATAACAGGACAGATTGGGTTCTATAGCCTTGGCTGGCAATCAGTCTACTGCAGAAAGCAATGGCAACCTACTATGGGATAATCTTTTGCCCAGTCAGTCCTGTCTCAAAAGAGACATGATCACCCAAGCATGTGTCACATATGGCACTTAACTGACTGACATGTACAAATAACTATGTTTCTCACAATTATAAATCTAGGGAGTTACAACTTTCATATCCAGATCTAAATATGCCTAATAATGGCATTGCAATATAATCATCATCATCATCATCATTATAATTGTTTAACTTCCATTTCCATGTTAGCATAGGTTGGACAGGGTTTTCTTGATGGCTCTGTAACTGAAATCATCATGAAATATTGGAGTGAGTTTTACAGCTGAATGCCCTTACTAACACCAACCAATTTAGGAGACTGGAAACTCAGTGATTTTATTAACACACCATCTCTAGGTAGATTACCTACCAAAATTAGAAAGTCAGCCTACCCTATTCTACACAGAGTAGATGTAGAGGTTTTTTATTTCAGAGATTGCCTATTGCTATCCAAAGCTAAAGGCTCTTACCCAGCCTAACTTTTTCTTTTCTTCTTAAATGACTCCAGTTTTGGGGTTAACTGTTCGTCCATAGCGAGGACCCTAACAGGTGCTACCATCCTTGGTTAGGGTGGACCTGGGAACAACAGCAATTAAAAGGTGGTTCCACACTCCTCTAAACCTCCCAATCAGAGTTCTTGCTGCCAGATGTAGCTGTGGTCATACTCAGGACATATAAAATTAATAATTGTAAGGAACTTAAGATTAATATTGAGAGTGACTACAAATATTCAGTTAACCTTGAATTCACTATGAGAATTGAAACAATACCAAGAATGGATGAGAATATCAAGTACTACATATGGTTGATAGCTATGGTAAATTCTTATCCATCATAAATAAAAAACTATGCAAATCGATATTTAAATTTAAATTGGTATCTAGAAATGTATGCAAAATCTGTGAAGAAATATTGTCTAAAGTTCACAGTTTTAAGTTTGGATTTAGGTCAATTAAAAGGGTTTTATAACATATGTGAAAGAGAGAAGAAATGTTGATAAGAAAGAAAAGTTTTTTCATGAGCCTAAGTTCAAAAGGAGAAGGAAGACAGTTAATTTGCAACTGGTGTCTCTGCTTCTGTATCTGATGGTTTGTTAATAGTGGTCAGCTTTGTTTTTTGAAGTTGACATGGTATCAAGTGGTTCTTTTGAAGAGAGTGTAAATTTGGCCTTGTGGGAAGATAGCCCACTATAATTTGTAAAATGATTATAAATTCAAGAAAGGCAATTAGAGTATAAAATAACATTTATACATATATACATTTCAATAAATGTTTTACAAATAAAGTAAAACTTGAAATAAAAGTGCAACGAAAGTTAGAGAGAGTTCATGGCAAAATAATAACGAGCTGAAAGGGATAAAAGAATGTTCATTAAAGATATAATGCTGAAAGGGTAAAAGGCTTAGTAGTGGGATTGATGTTCATTTTGAAGTTGCCGATTCCCAGGTCAGCGAGTCAGCAAGTTGGTGTGTGGAATGTCTTTGAAAAGGTTGGTTTGTACTTTTTGAGAACGGGGAAAAAGGAAGAGGTCAACATAGTAGCCGCTCGACATAGGTCAAGAGAGAAACTAATTACACTCTTCTCCTTTCATCCTTCTGCCTGACTAAGCGTTTTTGTCTTCGCTTTTTATATTGGCATTTTGGATCAAATGCAACTAGTTTCATATTTGGTTTCAGGCTTCCCATTGGCTGGTAAATAAAATTGGTAATTTGATCTTTGATTAATTTTTATTTTTCAACCGGAACATCTGCACTACGATTTTTATTCATTTGCTTTTTAGTTATGAGAGAGCACACATTCGGTTCATCGCTTTTGTTTGGTCGGTACCACCACAAGTGCATCTTTAGCTGCTTCTTCTTCTTTTTCTGTTTGCCCTGTTCTTTCAGGACGTAGGCAATCATGGCTTTTCCATGTCTCCCTATCCCTGGTGGCTCTTAGTATGCAACCCTCATTCCATCATCCACCTTATAAGGTCCTTCAAATATGTTATTCGCTGCTTACCCATCTCTTTTCCCCTCTATCTGACCTGTTAGTATCAAGTTCTCCAAGCCCTCTTTTCTCATTGCATGTCCCAGGAACTTCAGCTGTCTCTTCCTGATACTCAATATTTCCAAAACCTCATCATTGCTCACATGCTCAATCCATGATATTCATAGCATCCTTCTGTAGAACCACATTTCAGTTGCTTCAAGTTTTTCCTTCATCTTTAATGATATCGTCCAGCATTCACTGCCATATTGAAGAAATGACAACACATAGGAATCCAGTACTCTCTTCCTTGTTTCTCGTGAAATTGTCCTGTTTCTTAATACTTTACTCAACTTCTAGAATGTTTCCTTTGCCATGCCAATTTGCCTTCGGATCTCTGTGTTGCACTTTCCATTTTCTGTTATAACACTTCCCAGGTATTTAAATTTGTCTAACTGCTTGATTTTAGTATCCTCCACGTGTATTTGGCATTTTGGGCTGACCTTTTTACTGATAACTATGCATTTGGTTTTCTTGCTGTTTATTTGTAGTCCTTTCTTGTCACTTTAACTTTTCTAATTGTAAGCAGGCTTTTTCTTTCTTTTTTGTGTTAACTACCAACTTAGGCATTCGGAGAAAATTTTCTATGTGCCATGTCACTTCAAGACATGGATGATCATAGTTCTTCACAACATCCTTTTTAACTTTTAGCAATGTTGATTTTTACCATCCCTCTCATTCCATGTTCTGCTATTCATTTCCATAAACTCGTTAAGTAGATTGCTTTTTACTTTTTACCATCTTTCCTTTGAGTGTCAAATAATAAAACCATTTGATTAGTTAATTATTCTGGCTGAACAAATACATGATGTTGTACTCTATTACATGAACTGAAATCAGAGTGCTTCAGTTGAAGTCATTTTTTCCTGGAAACTAGGCATGAACATTACAATGATTTTTTAGAGCTTTTTAATTTGTTGCTTATTGTCACTAATGTCTTTTGTCATTGGTCAGTTTTTATGTGATTTTATGTTTGTATGTGTATAACTCATAAGATCAAGAAATTCATATATTCTTAATGAAATGGTGACCCAAAGTCAATCAAAAATGAAATTTTCATAAACAAAGTTTATCCAACATACTTCAAAGAACTCCTCTTAAAAGACATTCTTGATGATGATGTCACTAACACAGGAATTATGAATTTGCTCGAGCCACAAGAATAGCAACTAGGTCCCACCTTTTTACTGTAAAACCAATAAATTGTAACCACAAATTCTACTTCAGCAGCTTCTTCTCTCGCACTTCCCGCATGTGGAATTCCCTTCTCCTTACTTGCTTCCTTGACAGCTACAATCTTCAAGAATTCAAATGTAAAACCAATAGTCATCTATCTCACTAACTTGCTTCCTCTCTCTCTCTCTCTCATGCTTCTTTCTTCATCCACAGTATTCTCATCCTTCTCCTACCCTCTCCCTGACACCCCCTGTAACCTGTCACTCTTTCTGATAAATTACCTCCTATGTAACCCCCTGCTCAACAGTGGCAGTAAAATGCCTTACTTGGGGCGATATGATTATAAAAAAAATTCCTCAAAGATTCAAATGGTATCTATTAACATTTAACAAACAAAGCAATAAAATCTGTCTGTTACATTTGCAGTTTTGAAGCTAAATGAAACGGTAAAACTTTCTTTGGTTGTAGATCTTTTATTTTTCTCTAAGTGAGGTATAGAGCTCAAAGATCTTTAAACATTTCCAAAGAAAACTCATTTAACAACTTCCATAATTAAGCTTATATAAAAGTTTCCTTAATTACTATTGCACAAGTTAACAAACCTAGTACTGGGTACCATAGCAGCATAAGTCACCTTGGGCAGAATTATGTTGCAGAAGATATTTTACTAAGATTGTGGCAAGTTAAATTAACAGATAAAAACTAGACAGATTTGTTAATAGATGATATTACTTTAGAAAAGGAAGACATTGCTGACAATTCTCAAGTAATGTTTTATTCAAAAGTACTTAATGCAGTTACCAAAGAACTGGCACAAAATAACAAATAAGAAAAAATACAGTTCACGATTTGACAAGAAAATTGCAGTCACTTATTTCCACCCAGCAACCATGTACCAGATTTCAACAGAAATAGTTACAAGGGACAACATAGCACAAGTTGACTATGAACATGTAATCATCAACACCAACAACCCACAGTATGTTAGTGTCATCATAATTATAGGAAAAAAGCATGGAAGTGTACAAAGCTCTGCACATTTCATTTTAAAATCTTGGAACCCAAACAAGTAATAATGATCACATTATCCAGCAACTAATGATAGCCACATTTGCTGGAAAAAAATCTCTAGTTTGACTCTTTTATATAAACAGAGTGGATGCAAATTTGTAGTGGATACAGGAACTGAATTAAGTGTAGTACCTTTAATAGCAGGACATAAAGAAACACATGGAAACTTCCGAGGCTTACCTGGCAAAGTCTTCTGTCAGGCAAACAATATAGCTTTAGATAAGAATAGTGAAACTGAGATTATTGTGTTCGATATCCCAGTGACATTTGTCAAGGCTTGGCAGTTAAAGAGTTAGAACTTTTCTGGTTTAATTTCTTTTTTTATTTGAATTAATCTTTCAAACTGTATAATGAATGTTTTTTGAACAGCTGCTATTCTAGATCTTTTTATTTAACTACATGGTCACCCTCCCAGGACTTCAATTATTATCAATGACCTTCACAATGTCATCTGTTCTTAACTCCGAATCCATGTGAAATGTGAAAACCTCATCAATTACTTTAAACTCTATACCTAAATCTCATTAATTACGATAGTACTGGGCACTAAATCAACATAATATTTATTCATTTATCTGAAAAATTAGTCAATAGAAATGTAGTTCTACAGAAAAATGCTGCGAATCCAATGGATTGAAGTTTTAGAAAAAAAGGCAAACAAAAAGGACACTTATACTTTTTTCAAAAATTGATAGTTGAAATTTCATATAATGAGGAAAGAGGTCTTGTAAAATCTGATACTGAAAGGACATACTAAAAGCAAGAGGAACAAAGGAAAACTACCTAACCTACCTTATGAGCTTGTGTAAATGGATGGCAGAACAGGGATTTTGAGAGATAACAAAAGGACAAAATTTATAAGAACTACAAAAGACAGGAAACTGTAGGGAGCCATGATTGCCAATGTCTTGAAGGAGCAAGGCACACAGAAAGAGAACATCAGAGAAATTATTTCTGATGCTTCTTTTATGTATTTGAGTTCATTTAACACATTATACTTATAGACGATATAAACTGGTATCTATTTAATTAGTTCTGATGGCTATTTTGCATCTTGGTGGATATTTATTGTTTGAATTGAGTAAGCCTGGGTTAAGTTAGAGTTGTTTTAATTAAAGATAGAAGTCTTAAAGTTTTCATTATACAAGTCCATTATTATTCTCAGAATTCTAGAAAGATATTTCACTTATTTATATTTTACATGTATTTCACTTCATCTTTGTTGTTAAAGAAAATGTATTCTCTAATTTTGACATGAAAAATTCTGATAATTTTGGAGCAATTCTTCTTGGCCTTCATGCTAGGACTGAAGTAGAGTATCTGTTCTTGACCTCTCTGCTGTGTTTCTGTCTTCAGATAGTTTATGGTAAAGCTTTGCAGAATCCTTTACGATGGGGATTCAAACCAATCACAGTATCCGTCTCATTACAATAAAGAGAGGGTGTTGAGGAAATACTGATATTAGTAAAATGAAAGATGATGTATAAAGTTTGAAAAATTCAGTCACTTTCCACAAATACATATTAAAGGATAAATCCTCCCTATTGTGATAAAGACAGTTTTGTGTGTGTGTGTGTGTGCATATATATATATATATACTACCAGTTATTAAACTTTGCTCCCAGTTATAAAAGCTCTTGCCATATATTTGCTCTTTAACAGTGCCTTATTGTTTTATTTTTTTGCAATAATATATATCCTTCCTATTGTAATAAAGATCATAGTGCTTATATATATATATTCTAATCCTCTCAAATAATTTACCATCACATTTTATGGCAGAGGTTCTCTCGTGTGTGTGAGTATATATATATATATATATATATATATATATTATAAGTTATAGTTTAGAACAAGTACAAATTATAATTTACTACAAAAGTGTACATTTTGTTTCAACATCAAAAAAACAATGTCTCATCAGGGAGTTAATAATGATGGTACTCATTTTTGGTACCATCATTAGTAACTATTTGATGAGACATTGTTTTTTTGATGTCGAAACAAAATGTAAACTTTAGTAGTAAATTATAACTTGTACATGTTCTGAACTATAACTTATAATAATTATTAATAGCTCTATTTCTATATTGAGCACTGTTTGAAATTAATGTTTTGAACATTGTTAATACTTTTTTCATTCTTTATTCACTTGGATATATAAGGGTTTTAGAACGCATTGTTTTGCTTGGGTTGATCAGCAACAAGGATTTATTGAACTATTTATATTTTTGTTTTCTCGAAATGTCTTCTGATAAACAGAAGGAACTTCTGCCACTTTTATGGAAACTGATCTTCTTTGCCTCTGCAATGAAAGACTTGTGAGCAGGCACACTTAAAAAGTGAAGATCAGACATAGTGTTGACGACCCACCATTTAGCAAATATCATTTCTTAGGATGTCTGACAATCCCATTTGTTCTGAACTGTCCTGTCTAGTCAATATCTTCACACTGCCCTGAAAGCTTTCGCATCTTGAAATTTATGGAAAAGGATGGTCTTCAGAAACTTGAATGCAAATTTCTCCAGAAGGTATTTTTAGGCACACAAAGGATTTAACAAACAATTATGTGTAGTTTCATAAAATTTAAGTTGTTTTTTTATTGAGACTGATTTGAACTTGATTATGATTCTTTCTTTGTATATATTTTATCTAAAAGAATATTGTGAGTGTAAAAAGTTAATTTTTGGTGCCAATATGTAACCCCCTGCACATCAGTGGCGTTTCTGCCTTGCTCGGGGTGAAATGATTAAAAAAAAAATATTTGGTACCCATTTCTTTCTATGTTGCTTCTGATACACTTTATAAGATTATAAAACTAAGAGAGCATTTAAAACGTCTAATTCAAAAAGATAGTTCAAAATACTTTCATATTAATTTTTCATTAAGCTTTTCTTATGTGGTATATTGTTATATATATTCAATTAAAAAAGATTTTCCACTAGGTTGCCATTACTTTTAGCATTACACTGGTTGCCAACCAAGGCAACAGAGCCCAATTTGTTCTGCTATTTAAGCCATAGTTAGAGGGAGAAGCAACAGATTTATACCTTTGACAAGAGTATTTGCATATAAATTAATGCAATAAATTCAACTGGAATTGTTATATTATAAGAACAAAAAGCTTTTGTATGAAATTTTAATTTTCTGAACACATTTGTTATAATTTTTTTGCATTAATAAAAATTCTTAACATTGTAGACAACAATTTTTTAGATTATAGGTCTTAATGAAATTTCAATTTCAAAGAGATTTTTCTGGTTAGTATGATTTTTTTAATATGATCATATATATACATATATATATATATATATATAATTATGAATGAAATGTACATTACAATATATAAACATAATTATATGATTATTTTAAGCTCTACAATATTTATTGTATTGAGCACTGTTTATATAAACAAATAAATACCAGGAGACTCAAATTTGTAAAGCCTTACATACTCTTCACCTGGATTTATATATATATATATATATATATATATATATATGTTCCTAAAAAAAGAATGAATATTTTTATTTATTAACCTGAATAATGTTATTACTAAAATGTTATTTTTAGCATGTACTCATACCTTGAGTAGACACTCCATTTATTTATTAAACAGTATATTTATTTTCATCAGCCTGCCTGAATATTCAAGTAATCTTATGAGAGAGTACATATTTTTCTCTAATAAGGTAAATATACTATTTCATAAATAAATGGAGCATTTACTCAAGTAGGAGTATACACTAAAAATAATGTTTGAGTAATATATATATATATGGCCCAGTGGATACTGATGGTGGTTAGTTCCAGTGACTTGATGCAGAGAGTTATGAGTTCAGTACCAGGATACAGCAGTTATAAACAAATAACTTAGAGAGTTAATTTAAAGGGAGATAACTACATGACTACCAGACACGGCATCAGACATGGAATAAGAATGATATACCCCAGTGATCATAATAAAAGGTTTTTTTTGTTTTTTATTTAAATCATTTGACTCCAAGCTAGGTAGAACTGCTACTGGTGTGCAGGAGGTTACGTAAGAGGTGAGTGATGAGAAAGAGGAACACGTTACAGGTGAGTCAGAGAATGAGTAAGAACAGGATGAGAATACAGGTGTGATGAGGGCTGCATGAGAGTGGAGTGTTTGGTTTCAAATTCCTATCACCTAAAGAAGGCAGGAGCTTCCAACAGTCAAAATGTCTTAATAATGGCAATAAAGTTAAATAAAATAGTTCAAACAATGTAAATAGTACATATGCATATATATGTGTATATATACTATTTGTCACTTCTACTGGCTTTTTTCTTCATCTGCTGTTGTTTCCCAGTCTTATTTTTATTTATATGGCTGTTGGTGTAAGTAAATATCTTTGTATGTGTGTGGTTCTACAGATGGTCAATTTTTTTTAATTGCTTTTTGTTGTGTTGACCTCTTTTTAGTGTGATCTTTTCTATGCAGGTGATTGTTTGATTTTTGTTGCTTTTTATTGTGTTAACTTCCTTTAGTGCACTTGAGTGGATGCCTGCTTAATAACATTATAAAGAATTAACTTCTTCATGTCATTTTAGGTTGATCTTTTTCTTACCATGTTATTATATGTGATTGCTTAAAAGATTTTTAGGTCATAGTTAAGTGCTTGTGTTCTTGCATGTATTTATGTTTGTGGGCATTATCTGTGATATTTTCTGTTTGGTAGTTATTATTATATATTCTGTTTTTTGTTGTGATTGAGTTTTATATATTTATATTTATACATGATAGTTTTGGGTTTGCATCTTGTGTTTTGTTTATTTGTTTTTGTAGGCATTTGCATAACAAAGTAGATATTTGTTTGAATGTCTACATTTTCCAATTATTTTGTTTTTCTTGTTAGGTTTTTAAAGCTAATTATTGCTAATTTTTTCTTGATACATAGTTTGCAGCTTTTGCTATTGTGTGAGGGTGTTTTCTTTACAATTTCCAACTTAATTTTCGTGGTGTATATATATATATATATATAAGACTGAAGTTGACAGGAAAGCAAGAAGCTGGCAGAGAACTTCACAGGTGAGAAGTGCAAGAGAAGAAACTATTAGAAAAGAGCTTAGTTACATCTAGTGATTTCAACAAATCATGAAATCTAGTTACTAATGTGGAATGCTCATCAAAACAATTACCATGAACATATTTGTAGAAATGATATGAAGAAGCTATGTTATGATGCTGGGTTGAATCTGAGATGCCAGGTCAGTACTGGTGACATTGCAGATTCTTCTTTGGATTTTGTCTCAAGCGGCATAACAGAAGAATAAGATGAGATATAACAACAATATTTAATACGTCAACAAATGATAGACTTAAAAAACCTGTGAGGCAGATTAGAGTGATAAAAAGTATCTAGCATGATATATAGTATCAACATTTTTAGCAGAATGTTTCACAAATACTTTTGATATAATCATTCTAATGCACATCAGCAGAAAATGTTAGACTGAAAAGACGCATAAGTTAATCTCCCAGTACTAGTATCAGTCATGCTGACAGAAGAGAAGAAAGATTTTCTAAATAAAAAAAAAAGCCATTTATTGCTCCAGTTAACAACAAGTTGAAGGTGATCTTTGAGATTACCTGCCACTTTGAGTTTATTAAACCTATCAGACTTCAGACTTACCATCAAAACAGGGGAAAATAGTTGTGTAATTGTCATAGATACTGAGTTGAGACTAAGTAACCAACAGATAAATTTTTAAAAAAAGAGTGATTAACCTATTGCTGCAGAAAGCTTTTCTACGTGGCCTGTCCCTGTTACACTGTGCAATCCTCGTTCTGCCATCCACCTGATTAGGTCCTTCAAATATGTTATCCGTTGCTTTTCCCAGTCTCTTTTTCCCTCTATCTGGCCTGTTAGTATGAGATTCTCCAAGCCCTCTTTCCTCATTGCGTGTCCCAGGAACTTCAGCTTTCTCTTCCTGATGCTCAGTATTAATTTCCTTTTTGTTTCCATCATTTCCAAGACCTCATCATTGCTCACATGTTTGATAACTTTCCTTAAAATACTTGAGACTGCACATATGCAGCAGTATTATCATTTAATTTTAGAATTTATAATATTTATACAAATATTGTGTTACTTTGACATAATTTTTATAATTCAAAAAGTGAACTCATGTTCACATGGAGGAAGTTTAAAAGGTCATTAACTTGTTCTTCTTCTATATGCCTTGTCCCTTCAGGACGTAGGCGATCATGGTCTTCCATGTTTCCCTATCCCTGGTGGCTTTAAGCACACCATCTCCTGTTATACCATGCAATCCTCATTCTGTCATCTACCTGATTAGATCCTTCAAATATGTTATCCATTGCTTTCCCCTGTCTCTTTTTCCCTCTATCTAGCCTGTTAGTATCAGGTTCTCCAAGCCCTCCTTTCTCATTGCGTGTCCCAGAAACTTCAGCTGTCTCTTCCTGATGCTCAGTATTAATTTCTTTTTTGTTTCCATCATTTTCAAGACCTCATCATTGCTCACATGCTCAATCCATGAGATTCGCAGCATCCTTCTGTAAAACCACATTTCAGTTGCTTCAAGTTTTTCCTTCATCTTTGATGGTATTGTCCAGCATTCACTGCCATATTGAAGGACAGACATCACTTAAAATAAATAAGAAATAGAGAAAACTATTCAATTTTACATAAAGGGCTGATGCATATCTAAAATCTTCCATAAAGAAATTGATAAGATTGATTTAGTAATTGCTCAAAGGCATAAAACATAACATTGGAGACTAGAATAGATTCCCAAGTTGCAAAAAATATTCAGAAAGATGTTTTTTTATGTATGTACTTAAAACTGAAAAAGGTAGTAACAAAAATAGACAAGCACAAGTAAATATAAGCACAATTATTTATTCACAAAAGTACATTTTAAGAGACATACACACGTCCCTTGTGAAATGTTAAAATTTGTTAAGTAGACTTATACATTTCATATTGTTGTAATGTATCCACTTTTCATTACCTGTAAGTATACTTTTCTAAAGAACATTTTAATGATTAACTATGGAATCGCATACAGATACATGGTTCAGTTGGACTTTTTGTTTAAAAGTTGTAGTGGAACCTAAATATAAAAAAACTAACAAAACCAAACTGGTGCCAATGACTTTAAGTGTTTGAATTAATTATTTTGCATGTGTTGACCATTCCTGTATTGTATATTCAAAAGATTCCTCAAATAGTATCTTGATTTTATCACTAAAATAGTCTACCAACTTTCGAGAAAAAATATCCAGTATATAACTTCAGAAACCACTTTTCATAACTTTGAACATTTATAATAACCTCTTCATAAACTGTAGAATTGTTTTTTTTATTTGAATTGTATTTTTCTTTAAGAAGTAAATATACAAAAAATCATGTTTACTTTTATCTTTCTACTATTTTTAATGGCAAGCTAAAATTACACTAATTTTAACAAAGTTATTTTTAAATGCAGATATGGAAGCTGATTCTAAACAATCAAATATGAAAATTAAAACTGAAAGCTGGTAATACCATCTTTTTTTTATTCATTTCACCCCAAGCAAGACAGGACTGCTACTAGTGCACCGGGGCTTACAATGAGAGAAAAGACTGGGTACAGAGAGTATTGAAAAAAAAACAAAAGATGAGTATGATCCAAAAAGATAGATGGTGATTGACATTGCATTTAAATTTTTAAAGATTGATGCTATCAGAGTAGCCAGTAAATGGATGCACTTTAGTGACTAAACAGTGTTTTTATTAATTTTTCTTATCAAATTTTTCTTTTGTCTCTTCTTTGTTTTTCATGAATCATCTTACCTACAAACATTTTATGATCAGTTTTTTTTTTTTATCTGGAACTTCTGTTTCACCTCTAAGTTCACTGAAAATGTTAAAAATTCTGTATTTTTATTTGACTTTTAATTAACAATATATTTGGACTAATGAACATATATATTCTCTTTTTTTTCTCACTGTTCCTAACAAATTGTTGTTGAATGTCCTAAAACATGAGAAGAATGAAAAATAAACTGATTTTGGTGCCCTACCAGAAGTGGGGGTGTGCGTTGTGGTGCATTGGATATCAGCTCAGAACGAGAAATCCGGGAGCCGAGTTCGAATTCCAGCTGAATTCATTGCATTCGCTTACGTGCAAATACCCTTGGGAAAGGTATTAATCCGCCTATTCCTTCCAGTTATTGGTTAAATAACAGGACAGATTGGGTTCTATAGCCTTGGTCGGCAACCAGTTTACCGCAGAAAGCAATGGCAACCTACTGCGGGATAATCTTCTGCCCAGTTAGTCATGTCTCTTTTGAGACATGATCGCCCAAGCATGTATCACATATGGCACTTAACTGACCAGAAATGGCCTTCTGACTTGGGATAATAAGTTATACAAAGATTATATTAATTATGTGTAAAATATGAATGAAAAAAATGGTGCAAGTATTTTTACACACTGAATGTAAAAAATAATTTATCTTTGTTGTTAAGAATATTATTATTGTTAACTTCTGCAATTCACTTAATCCACAAATCAGCTGTGTACATTAACCCTCTAGGGCCATTCGTATCATATTATATTAATAAGTAGTAATTAGTGGGGGATCAGTTTATTACTTCATGACAATAGAAAACCGATCACCCACTTTATGCCCAGTATAAGCCTTAACCCTCTAGGGCCATTCGTATCATATTATATTAATAAGTAGTAATTAGTGGGGGATCAGTTTATTACTTCATGACAATAGAAAACCGATCACCCACTTTATGCCCAGTATAAGCCTTAACCCTCTAGGGCCATTCGTATCATATTATATTAATAAGTAGTAATTAGTGGGGGATCAGTTTATTACTTCATGACAATAGAAAACCGATCACCCACTTTATGCCCAGTATAAGCCTTAACCCTCTAGGGCCATTCGTATCATATTATATTAATAAGTAGTAATTAGTGGGGGATCAGTTTATTACTTCATGACAATAGAAAACCGATCACCCACTTTATGCCCAGTATAAGCCTTAACCCTCTAGGGCCATTCGTATCATATTATATTAATAAGTAGTAATTAGTGGGGGATCAGTTTATTACTTCATGACAATAGAAAACCGATCACCCACTTTATGCCCAGTATAAGCCTTAACCCTCTAGGGCCATTCGTATCATATTTGATACAGTATGAAAATAAGCCTTGAAAGAAATATTTTCCTGAAAAATTTTTAAGAGAAATATTTTATAAATTTCAAATGAAAGCAGTACTGACTGCTCAGTCAATGAATACCAAATGTTTCCTTATAGGGAAATACCAAATGTTTCCTTATAGGGAAATATTGTATCAAATATGATACGAATGGCCCTAGAGGGTTAATGTATAATTTTGATAAAACATATTGAAAATATCTAATTAATTAAATCAAGCTTTGTTTTGATGTTTATTTACCTTACTCCATCACTGGAGTGAGACACAAGGTCGAGTTTCAATACAGGGAACTTAAGCACATATGCTCAGGTCATTGATCAAAGATTACCCAGCCCCAGCTTACACAGTAACTTGTCTACAAAACTGGTCTTAGCTGGTCAGATCTGGTCATATGCCTCCCAGCCAAAAAGCTGTGAGGTTGATAAAGTTATTTTTTAAGCACAGCTTAGATGTGGCACAAGGCTGAAAGTATGGGACACCCAGTGAGGATTGAACTCACTACTCAACTGTAATGATTCTAGCGAGACAAGCTTGCTAACCATTACACCACCTCGAGGTGTTTCAAGCTTTGTTTTGATGTCACAATTGATCATTCAAAGTTTGACAAAAATATTTCAAAGCAAAGTTATTGAGGTTTATGTGATTTGCATAATAACTTCAGACAGATTGTGTGTTTATTTAAGTACAAACAGAAATAGAAAAGGTATTTCTGGATAATATAAGGATTCATCTAATCAATGTTCAATAGCTTATTCTATCAAAAAGCTAAATTGAAATGATCTTACTCGTGAAATAAGATATTCTCTTTCAAAATATGTATAATTTGATCTATCTTTTGTTTTTGTTTTGTATTCTTTTCAATACTCAAACTCAAAATGAAAATGACATGGGATTACAAAGAAGATGAGAATACCATAGACTGAACATATGAGCAAGTAGGAAATTTTAAAGAAATATAAAACAAAAGTGACTTCAATATCTGTCTTTTTTACAAATATTTTCACAGCTTCACTCCATTCAACTTTTACTTATGTTATTAGATTGCTGTCTAGATCCCACCCTTTTACCAACAAAATAGGTAAATATAACCACCACTTCTACTTTAGTAGTTTCTTTTTTGGCAATTCCTGTTTCTGTAGCTTACGGCCTATCACATTGAATACACTGGTTCTTGCTCAAACACCGAAGTTAAGCAATGTTGAGCCTGGTCAGTACTTAGATGGGTGACAGCTTGAGAATACCAGGTACTGTAAGTGTATAATGACAGATGTGCATTGTGGTGCAGTGGATATCGGCTCAAAAAAAGAAATCGGTGAGCCGAGTTTGAATTCCAGTTGAATACCCTGCATTCATTTAAGCACTGGTATCCTTGGGAAAGGTATTAATCCGTCCCTTCTCTCCAGTTATGGGTTAAATAACAAGGGTAGGGCTTGGGGACCCTGCTCTTAAAAAAACAAATCCCAATGAATCTTGATACTTGAAAAGAAAAAAGTATTACTAGACACAAAAACTTATATAAACAACAATAAATTGTTGAAAGAAAAAGGTATTACCAGCAATAAATAAAAATTTAGTTGGTAATAAATGACCCACTGAGGTTGATATGCCATAAAAACAAAACAACCAACAATCTTGATTATGCAAGCTGGTAGATGAAAATGGGATGCTGAAGTGCTCTTGTTCTAACCAAGAAGGGATTACTGACAAGATTCTGATAATTGGTCATTTTTTTTTTTTTGTTTTTAATCGTATCACCCCAAGCAAGGCGGTAACGCCACTGATGTGCAGGGGGCTACATAATAGTGAAATGATTAGAAAAGAGAAAACCGGAAACCACATCCTAAACAGGGAACAAGGGATGAGCCTCTTCACCCGTTCAATAGATGTGGGTGGAGTGTGAACCGGGCAATAGATAGCTCTATCTACTCCAATTGAAAAAAAAAATGAGAAGATTGGTAAAGAGAAAGCTGGAAACCACATCCTAAACAGGGAACAAGGGATGAGCCTCTTAACCTGTTCAATAGATGTGGGTGGAGTGTGAACCGGGCAATAGATAGCTCTATCTACACCAACTGAAAAAAAAAGTGAGAAGATTGGTAGAGAAAGCCAGAAACCACATCCTAAACAGGGAACAAGAGATGAGCCTCTTAACCTATTCAATAGATGTGGATGGAGTGTGAACCGGGTGATAGATAGCTCTATCTACTCCAATTGGTCAGATTTTGATAATTGTTAGGCAGAGAATTTTTCAGCACCCCCGATATATATATATATATATATATAGTACTGGAACTCCCAACTTGCTTCCCGGATAGCATCTGTTTTCACCTTCCTTGTGCCTTTGAATAGTTTTATCATAATTGTTTGGATCAGCTTTTCATGTTTGTACGTAGACTTTATGAATTTAAGCACAGGATGTGTGTTGTGGTGCAATGGATATCAACTCGGAACGGCAAATCTATGAGCTGAGTTCAAATTCCACTTGAATTCAGTCGTGCACATATACCCAATGTTACTGAGAAGCATCTATTGACATAGACTTTCCAGGACTTCGCCGCATATATAGATAGACTCTAGTGGTGGCTGACACTGTCAACCCACTTTTAAGGGCTGAATTTCTGCGATACTAAACTGTAAAAACGGAAGACTGGTGGACCCAAATACTACATACAGGGTAAGCACATTGAGGGACCCATACACCAGATATCAATCAACAACAGTAATATTCTACTAGAAATTGTACATCCCTTGTTCTAAGACATGCCAACAGTACTTGCATAAAAAAATAAAGGCATCTATGCCAGTGCTGTCAAAAGCTAGACATAGCATATATACAAGTGATAGATCTTAATCCGTCTCTTCCCTACCGCAGAAAGCAAAGGCAAACTTCTGCAGGGTAATTTTCTGCCTCGTCAGTCATGTCATGATCACCCAAAGCATGTATCACGTATGGCACTTAACTAGCTAGTAGATTGACAACAAGGTCTCATCAATTTACAATTGAATTAGCTAGCTCTAACTGCAAATTCTATGCTAATTGTTTCTTTTCACAATTGTGGAACTCTCTCTGGCTCCATGCTTTGCAGCCAATTTTCATCTTCAAAAATTTAAATGCAATGTCAATTAAATTTCTCTACTATTTTTCTTGCTCTATCATTATATTTCTGCTTTCTGAATTTTGTAACTGTGTCTTAGTGGCTTTATTGCCTTGTTTGGGGAAAATTTGATTTAAAAGAAAAAATTTATTTCTGTTTTCACCTTTTCATTTGTTGCTTTCTACTAATTTGTTCATCACTCTCCTCCTCTCTCTTACTTTATATTAGAAGTAGTTTTCGCACTGAAGGTTATAATCATGCTATATTGGTTACTAATCGACTTAACACACCCAAAATGTTAGGAACTTGGTAATCTTCCACTGAAAGCTGACTCCTTAGTATTTGGCCAACTGCCGATTAATATCAACTGCCTAGTAGTTCTACTGAACTCCAATAGAACTCTAAAGAACTCCTATGAACTTCCCAAGAACTCCTAAGAAATTCTCCTGTTAACTTCCTGTTAACTCTTATTAATAAAGGAGGGAGAGTCCATTATCTGAGGAATAAATGTGTTTTCCCATCACACTTAATTTGTTCTTTTATTTTTATTCTTTTTCTTTTTTTGCTTCAATTTCTTTTTATGAAACTCCTTTTTTCATTTTTCTTTTTTTAAAAACATAATCACTAAGTTTTGATAGCAGAATGTTGCACAAGAACATTCCAATGATTTTCATGTCAGTCAGTTAAGTCCATACATGATACACGCTTGGGCGATCATATCTCGAAAGAGACATGACTGACTGGGCAAAAGATTATCCCGCAGTAGGTTGCCATTGCTTTCTGCAGTAGACTGGTTGCCAGCCAAGGCTATAGAACCCAATCTGTTTTGTTATTTAACCCATAACTGGAAGGAAGAGATGGATTAATACCTTTCCCAAGGGTATTTGTGCGTAAGTGAATGCAATGAATTCAACTGGAATTTGAACTCGGCTTCCTGATTTCATGTTCCGAGCTGATATCCACTGCACCACAATGCACATCTATTAGAAGACCATACAAGTGGTGGCTGATGTATTTGGGAACATATCCAATGAAAGAAATATGCTTTCTATGGACATCTGTTTTGTTCATAAATATTTTAAAGGGAATTAAATAATTTTAGATGGTTTCAGAAGCAATGATTATTTACACCCACCATAAAAATTTTCTTCATTCTCATTTTAAAATATATTTTCTACTTCTTAATTTCGTCATTTTCTTCTGCACTTTCTTTTTTTTTCTCCTTTTTCTTTTTTCCTTTATTTATCTCTACACTTATTATTTCTACTCCTTTTCTTTCATTTCAATCATTTTCACCTATTCTTCATTCTATCTCTTTCTCACTCTTTCTTTTAATATTTTCCTTTTATTTTCTTTCTTTCTCACATACTCTCTAGTTCCTTTTTTTCTGCTTTTTTATCAATTCAATCATTTCCCCCTTTTTATCATTGTGGTGCAATGGATATCGGCGTGGAACGAGAAATTGGGGAGCCAAGTTCGAATTCCAGTTGAATTCATTGCATTCACTTACACACAAATACCCTTGTGAAAGGTATAAATCCATCTCTTCCTTCCAGTTATGGGTTAAATAACAAAACAGATTGGATTCTATAGCCTTGGCTGGCAACCAATCTACTGCAGAAAGCAATGGCAACCTACTGTGGAATAATCTTCTGCCCAGTCAGTCATGTCTCTTTCGAGACATGATCACCCAAGCGTGTTTCACGTATGGCACTTAACTGACTGACTTCTCCTTCTTACACTCTCTTTTCCTTATTTTCTTTTGATTTTCTATTCTTCCCCACACACTTTCTTTCTTTTATTTCTTTTTTTATCACTTCAGTAATTTTTATTCCATTTCCTTCTCTCTCTTTCGTCTAACATTTTCTTTTTAATTTCTTTCATTCTCACCCTCGTTCTCCTTTCTTTTTTCCATCTCTTTTTTATCAATTCAATCATTTCCACCTTTTTGTCATACCCTCATCTTTCTCACACCCTACCACACTTTCTTTATTTTTCTTTGGTTTTCTCTTCTTTCTTTCTTTCTTTCTTTCTTTCTATGTCTTTTATAAAATCCTTTCTCAATATTTTTTGCTCTCTACATATCAGTCGTTCATAAACCTCACCTTCACTCTATAATTCACAAAGGACCCAAAAGCATATTTTTCTGTTTTACTAACTCAGTTTATTTACAATTTATTTAGTGTCTTTTTTTTTCATTTTAAACTTAGGAAAACACAAACAATGACACAAGAAAAAAAAAACCCTTGAAAAGAAAAAAAATCTACTAAAACTGTGCAAAATAATGAAGAAAATAAGTACAATACCTTCTTCGTATTTTTCTCTTGATAGCAATGTGACATTTTTACTGCTGGTTTCTTATCTATTTATTTATTTATTCTTTCCTCTTCATGCTGTATACTTTTTCAATTTTTCTACTTACCCACCACCATGAAAAATGTTTTTTTCTTATTTCACCTATTACCTACTCAAAGATGTTTGGTGCCACATGCCTGATTTTCCCATATTCTTTAAAAACTATTTGGACTACCACTTCCCAACATTCTGGGGGAGAGGTGAAAAGTTCTCATACAAACTAAGTCAGGATTTTTTTAAATTACTGATATTTGATCATTTGGTTAAATTTTGGGAAATGGGTCATCCTGAGAACATTTCATCATGTCATTGTATATTCATACTGACTTTGAGTCCCTGTTGTAAAGACACCTGCTCAGGCACATCTATGTTTAGCCAATACCCACAGAGCCCACCTGTGGTCTATAAATATATATATTTCTTATTACTATTAACATAATTTATAAATTAATAATAACCAGCTTAGACAGACTTCTCAATTTAGGCCAGTTGTTATTAATTTCACTGCTTAAGAAAATAAAATAAATTGGGATAGCAAGCCAAACATGTGTACCCAGTAAAATTAATGTAATAAATAAAAATAATAGTAATGAAAAATGCTAGCTCAAAAATCTATTTGAAAATTACACACACACACACACACACACACACACACACACACACACACGCACACATGTATATGTCTTATTTTAGATGTGTGTGTATATAATTTTCAAGTGGATTTTTCATCTAACATATCTTATTACTATTATTTGTATTTGTATTTATTTATTTATTTATTTATTTATTTTATAATCATATTGCCCCAAGCAAGGCATTTTGCTGCCACTGTTTTGCAGGGGGTTACAGAGGAGGAAAGTTATGAGAAAGAGTGACAGGTTATAGGGGGTGTCAGAAAGTGGGAAAGAGAAGGATGTGAATATTAATGAGAGTGGAGTGGACGGAGAAAGGAGCATGAGAGAGAGGATGCAGGCTAGGGAGATAGGAGATGACTATTGATTTTACATTTAAATTCTTGAAGATTATAGCTGTCAGGAAAGCAAGTGAAGTGCAATAAAAGAAACTGCTGGATTAGAATTTGCATTTACAATTTATTGGTTTCACAGAAAAAATGGTGGGACCTAGTTGCTAATCTTATGGCTCAAGTAAATTTATGTATTTATTACATTAATTTTACTGGGTACACATATTTGGCTTGCTATATCAAGCCAGCTTCACCCTAGCTAAGTAGGAATGCCAAAAAGGATGAGGCTTTAAGGTATTTTTAATGTTTGGTTATAGTGAGAAGGTTGATTTAATCAGATTTTGATGAAAATTATTGTTTTTCTTATTTTAGAAAACTGAAGATGTTTCATAGTTTTGTATTGCTGGTAATATTTTTTTCCTTCAAAAATGTGTTATGGCAATAATATTTTCCTTCAAAAATGTATATTTCTCAATAAAAGTCTATTTTTATACTTTCATAGTGTTTTGACTCCAGTTTGGGGGTTAACTATTTCCCTATAACTGGGACTGTAACAGGTGCTACACCCCCGGGTCAGGGTGGACCTGAGAACAACAGCAATTAAGAGGGGGTTCCATGCTCTTCACAACCTCCCAATCAGAGGCCTTGTTGCTGGATGCAGTTTACCTTTGTACCCAGGACCAGATGCAGAAAGTAAACTAAAGGAAACCCTATAGAAGGTAGTGAAGGAAAGTGAGAAGAAAGGACTAAATATCAAATGCAAGGAGATAGCATACATAGTTGTTAGCAAAGGAAACAGCCCAACATACAAATTACATATCGGAAGTGCACTAATTTAAATGTCTGGAAAGTGTTGTAACAGAGAACGGTAAAGGTGACTCCAAATTCTAAAAGTGCATAGGATAGCAAAAAATGCCTAGCAAAAGTTGAGTAAAGTATTAAAAAATAGGAAGATTTTATTAGAAACAAACAAAAGAGTATTAATGTTTATGTAATACTAGCAGTATAGCCTGGTGTTGCTCGGGTGTAATGAAAGCTTTAAAACTAATCCATGGACTCTTTAGATGTTGGCATAAAAAACTAAAAAGCAATAGTTGTTTCCAGTTAAAGCGAAACCATAGACTGAAAGAAAAATGAATGGATGTAAGTCAAATTTTGATTTCCTGGTATTGATATCAAATAAGTTTTTTTCGTCGTAAACTGAATTTTGAAGGCAAAATAAGTCCTCTGAGTAAATGGTATCATGGCTGAGACTAAGAACTACAATTATACCTACTTAGAGCCAAACCCGAAGCAAAAACTAAAATAAAAGGGCTGAAAAAATATAGACATACAGGCAGATAAACAGACACACACACAAACATCTTGTCGTTTATATATATATATATTATTGATTTTCTGCACTATTGTAAGAACTGCAACCTTGAAACTTCTGAATATCATTTCTTATGTCTTTGTCTATAAGTGTCTCAAATTTGATTAAAATCGGACCACTCCTTCTATAACCTGATTTTTGATTATCGATTTTCGATATTCATCGGAGGTACCTTGACACAAAACCTAGCTAAGAACACTCGTAGACGCTTGTCATGCAACTGTGTAAATTTTCAAGAAAATCGGTTCAGCCCTTTCGGAGTCTATAGATAACGGACACACACACAAAGTTCCATTTATAAATAAGTTTAGATTAGATTTAGATTTAGATAGGTCCTTCTATATGGCAGTGAATGTTGGACCATCTCATCACAGATGGAAAAGAGACTAAGAGAATGCCATGGACTGAACATCCACATTTTGAAGGGATACAGCACATGTAACAAGAATGAGCTAGATTTCTTTTGCTCTATTCTTCAAAAGCAAATGAATGAACCTTATTATTATGTTCTCATTGCAAATTTCTATTAGATTCAAACCTGGACTCATTGTAAGCTATATTAAGGCATTGATCTTTTAGTCTTTGAGCCAATTTCTGACCTGTTCACTTATGTGTTTAGGATCGTGATAATTTTGGGAAGTGAAATGCTGTCTTCTTTTTGCTGGCAAAATACCTCAAATTTTATTTTAAAATATCGATTTCATGGTTTCTATGATTTAGAAACCAAGAATAAATTTTGTGTCTCCGAATGCACCATCAAAGCATAAGACCCCCATACTCATGATTTATAACCCCTGACAAAAACTCCAGAATCAACATTCTTAGAAGATGTTCATTTAGGTTTGGTATTTGATAGTAAATCAACTAAGAACAGATAAAATGCAACAGTTTTTGCTTAATAGCCAGACATTCTGTCTTTATAAAATATAGCATAAACAAACTTGATTGAATTATTTAAATTAAAAAGTACAATTTTTTTCCAAGCTATTTTTTAGAAGTAAGATTCACCTTTTACAAGGCCTGGGAACCACTCAAGGTAGAGGGTTATGTTAGGAGACAATTTGTGCAGATTTGTTATTTTTCTTATTGAATTTTAAATATGGTATGTGCGTTGGGGTGCAGTGGATATCAACTCAGAAAGCGGAGCCGATAGAGCAGGGTTCGAATTTCAGTTGAATTCGTTTCATTCAACTTTGAGAAAGATATGAATTCATCTCTTCTCCTTTCACCTATGGGTTAAATAGATTGGCATCTGTAGCCTTAGTTGGCAACCAGTCTATTGAAAAAAGAAATGGCAACCTACTGCCTAGTCAGTCATGTTTCAGAAGGTCTGAATTGGCGAGACCATGAAATGTAGTTCATTTGAGCACTTTTTGTAGAAATAGCAATAAAGCAGTGAAGGGCTTGCCACACCCCACTTATGGGAGAGAGGTTAGCAGTTAATTTGTCACCCACAAAAGCTTGGAGTTGTTTTTGGACTCTATCAGTGCTCAAGAGTGAGATCTGGTTTTTCTCTTTATATATGATTCAGTACTCCTGCTATTTACCTTAAGATCTTTGAAAAATCGGCAATATTATTGATCCAGATGTTTCTGTAACAGCTGAATGAAAAAAAATGGTTATGATGTTTCAGATATTGACTGCTTGACTTCAGTTACTTTTCTACCACTGTAAGTTTGCATCCCCATGTCTTTTCTATAAATATTTTCATAGTAATTATTCTGACAAACTCTTTTCTATGGCACCTAGACTTTATGTATCTAATCACAGTACTAAATTGGTGTTGAGGTCTCATCCATTTACAGTTTGGTTGGTTATATATAACCATATGCTAATAGTTTCTTGTCTTGCACTTCTTGCTTCTGGAACTTCCTTCTGACTCCATGCTTTCCAGCCAATCTTTAAAAATTTGAATGCAATGTCAATCACAATCTACTGTTTTCCCGGCTACTCTTTTTGTTCCTGCACATTGGTAATGTTCCTGTTTTTTTACACCCAGTAATCAGATGAGTTTTAGTGGCTTTACTGCTTTGCCTGGGGTAAATTAAAAAAAAAAAAAAGGTTGCTTGTGTTATTTTCTCTAAAATTCCATTTAATTTTATTTGCTTGTTTATGATATGATTGGAAAAATTATTGTTAATAAGTATTTGTTTTTATGTTGCTAAAGAAATCTTCAGTTTGTGGAAAACTATTAAAATTGTAATTACTATTATCAACTAAAATATTGGAGAAAAGGATTCTATTATTAATAATGTTAAGTTCATAAGTAAATTGTAGAACAGTTTTTCAAAGGTTTGTTCCTTTTATTTTGTTACTATATATATATATATATATATGTGTGTGTGCGTGTGTGTGTGTATGTGCGACGACAGTAAGAACTATGAAATAGTTTCAGGGGCTTGTTTATTAAGGGCATTACTCTAATATGTGGAAATATTTTGGTTTGCACCAAATTTAGCAGAATTTCATAGAGCAGAACAAAATAATTTCAATCTTAATGATTCTCAAGAACAGCATGGTAACCACTGCACTATTTTGTAGTTTTCCTTTCCTTTATGATAAATTCTTTATTATTACAGCCACCTTAGCTTTTGTAACCACATTCCACCTTAAAAGTTTTATTTTCGATAAATTAAAAAATACATAACTGACGTGATAAGAATATAGATAATCAAAACTTCCAACAAAAGTTTTTCAAACAGTTATGAACAAATTTTGAAATCTCAAAATATGTTTTTTTTTTAAATTAAAAAAAAAACTTAGTATATTCTTCTCTTTGAATTAATTTTTCTGTAACAGTTGAATGAAAAGAAATGGTCATGATTGGGAACAAACTCCACCCAAACACCAAACCTAACTTTGTTCTGACAAACTGCCAAAATTCTTCCAAAAAGTTCTTCAGAGGTGGGAAGAGTAAAAAAAAAAAAAAAAACAAAACTGAGAGAATGAGATAGGGATGTTTAAGATTTGGATGGATGCAATTTACATCTATTTCCATAGTTGAACACACCTGGAGTGCTAAAGGTCTTAGGATAGGGTTAGAGATGATTTTCTGTAAAACCAAATGATATGGCATCTGCAATTAGAACAACATTCACTCAGCACTCTTTTTCTTATTGCATCACATTGCTAGTTTTCATCTTAGCTTCCATATACTTGATCACGAGCATCCCCAAAATATAGGGTATTTGTCAGCTTTACTGCATCAGTCCTGATCCTAGCCACAAATCATATAAAAATCATCACTTAAAAATTGTCTTTCTTCTCTATTGTTATTAATAAAAAAAATATTTGCCTATATTCTAACAATCTATGCAATTAGCATCAGGATGGTGGCAGTCACCACCACTGTCATCATCATCATTATCATCAATACTACCATAAGCTTCATAAAAGTTCATCTTTATTAGTATGATATAATCATTGTCTTCCCTTTCATTAGATAGATAGATAGATAGATAGATAGATAGATAGATAGAGAGGGAGGAACAGAGATAGATAGATAGATAGATAGATAGATAGATAGATAGATAGATAGATAGATAGATAGATAGATAACCAATTTAACTTAAGGAGACTAGATTGATTGATATGAACAGAATGGGAATGATTGGCAAATAAAAATTAGATGGATAGATAGATAGATAGATAGATAGATAGATAGATAACCTATCTAACTTATGGAGACTAGATTGATATGAATAGAATGGGAAAGATTGGCAGATAAAAATTAGATAGATAGATAGATAGATAGATAGATAGATAGATAGATAGATAGGGAGGAACAGAGATAGATAGATAGATAGATAGATAGATAGATAGATAGATAGATAACCAATTTAACTTAAGGAGACTAGATTGATATGAACAGAATGGGAATGATTGGCAAATAAAAATTAGATAGATAGATAGATAGATAGATAGATAGATAGATAGATAGATAGATAGATAGATAGATAATGTATTCCATTTGGGGAGACTAGATAGATATGAAAATTGGATATATTGGCAGAAAAAAATTAGATAGTTAGATAGATAGATAGATAGATAGATAGATAGATAACGTATTCAAATTGGGGAGACCAGATAGAGATGAATAGAATGGGATAGATTGGCAGATAAAAATTAGATACATAACGTATTCAACTTGGGGAGACTAGATAGATATGAATAGAATGGGATAGATAGATAGATAGATAGATAGATAGATAGATAGATAGATAGATAGATATGAAAGTAGATCAATAAGTCTGTTGTATTTAGATGAATTTTGATCTGAAATTTACACTTAGTAGTTTTTAACATGTGATTAGATTTTACTACAGAATTAAATACATTGATGAGGAAGTATATTATATTAAAAAATAAATATTTTTTGTTTGAATTTATCTATGAGTTACCATTATTTTCATTTTAATATTGTCGTCTTTGTTGTAATTATCATGTTTCAGCCACTGTACCCACTGCCTTTTTCAGGTTTCTATCAATCAAGCTAACCTTCAGAAAATTTAGAAATGAACCTTTTATTGAATGTCTGGGTGCCGGCTTTCCTGTTTCTCTGCCCATGTTTAGGGATATTTCATATTGTTCTTTTTATTACTGCTCATTACTATACCGCTATTTCTACTGATTCTGAATCTATACTAATAAACATTAGTCTGTATGTAAATAATGTGAATAAATATTTGTTGTTTAAAATATTTTTTTATTATTAAACTATGAACTTATTGATTTACATCCTTAGATTAATATGAATAGACACATGAAAAAAAAGCAGAATGAGAAAGAGATTTTACATATATATATATTTTTAAAGATAGACACAGAAAGGAAACTGCAAGACCTCCTACAGAAGGTAGCTGAAGAGAGTGACAAAAAAGGATTACAAATAAACTGCAAGAAAACTGAATGCATGGTCATCAGCAAAAAGAGAAACCCAAAATGCCAAATACAGGTGGGCAATATGAAAATCAAGCAGGTACAAAAATTTAAATACCTGGGAAGTGTTCTAACAGAAGACAGAAAGTGCAGCACAGAGATCCGAATGTGAATTGGCATGGTGAAGGACATTTTCCAGAAGCTGAGTAAAGTATTAAGAGACAGGAAACTTTAACTAGAAACAAAGAAGAGAGTACTAGATTGCTATGTGATGTCAGTTCTTCAATATGGCAGTGAATGTTGGACAATATCATTGAAGGTGAAGGAAAAACTTGAAGCCACTGAAATGTGGTTCTACAGAAGGATGATGCGGATATCATGGACCGAGCATGTGAGCAATGATGAGGCGTTGGAAAGAATGGAAACAAAAAGGAAATTAATACTGAGCATCAGGAAGAGACAACTGAAGTTCCTGAGACATGCAATGAGGAAGGAGGGCTTAGAGAACCTGATACTAACAGGCCAGATACAGGGAAAAAGAGACAAAGGAAAGCAGTGGGTAAGATATTTAAAGGGCCTGAGCAGGTGGATGACAAGGAGCTGCGAGATGTTACAGGAGAAAGCGTGCTAAGAGCCACCAGAGGGATAGGGAGACAAGGAAGGCCATGATCGTCTACGTCCTGAAAAGACAAGGCACATAGAAGAAGATATATATATATATATATATATATATATATATATATATATATATATTATAAGGACATGAAAGAACAGACAGATTAAAAACCTACTGTTTGTTGCATTTACTTTTATAAAAAGTGCTCAATACAGAGTAGAACTTAATATTGTAATTTTGTTCTTACAATGGTTTATAAAAGCATTATATCTCTACACAAAATATTTCATGTTTCAGAATATCATTGTGCTTCTTCAGTTGATCACCTGAAGAATAATAATGATGTTCTGAAATATGAAATTTTTTTGCACAGTGATATAAAATCCTTTCATAAAACATTATTGTAACAAAATTACTATATATATTTATATATATGTATATATATATAGTTTCATTTGCAGTTACCTTATAATAAAAACATTTGGCATTCATTGACTGAGCTGTTGAAATTTTCTAAAATCTTTCTCCAGTAGCTGTTATAACTCTTTCCAGTACTGATGTGGGCTTCCTTCCTTCTTTTGTTTCAAGTAAGGTGGAACATCAACATAATAATCATGTCATTGATTTCTCTTTGAGTTACACGAGCTATCCATTTTAGTTATTGCCGTTGTTGAAAGTCCTCAAGTGATGCAGTTTTTGTTATCTTTTTTATTTTTTTTAATCAGATCACCCCGAGCAAGGCGGTAACGCCACTGATGTGCAGAGGGCTACGTAAGAGTGAAAAGATTGGAAAAGAGAAAGCCAGAAACCACATCCTATACAGGGAACAAGGGATGATCCGCTACACCTGTACAATGGTAAAGTTCTTTGTTTGTAGTTCTGTAGAACCAGTTCACATGGTCCAAAGAAAGATGGTCTTCACCCAGATCCACAGGCTTTACTTGCTCATGCTTTTTTAACTATTTTTTGTTTTTAATCATATCACCCCGAGCAAGGCGGTAATGCCACTGATGTGCAGGGGGCTACGTAAGAGTGAAAAGATTGGGAAAAGAGAAAGCCGGAAACCACATCCTAAACAGAGAACAAGGGATGAGTCTCTACACCTGTACAATAGATGTGGGTGGAGTGTGAACCGGGCAATAGTTTAGTTTATCTACTCCAATTGAAAAAAAGAAAAAAAGAGAAAAAGAAAAGTGAAAAGATTGGAAAAGAGAAAGCCAGAAACCACATCCTAAACAGGGAACAAGGGATAAGCCTCTACATCTGTACAATAGATGTGGGTGGAGTGTGAACCGGGCGATAGTTTAGTCTATCTACTCCAATTAAGTCTATCTACTCCAATTAAATTTTTGTTCTTAAAAAGGGTTTATATAAAGCTGGCAGTTTAGATATTTTTGAATTGGTTCAGCATCATGCATGATATCCATATGAAGGTCTTGAGACATATATATATATATATATATACACTGTACTGTGCAAAAGTATTAAAACAAGAACTATTTTATCTTTTATGAGACATCAAAATAAAGTTTAAAATCCCCCCTGTCCTAACACTTTTCCACACTACTGGTAGTGTGCGAAAGTGTTAGGGGTGTTTTTCCTAAAAACCTCACTAAAATTCAAATACAGAGTGAAAAGCCAAGTAAATTGCTAATAAATATTGATTATTTAAAACTAGGTGTAAAAGAAATGTATTAAAATAAGTTATATTTATTTTTTCCTATTTTCCATTAAATAAGTTATTTTGAAACTACTCATTATTCAATTATCCTTGGATATGACTGACTTTTTTCATATTCCCTCTCTCAAATTGATAAATCTAATGCTACTTTGCAAGACACTCTTTGAGAACAAATACAAGCTGCTAAGCAGGAGATACCATTAGATACATTGAAGAAGCTTGCAATGTCAATGCCTGACAGAATGAAGGCTGTGATCAAAGCAAAATATTATACTAAATATTAAATTTATTTTGACAAGTATTTTTTTCTTGTTAAAACATTTGTTGAGTAAATCAAATAAAATTACTTTAATTAAATTGTTTATCTTCAATAAAAAGACATAAAAGACAAAATAGTTCTTGTCCTAATACTTTTGCACAGTACTGTATATATATATATATAGAGAGAGAGAGAGAGAGAGAGAGAGAGGGGGAGGGAGGGGGACATAAGTTTTTTTGTACAACAAAATGCCAACACATACTTATGGAGAAGGAACGTGGTGAAAAATTCCAAACTATAAGAACAAATAGTTTAATAATATCACTTAAAAACAAAACAAGATTTTAAAAAAGATGAAAAGATCCGTTTAAAAACAAAAAACAAAAAACAAAAAAATAAAGAAGGAAAACTTGAGGTAAGCCTTTCGCCTGACAAAATTAGTTGTGGCTTTATGTCGGAAGAAAATTTAAAATTCAGGAATGAAAAATAAGTAATGTTCAGAAAAGGGTGGGGAGAACAAATTCCCCTTCATCAGCAAGAGACCCCAGTAAATCCAACTGGAGCGTGAGATCTTTTTGTTTGCAGAGAAAAGGAGAGTTTGACTGTATTGTCAAAGCCTCCAGAACAATATATATATATATATATATATATATATATTGTCATCCGCAGACAGATCTGTTTCACTGTATCACAGCTCATCAGTACGGTTAGACTCTGATTGCTTTTAACCCAGGATTGAAACCCGACCGAATTGGTGTCAGTCGGTGATTCTACCTCTGGGCTATGGGCACTCAGTAGAAGAAGGCAGACTTTTTAGCATGTATATTATCATTATACACACCCAAAAGCCAGAGTGCTCTAATCCATTACTGAATGAGCAATGCGTACATGCCTGAGTAGCTACTGTTTTTCAAAGTCTACCATTCTTCCAGAGTGCTCAATCAGGGTGTGAGAGTATATATATATATATATATATATATATAAATAAATTTTTCATACAACACAATGCCAATATATACTTAAGGAGGTGGATCATGGTAGGAAATGGCAAACTATAAAAAACAAATAGTTTAATGGTATCACTTAAAAACAATTGAAAGAGAAAAAAGTTTTAAAAGATCAAAAGATCTACTTAAAAAAAAAGAATGAAAACTCGAGGCAAGCCTTTTGTCTGACAGAAGTAGTCATGGGTATATGTTGGAAGAAAATTTAAAATTTAGGGTTGACTAATGGGTAAGAAAAGGTGTAAAAAATTCCCTGTCATAAATCTTTGCCAAGAGACCCGAATAATTCCAACTGGAGCTTGACATCTTTTTGTTTGCACAGAGACGAAGGGTATGATGGTATCATCAAAGCCTCCAGAACAATAAGGTGGAATGGAGAATGACTTCTGTGCAAAACAGAAAAGTGATTTGCAGAGTAAGAGTCACCACATTCCTTTATAGTCAACAAGTGTTCACCAGTGGCAGATTCGGGCATCCGTGACCACTCAGAGGTATGGGGGTTTTAGGAATAGAGCGGGGTACATGCTGTGACATGCAAACTTCTAATCTTTAAATCATCTGGCCTATATAGTCAGCACCACACGGACATTTAAATTTATAAACAACATTACTTGACTGTAAGATAATCAGGATACCTTTATAAGATAAAAGAAAAGAAGGTTGTGTCAAAAAAATTACACGTGGAGTCAGAACCCCAAAATTACAAGAAATAATCAATGACATATATATATATATATATATATATATATATTTGAGAAAGATGAAGGTTGGATCTTGACTTTTCTCTCTTTGAAAACAGGCTTGGAGGATTAGGGGCAGTCAACTGGAAAAATTGTCAGTTTTTGTAGAAGCAACGTTATGTTTCCCATTCCATTGCTTTGACAAATTCTTCTATGAAAGACAACATCTTAGATGCTTCAGTGTGTAATTTTTGTTTCTTCAAAATATCAATCAATTTCAGTTGTTTTCTGAATCCAGTCATCAATTCATTTTTTGTTTCTCCAAAAAAAAAAAATATATATATATACAACTTAAGAAGACTGAAGAATAAATTTGTAACATTCAAAACATTAATTTAAACCAGTGCTCAATATAAAAATAGAGCAATGAATATTTATTATATGGCTGTGCATTGTGGTGCAGTGGATATCGACTTGGAAGAACAAATTGGGGAGCCGAATTCGATTTTCCATTTGAACTCCTTGCATTTACTTATGCACAAATACCCTTAGAAATGGTATAAACTGTTTCTTCCCTCTAATTATGAGTTAAATAATAGAACAGACTGGGTTCTATAACCTTGGCTGGCAGCCAGCTTACTGCAAAAAGCAATGGCAGCCTACTGCAAGATAATCTTATGCCCAGTCAGTCATGTCTCTTTCAAGACATGATCACCCAAAGTGTGTATCACATATGGCACTTAACTGACTGACTGATATTTATTAATAATTATTATGTTAGAACAAGTGAAAAACTACTACAAAACTGTATATATTGTTTTGACATTGAAAGAAAAATTGTACATTTTGTTTCAACTTTGAAAGGAAAACGTTTATTACCATCATTGTTAACTACTTGATGGGGCATTGTTCTTTCAATGTCAAAACAAAATGTACAATTTTGTAGGAGTTTTTAGCATGTTCTAATGCAATAATTAACAATGTATATGTATATTGAACAAACAAAACCACATTTTTTCCTTTAAGGTAACCTTTTCAGCCAACCCTCATCAGAAGAATCATTAAAACCTTCATAAAATATATATAAATATGCATGTGAATTCTTTAAATTTATGTTAATTTTGAAAAGCTAACTTTTAATCTAAGTATGACCTTTATTTTATGAAACTGATGCTGTATCATATTTTTTTCCCTGTGCCTGTTAATGGACATGAAAAAATCTTGATGTTTATTTGAAATATAGATGGTGTATTTTAATGTTATATCACACACAAACATTTTCAGCTACCTGAATTTTCAACAAAATGAATCACAAAAAGAAATCTATGTTTTGGCATATTTAGTCAAGCGAAAAGTAGTATTTACCTTTCTTTGATTTGCATTTTGTAAAGCAATGAACCAAAGAAAATTTACACCGTCTCATTAACTGAAGAAAAAGAGCATTGTTTAGCCATAATTCCTTAGCAATTTTAATCTACATTTTTTCCATATTGAGTTCTTGATTAATCACCCAATATTCAGCATAAATATTGCCAGGGAAAAAAAGTCCTTTATCTTTACCCTTAAAAGAGCATTGTTTACTCATTCTTCCTCAGCAATTTTAGCCTACATTTTTTCATATTGAGTTCTTGATTAATCACCCAATATTCTGCATAAATATTGCCAGGGAAACAAGTCCTTTATCTTTACCTTTAAAAGAGCATTGTTTACCCATAATTCCTCAGCAATTTTAGTCTACATTTTTTTCCATATTGAATTCTTGATTAATCCCCCAATATTCTGCATAAATATTGCCAGGGAAACAAGTCCTTTATCTTTACCCTTAAAACTTGTGGCAGGCACTACTCAGGAAGTGGTATCAGTGATTTAGTAGACCAATCATTCTGTTTGATAGTGATAGTGGTCACTAAATCATTGGCCATTCTTTACTAGGACAAGTTGTGTGGTGGTCAGAAAAGGAGAGCAGAGAAGAAATACATAATGATGATTAATGATAGAATTATAGATGTGAGCAGTCTGGCTAAAAAGATTCTATCTGGAAACACAGAGAAACAATTCCAGAACAGACATTACATTGAGATTCTTCTATTTTATCAATGTAAGCTGTAATACAGTATATACTAGCAATGATACTTAACATTATAAGGGCCAAGTTTTTTTCTGAGACAATGTATCATCATTTGTCTATTTGAAAGATTTATGTACGATGCAAAGTGTTTAAAGCAAATATATTGTAATTAAAGCAGTTTCATTGGTTTAAAAATTTTGACTGTCATAACAGTCAGTTAAGTGCCATATGTAATACACTTTTGGGCAATCATGTCTTGAAAGTGACATGACTGACCAGGCATAAGATTTTTTTGCATTAAGTGGCCATTACTTTCTGCATTAGACTGATTGCCAAACAAGGCTGGAGAACCTAATCTGTTCTGTTATTTAACCTATACCTAGAGGGAAGAGACTAGCTAATATTCACTGCATCACAAATGAATCAATGGATAAATTTGCTGCTAAAAAAGTTAACTCAATATGTGATGTGAGACAATCTTTCTTACCAGAATCTATCTTACACCTTTATAAGTCTACCAATAATCTAGTTTGTTGTTTCTGCTATATCTCTAGGGATTCTTGATAACATGTAAAGAATAATCTCTAATATTATAAATCCTGACCTGGCATCTCATCTTCAGTCACTTTTTCACTGTAACGTAACTTTCTTGCCCTTTTCTATAAATATTTTCATGGTTATTGTTCTAATCAGCTTTCTTCTTTGGTACTGTGATTTCATGAATTTAAACACTCTATTAGATTGTCAGTTAGGTCTCATAATTATACTGTTGAAATCTCTAGTTGCAACAATAAATCCTATTTTAATAGTTTCTTCTCCTGCACCTCTTGCTTGTGAAACTCACTTTCAGTTTCCTGCTTTTCTGTGAACTATGATCTTAAAAAAGTTTAAATGCAATGTCAATCACCACGTTCAGTCTCTTTGAATTTATTGTCTTCTTTTTCTTTCACTCTGTATAACTCCTTGCATCTTATTAGATTTTGTCACCTTGCTTGGGGTGAAGAAAGACAGAACATTAAGGCACAATGGTAAGTATGGTAGCATTGTCATCAAATGGTCACAAATTCAAATCCTGAGGACAAAGATTAAATGGGATGGATGAACAAAATGCAGTTAATAATCAAATGTTTGTTTTTCTTTTTAAATAAACTAAATGAAGATGAATAAATTCATTATTGAACGAGGTGAATGTTACTTTTTTTATGAATAAATTGTAAAAAAGAATATTACAGAAATGAAAATTTGTATGTGTTTCTTGTTTAAAATATCAACATTGTTTATTTGGTTTCTTCCTTTACTGCCAAGCTAATTCAAAAGCTGATGTAGTTGTAATTTGCAGTGTTGAAGGAATATAATGATAAAACCATCAAAAAGTTTAGGTCCAACCTCTAGTTCTTGAAAAAACATTTTAAAATTAAAATATTTTTACGGCTTCTGCTCCGATGAACTTAGCTCACTGGTGCCCCCTATATATAAATTTACTCGCATGACAAGATTAGCAACTAGGTCCCACCCTTTTACTGTGAAACCAATAAATTGTTAATGCAAATTCTACTCCAGCAGCTTCTTTTCTTGCACTTCCCACTTGTGGAATTCCCTTCCATTTACTTACTTCCCTGATGGCTACAATCTCCAAAAATTTAAAAAGGAAGTCAATAGTCACCTCCTATCTCACTAACCTGCATCCTCTCTCTGAGGCTCTTTTCTTTGTCCACTCCACTCTCATCAGTATTCTCATTCTTCTCTTACCCACTTCCTGACACCCCCTATAACCTGTCACTCTTTCTCATAATGTAATCCCCTGCAAAACAGTGGCAGTTATATGCCTTGCTTGGGGTATTATGATGATAAAAAAAAATTCTATACATTTATATTCCAGAGAATGTAAATATAAAGTGGGGGATCAATTTTATATTACAATCAATATATAAATTGATCCCTCACTTTATGGCCACATTTATCCTTTTCTTACACACTTCTTGAAACCCCCTAGAACCTATCACTCTTTCTCATAACATTCCTCCTATATAACCCTCTGCAAAACAGTGGTAGTAAAATGCCTTGCTTGGGGTAATATGATTATAATAATAAAATTATAATTTTTGTATTTTTTTTAAGTAAAAGATATGATTTTATTAACTACAACATATTTACATTTAATTTTCAGCCTTTCTCCAGATTTCTCTTACTACTAAAAAGTTCAAATTTGTATTTGTCTGTCAACAATACATTTTGCTAAATTATGAATACTTTATACAAGAAACAATATATAGTTTTCACCATTAACCATTCAGTAGACTCTTCAAATAAGTTAAATGTTAATACATTTTCTAAATGTTAACTCAGCACTGATTAATATAAACTTGACGTATATAACTGCCTCTGTTTTAAAAAAAAAGAGTGTGCCATTATGACAGTATTTTCAAAATTTTTTTTTTTTATCTAATTTTTAATTTTAATGTTTTTCAATGAATATCAGCTCAGAATGAAAATAGACATCTGAGTTCAAATTCCGTTTGAATTCATTGCATTAATTTACATGAAAATACATTTGGTAAAGATATGAATCCATTGATTTTCTCTCCAGATAGGGGTTAAATAGCAGGACAGAATGGATTCTGTAGCTTTGATTGGCAACCAGAAACTACAAAATTGTAATATTGTGTCTGTAAGAAAGAGGTTACATAATGGAAAATATGTCATCATTCACAAGAACATGCAAAGATTTTTACTATATGAAGGGTGGAAAGTGAGGACTGATCGGCTCCAGCCCAGATATGGCAGCAATCATTCTAACCTGACTCATATAAAGATAAAATATGAGAGAAGGAGTCAACTTCTTGTATCAATAGAATACACTGGGCATTTTCCTAGTATCTTTGCCAATAGATTGGACATAAGACCTGTTGCAGAGTGGCTGACAAACATGCAGCACTCTCAATGATGAAATGGCTCATAGACTAAAATGGTCTATTCAAGTAAAGAATAGTAGCATTCAAGGCATAATATTTGAGTGTCATTCAATTAATGTTCAAACTGATTACTTCGGTAACTATTGTGATCTATACCCCACTTTTCTCTGTTGTAAGTTCTATCTTGTTTGTCACCGTAACTATTGTAGTGTTCTGTGCTTAGTAATCTGCAGTATGCTTTCTCTGTGTATCCTATCCACCTTGGCAATACAACAAAATCTGAAAATAATTTATATCAACTTGGTTATGTTAGTCACTTTGATGTGTAACATCAACTTAACTGGAAAAAGTTAACTGAACTGTAAGTAGTTTTCATTAAATAATATTTAATTAATTTCCTCATTTCCTTAAAAGAACAGTGAAGGGAAGAGGTATGGTGAAGTAATGGATAATGGCTCAGGTTAAAGAATCAGAGAGCTGAGTTCGAATTCTGATTGAGTTCATTACATTCACTTATGCGCTAATACTCTTGGAATCAATCTCTTCTTCTCCCTCCTGTTGTGAATAAATATGCAGAACAGACTGGGTTCTATAGCTTTGGGTGGTAGTCAGTCTAGAAGAAGGAAAACTATGAATTCAAACCAGCCCGGAGAAGGTTGGCCTCTGTTGGGCTATCTTGCTCAAGAAACACTACTTCTACTATCACTGTCGTACATGTAATGCCTTATGACGCTAATGGGTTATGAGATTCATGACCATGATCATGATGAGGGGGTAATGAAACTTCTGTTCTGTATTTAGTCAGATTGGGCCAAGAACATTTCTCTACACTCTTGTGTGTGTGTATGTATATATATATATGTGTGTGTGTGTGTGTGTGTGTGTGTGTGTGTGTGTGTGTGTGTGTGTTATGTCTTGAAGGCTGTTACAATGCGTTGAATGAAATAAAGGAAGGTTGGGAGGTGTTTGTATGACCTGTTTATTTATATTAATATTTCGAGACTATAATCTCATTGTCAGAATGGCAGAGAAAACTTCAAACTGTCCGTGCTTTTAGTTGTCCATCTATGAATGGCTGGCTTTATCCACTGCTGCTGTATGTGAGTGCATGTATGTACGTGTGCATGTGGGCGTGTATGTGAGTGCGTATCTATGTGTGTTCTAGTTGTTTTTTTTATGGTCTGATGGTGTGTGTGTTTGTGTGAGAGAGAGGGCATGTGTGTGTGTGTGTGTGTGTGTGTGTGAGTGATTGTGTATGTGTGTGTATTCAAGATGGGGTTTTTTGTTGGTCTGATGGAATCAGTTTGTAGGATCCAGGAGTTGATGTAACTTTGACCCGGTCAAAGGATACCAGTTACATGGTTGTTATCTTATCTGTTTGATTTATCTGGTGGTGTTTGCTCGTTGTGTGAGCTGTAATTGAATCTTCTTTTCTCTGTGTGTGCGCGTGTGTGTGTGCGTGTTCTGACCTGGTTCATGCTTTTTTTTTTATGGGCACCTCTGCTAATACAGCCATTCTCCTACAATCAACATTTCTCTACACTCTTGTGTGTGTATATATATATATATATATATATATATATAATTCTCCTACCATCAACCTTACATTATTTAACAGTGGAATTTGAGTTTTGAAAGTTAAAAAATAAAATAGATGCTTACATAATGCCTGCCATGCACATCATGTGACAGCTTTAAAGAACTCTCCTTTTCATGAAAATGAAGGCATGACAACACCAGAAAAATAACATCCTTGAAAATGGCCTGTGAAGAGGCTAAAAGCACTTGGAAAGTTGATAATTATGGAACATTTTTACATTTCTTATCTCCAGCATTGGGCTACAGTGGATATTAACTCGGGACGAGAGATTGGGGTGCTGAGTTTGAATTCCAGTTAAATTCCTTGCATTCACTTACGCACAGATACCCTTGGGAAAGGTATTAAGCCGTCTCTTCCCTCCAGTTATAGGTTAAATAATAGAACAGATTGGGTTCTATAGCTTGGCTGGCAACCAGCCTACTGCAGAAAGCAATGGCAACCTACAGCGGGATAATTTTCTGCCCAGTCAGTCATGTCTCTTTCGAGACATGATCACCCAAAACATGCATCATGTATGGCACTTAATTGACTGATCTCCAGCAAAAAGGGAACATGTGAGAATACTGGAAAAACGAAATAAAAACCATATATATATATATATATATATATATATATATATATATATATATATATAGTTTATAAAGGAAAACTCAACAGGTCATATCAGTTACAAATTATAAAGAAAGGAAAGAGGGAAGAAAGAAATAGAGTCCAGTTCTAAATGTTAGATTAGTTTGAAGTTGTTCAAACCTTCTTGAAAGGGTTTGACCTCTGAAAAAAACCAATTCCTTTGACTTTTGGCATCTGTTTGACCCCATTAAATCAACCTACTTACTTATACTAACTTCTCTCCACATATACATATGTGTACATTCCCACATGTACTTACAATGTTTACATATCCACTGTTTTCTTTTTTTCTTTTTTTTCTTTTTGGGTCCTTATGTTCTCATACTATTTATTTCCTTCTTTCTTTTCTTTCTTTCTCTTCTTTCCCCTTCTATTTATTGTCATTTATTTATTGTCATTTATTGTCATTTATTTGTTTGTTTGTAATTTTGTTTATTATTATTATTTTTATTGTAATCCCTCTCTTCATTTTAAGAAAAGATTCATTCTGCAGAAATTTTGTACCAGATGGAGGAAATATTGTAAGGTCTGATGATATGAGTTAATTAAACTCATTGAAATGTACTATAGTTTATAACTGAGATGACACATTGAGTTTTCTTTTATAAACTTCATATCACTCTGGTTAACACCCATCGTGTATTTGTGCAGCAAACTCTCTTTTATGTAGGTTTCATTAAAAATGACAGACAGGGTATTTCTAAATCAGGCAATTTGTATTTTAGGTAGGTTCTTTTTTTTATTTTGTTTTTTAATAGCCTAGGCCTCATATCTTTTCATTACTGGTTTCAAGGTTGCATTAATTCTATCTATCTATCTATCTATCTATCTATCTATCTATCTATCTATCTATCTATCTATCTATCTATCTCAGTCCTTTTCTATCTATCTATCTATCTATCTATCTATCTATCTATCTATCTATCTATCTATCTCAGTCCTTTTCTATCTATCTATCTATCTATCTATCTATCTATCTCAGTCCTTTTCCTATCTATCTATCTATCTATCTATCTATCTATCTCAGTCCTTTTCTATCTATCTATCTATCTATCTATCTATCTAGTCCTTTTCTATCTATCTATCTATCTATCTATCTATCTATCTTTTCAGTCTATCTATCTATCTATCTATCTATCTATCTATCTCAGTCCTTTTCTATCTATCTATCTATCTATCTATCTATCTATCTATCTATCTATCTATCTCAGTCCTTTTCTATCTATCCATCTATCTATCTCAGTCCTTTTCTATCTATCCATCTATCTATCTCAGTCCTTTTCTATCTATCCATCTATCTATCTCAGTCCTTTTCTATCTATCCATCTATCTATCTCAGTCCTTTTCTATCTATCTATCTATCTATCTCAGTCCTTTTCTATCTATCTATCTATCTCAGTCCTTTTCTATCTATCTATCTCAGTCCTTTTCTATCTATCTATCTCAGTCCTTTTCTATCTATCTATCTATCTATCTATCTATCTATCTATCTCAATTCTTTTCTATCTAGCTATCTCAGTCCTTTTCTATCTATCTATCTATCTATCTGGATGCATGTGTGTGTGTTTGTGTGTATGTATGTGTCATTTTATGTGTTCATGTTGGAAGAAAAATATTTTGTTTCCCCCAAATGGATTTCATATGAGTTAATGAAAATGATATTTAAAACACTTATTTATTGATTTGTACTTCTGTTATTATCAAAATTATCTCTATTATTATTGTTATCCTCATTATTATTATTATTATTAAAAATATCCCATCCAATGTTGATTGTTTAAAAAACATATGTAAAATAGGTAAATATTTGATTTGCTTACTTGACTTTGATCCGATGGCAACTATAAAAAACTAGACATTCCCATCCTAAAAATGATGAATATATTTTTTCTCCCTCAGTGAATTGAATGGGTCTCTTGCATATTTTCAAATTGATAAGAAAGTTGAAATATTTCTTAAACTGTGTTCAGAATAACCATTTCATTTTTTTAAAAAGGGATAAAAATTTTAATGATTTAACTGCATATCTATCTAAACTTATTTATAAATGGAACTTTGTCTCTTTGTGTGTGTGTGTGTGTGTGTATATCTGTGTGTGTGTCCGTTACCTATAGACTTCAAAACAGCTGAACCGATTTTATTAAAAATTTACACAGTTGTACTATAAGCGTCTGTGAGTGTTCTTAGCTAGGTTTTGTGTAGGTTTTTTGTCTAGGTACCCCCAATAAATATCAATAATCGAAAAAATCAGGTTATAGAAGGAGTGGTTCGATTTTAATCAAATTTGAGACACTCATAGACAAAGACATAAGAAACAATATTCAGAAATTTCAAGGTTGCAGTTCTTACAATAGTGCAGAAAATCGATAATATATATATATATGTATATATAAAAGGCAAGATGTTTGTGTGTGTGTGTCTGTTTATCTGCCTGTATGTCTATATTTTTTCAGCCCTTTTATTTTAGTTTTTACTTTGGGTTTGGCTCTAAGTAGGTATAATTGTAGTTCTTAGTCTCAGCCATGATACCATTTACTCAGAGGACTTATTTAGCCTTCAAATTTCAATTTCTGACGAAAAAAACTTATTTGATATTGATACCAGGAAATCAAAATTTGACTTACATCCATTCATTTTTCTTTCAGTCTGTGGTTTCACTTTAACTGGAAACAACTATTGCTTTTTATGCATATCTTTTTTAATTTTGAAGTTCATTCTTTCAGTACATATATTTGTTGAATTATTCTACTTTTGCTCGTTTAGATTGGTTTCTAATATCTTTTTGAAGTGTTCTTATATTCTGTTCCATGCCATAGCATTGTTTGCTGTCATCTTTTTATCTTGGAGAGAATTTCATGTCATCTATTCCTTTTTTTCTTTGTCCAATTTTCTTAGGCATGATCTTATTTGCTGATGTAACTAATGCTTTTCTTAAGGGGTCCTACTTAGAATTTCTAGTCTCATTTATTTCATTGTTTTTGTACATATACAGCTCTTTCAAGGCAGAATCATTTAAATATTTGTTATATTTCAATTTGGATAATGCCTTATCCTTTTTTAACATATATTTTCACTCTAAGGATACATATCAATGGAAGGCAGTCATGTCTGCATTTGACACTTGGGCATATTTTACAGTGTAAAATTTAATACCTGAATCTTTTATTGATGGTTATAGAGTCAATTTGATAGAGTGTGTAGCAGAATTAAACTAGAAATAAAACAAAGACAGTTTTGGTTTCATTAAAGACACTGGAGCAAGTAATGTGATATTTATGTTCGGAATTATATCAGAAAGAGCAATACAAACACAAAAGGAAATGTACCTATGCTTCATAGATTGAACTGCTAGAAAGGTTTGATTTCTTTCAGAAACAGAATAATCCAGACTTTATAGTAGGAGCAAACCAGCAACATACAGATAGAAAATGAATTCAATAAATATAGAAAAGTAGAAAGGGGTGTAAGACAAGGAAGTATCTTCTCACAAGACTTAACTTTGATAGTAAAGGGATTCTGAGAAAATTAGAAGTTCTACCATGATTCATTATTAGCAGCCACCGTGTTAACATAAGATATACAAATAACACAGTGGTGATAGCAAACACTGAAAGTAAACGACATGAGCTTCTACAGACTGTAGTGAAAGAAAGCAAAAAGAAAGGATTAAGCATTAATTGTCTGAAGATAGACTCAGACAATTGAACAGGTGAAGAGGCTCATCCCTTGTTCCCTGTTTAGGATGTGGTTTCTGACTTTCTCTCTTCCAACCTTTTCACTCTTTTCTTTTTTTCTTTTTTTTTCAATTGAAGTAGATAGACTAAACTATCGCCCGGTTCACACTCCACCCTCGTCTATTGAACAGGTGAAGAGGCTCATCCCTTGCTCCCTGTTTAGGATGTGGTTTCCGGCTTTCTCTTTCCCAATCTTTTCACTCTTACATAGCCCCCTTCACATCAGTGGCGTTACCGCCTTGCTCGGGGTGATATGATTAAAAAAAAAAATCATGGGTATCAGCAAAAGAAAAAACCCAAAATGCAAACCACAAATTGGAGTCACCAGAATCAAAAAAGATATAAAATTTTAAATAACTAGAAAGTGTTTTAACGGAGGATGAAAAATCAAAATCTTGGTTCTCTGTGCAGGGCCTGGAAGTTTTTTCCGTCTGAATCTATCCTGCACATTTATGAATCTACCATCCGCCCGTGCATTGAATACTGTTGCCATATCTGGTCGGGTGCCTCTGCTATTCTCCCTGGGTTTCTTGACAAGGTACAGCAGAGGGTCTGTAATGTGATCGATACCGACTTAGCAGACCACCTGCAGCCTCTCTCTCACCGGCACGACGTGGCTTCCCTGTATCCCTTCTATAAATACTTTCACGGCTTCTGCTCTGATGAACTTAGATCACTGGTGCCCACTAGGTTTGAATTTGCATGAGATACTAGATTAGCAACTAGATCCCACCCTTTTACAATGAAACCAATAAAATGCAACCACAACTTCTACTCCAACAGTTTCTTTTCTCGCACTTCCCGACTGTGGAATTCCCTTCCACATGACTGCTTCCCCGATGGCTAAAATCTCCAGGAGTTTAAATGTAAGGTCAATAGACACCTCCTAACAAACTAAGTTGCTTCCATTCTTTCAAACACTCTTCCCATCTACCCAACTATCTATCACCCCCATTCTGACATTTTCTATATCTAACCACTCTTTCTATTTACCTTCCCCTATGTAGCCCCAAGCGCAATAGTGGCAGTGGAATGCCTTGCTTGGGTTGAAATGATTAAAAAAAAAAATATGCACTGGAAAAGAAAAAGAAGTTGTTTTGTATTTGGAGGGATTTCATACGACAAGCTCATCAAATTTAACCAACTAATGTAACTGAAAATTAAAATCAAAGAAATACCCAAATTATAGTTCTAAAATAATAATCAACTCCCCAAAAATAATATATATGTAGATAAATTGATCACGAATTTCAAAATATGCTAAGACAATTTTTGGATTGAAATAACAGTTGAGTAAGCATGGAAAATACAGCTTTATTCTTAGATGTTAATAAATGTTTCTAGTTTTATTAGATAAAAATACATTTGATTTTTGTTTTTATTTTTATCATAGCCTTGAACAATTTTCTTTTCAAATCCCAATTTTAAATAAATTTCATGCGGTAGTGCATAGCAAAACATAAAGTTATTTTATTTGTATATTCTTGAAATAACAAATTCTCAGAACATTGTTTTGCTTTTTTTTTATATTATTTTATTACACAGACATAACATAGCAAACTGCCTTGAATATAGAAAAGGTAAAAATTCACAATTATAATGAAAAATTCTAAATTCTGCTTTTCACGATGCTAAAACAATATAGCAGGAGTTATAAATATCCCTTTTCTCACACAAAAAAAACAAATAAATTTAATTTACAACATTAAAGAAAACAAAGAAAATTATAGCAAGAAAACAAAAATAAGTGAAACCAGAAAAAAAAATGAGGAAAATAAAAATTTCTATCCGGACACAAACACACATACACATATACACACAAGTCTATATCTATAAATTTTTCATTCAAAAGTGAATTCTTGCCAATAAATATGGCTGACTCCTTGTTGTCTAGCAACAAAGATGCCTGACTCCTTGTTGTCTAGCAACAAAAATGTCTGGATCTTTCAAAGTTTGAATGATGGAAATGTCTAATATATATGACAGACCTTGACTAGCATTCTGGACTACTTTTCCCCCCACAGGGGCCAACCTATCTGATCTACTGCCTACGTACATATATACCAACAAGCCTATCTGTGTAATGGACTTGCTGAGAAAATCCATGATTCTTTATACCAATTTTGATGGCTGGATGGTTCCCTTGTTGATGTTGTCTGATAATCTGTAAACATAGAAGCAATATATTGTTGACATACCTAAGAATGAGTGCTTCATCCAATACTGATAAGTATTTTGTTGGACACTGTGCTTGTAGTTGAGATTTAGTTCAATAGACTATTAAGAGAAAAATATATGATGTACAATAGGAATTCATAAGCTTATGAAATATTTGTTGTAGTTTTAATTGCTTTTTCCTGATAATAAAAAGGGAGATAATAAAAAGAGATAATAATATTATCTGGTGCCAACATTTAAAAAAGGTTTATGTCAAAGAAGATAGGAAATCAAATGAAATTTCTAATGTTGAAATTACCTTCTAAAGTAATTTTAATAATTTTGTATATATATTGTTTTTTAAACGCAGTCTACCAGAAGACTTTAGAAAAAAATGCCAAAATTTGAATAATTAGAAAAAGAAAGATGAAAAATAAAGAGGATAAAGAAGGGAGAAAAAAAGAGAGAGAGAGAAACAAGTAGAAATGGATAAATTTTGTAAAAACAAATATGAATAAGAAAAACAAGAAAAGTAAAAGAAAAGGAAAACTGTATGAATGAAGGAATGAAAATGGAGAAAGAAGTGAATCTGGAAGAAAGGGAAAATAAAAAACAAATAAGGAAATGAAAAACAATTGAAAAAGAAAGAAATATAAAGAAAGCTGATGAAACAAAAGAAATTTTATCTGAATGAAAACCTATGACATATCATAAAGGGAGATAAGAGAAAAAGGAAAATAAAACATAAAAAATTAGGACTAAAACAAAAACAAAAAGTTGGCAAAGAAAACAAAAGGGAAAAAGAAAGGAAAAAAGAAGTGAAAGACAGACGTAAGAGTGGGAGAGAAAGGTGAAGAAAGGCCGTGCTGAAGATAAAATGAAGAAATGCAAAATGTTATTGAAGTAACAAGAATGATGATGAATATAATTAAAAAGAGTAAAATAAAAGTATTAGAGACCTTAATTAAAAGAGTGTCATGTGATAATATTTGGAAGGGCAGATAACCATGACCATCAAGATGCAACCAAAGAGAAAAGATTGCAATAAAAAAGAAACACAGAAAGTAAAGGAACAAAAAATAATAAAAAAAAGGCATATCCGCAGAAATGCATCTCACAAAGAGAAAAATTGTTTCTAATGAATAAATACTCCAAATCCCAAATATCACAAATAAACAAGAAACTGAACTTCCATCTTAAAATATCCAAAGGCGAATTGGCATGGCAAAGGACGCGTTCCAGAAGATGAGCAAAATACTAACACACAGGAAAATCTCAATAGAAATGAAGAAAAGAGTGCTAGACTGCTACGTGATGTCAGTTCTTCAATACGGCAGTGAATGCTGGACAATATCATTGAAAATGAGGACAAAACTGGAAGTGGCCGAAATGTGGTTCTACAGAAGGATGCTACGGATATTGTGGACTGAGCATACAAGCAACGACGAAGTGTTAGAAAGAATGGCAACAAAAAGGAAATTGATGCTGAGCATCAGGAAGAGACAACTGAAGTTCCTGGGACATGCAATGAGGAAGGAGAGCTTGGAGAACCTGATAATGACTGGACAGATAGAAGGAAGGAGAGACAGAGGAAGGCAGCGGATAACATATTTGCAGGGCCTGATCAGGTGGATGACGGAACGGGGGTTGCCAGGAGCAACAGGAACAAACATACTAAGAGCCACAAGGGATAGGGAGACGTGGAGATCCATGATCGCCTATGTCCTGAAGGGACAGTGCACATAGAAGAAGAGAAGAATAAAAAAATTATTACATTTTCAAAATTTTAAGATGGAAGTTCAGTTTCTTCTTTAAATTTATTGTAAATTGACCCCTCTTCCTATGCAAACCAAAAAGAAATAGACTCATACCATGCGATAAAGTATATTCTTACCTTACAAAATTGTTATCATTTCATGTTAACAAAAGGCTAATATTTATATTATTTAAAGCATATTCTCATTTACAAAATTTCAATTAATTTCAAAAGAGCCAAGAATTATGAATTTAAAGTGTATTATTAGTCCTTCTATATGGCACTGAATGCTGTACAATCTGCTAATAGATGAAGAAGAGATTTGAAACAACAAAAATATGGTTCTGCAGAAGGCTACTGAATATCTCTTGATATCCAGCCAAGAATCTTTTTTTTCTCCATCCTTTCTTCTTTTCTATATCGGTCTATTTATGTTTTCCCTTTAACCTGATTATCTTTTCATTTTTCTCTGACTTTTTTACTTCCTACCTTTCTTCTTCCATGCTTTTTCCCCCCCTTCTTTCTTAGATCATTTTCTCCAGTCCCTTCATACTTAATATTAGTGTGTAGGTTTCTTAACCAGAATTTGTATGATTTTAACAGAGGATTTTTTAATCAGACACAGATACTGCACTTTGATTCTAAGTAGAAAAGACTAATGGTTATACATATGAACGGGTAGAATAATAACATAAAGACTTTACTTTCTAGAGCCTTTACTTTGCTTTTTGATAAAGCTCAAAATCTTCCTAAATAACTAATATTCTGTTTTTAAAGAAATGACCAGTCAGTATTATTTACAAGGTAGACATTTGTAGAGATTCAGGTAAAGAACTTTATGCTCTTAATTTCATTTGTGAACATAACTGGGTTAGAAATTTAACAAAACCATTGGTTAATCAACTTTGAATCAGATAAAACAGAGCTTAGCAAACTTTTGGAGGGAGTGGGCCAGAAAGCTATGCAGTGTCTTGGAGGAGGGCCATGATATAAAATGTGCTATAATATATTGTCACAACCTAAGGCTGCTTCATCCAGAAGGTTGCCTTCATCTGGAGTTTTAAATAAAAGGCAAAAAAGTTAATATCACATTATTTACACATAGTTCCTTATTTTCTGCAGGAACAAAAGGATAACATCTAATACAATCAACAAAAAATGGCAATACAGTTAGAAGAGGCTAATTATTTAATGAGATACTTGTTTCTGCTTATTGTTCAATAACTTCTCCACATCAGGTGAAGTATTTATTGTTGTAGAGTGACTGACACTCCTGCAACACTCACAATGATGGAATGGCCCAAGGCCTGAAATAGTCTATTTAAGTAATGAACAGTAGCATTAAAGACATAATATTCGAGTGTCATTCAAGTAATATTCAAACTAATTACTTCAGTGACTATTGTGATGTAACCCCCTCCTCTTTGTGTTGTAAGTTCTGTCTTGTCTAGTATTGTAACTATTGTACTGTTCTGTATATATTTGTTGTGTATCGTATTCACCTCAGCGATACAGCATTCATGGATGATAGGAGCAAAACATCATCCTTGTTGTCTTCATTCAATCTTGTTCTTAAATGACTTTTAGCATATTTAATTAAAAAAAAAGTTGTTCACAAACATATATACTTCCAAATAATGAGACCATCACTTTCACATTATTTAATGGGCTTTTATTTTCTGCTTGGTAAAAACGTTTTTCTTGTAGAAGTCAGTAGTTAATTCAAAATGAAATTTTGATTTCAAAAGTTTGTTGCATCGTAAGTTGATTAACACTAGCTGATATTTTTTCTGCCACATGCTCCAAAAATGAATAAGATAATTAGTGTCCAGGTGTTAAGTTGCTGGGTGAGAGAAAAATCCTTCACAGTTTGCTGACCCCTGAGATAAAACATGTTTAAAAAGATATTGGAAAAGGTTTTTCTTCGGTTTTATGACATTTAAACTTTTATTTTTCTCTTATTTTTGTTCTTCTTTAAAATGAATTTCTTACTTTTATGTATTATGAATGTGTGGCTAGCATAATTCTTACTGGCACAGAAAGTTAAATCAATTCTCGCCTAGTCTGATGTGTTCAATTTCACAATAATCCTATTGTGAATGGCATGCATTCATCCTTCTCAAGCTATAGATTAAATAACTAGGCCAACTAAGCTTTCTAACCTAGGATGGCAACCAGCCAACAGATCTACTATGAATTAAAAACCATGGAGAAAGTAATGTTAAACTACTCCATTGTCATTCTCAAGAATTTCTGACAATTTGCAGATAATAAAGAAATTTTCTGAAGAGCCATAATCACTTAAGTTTATTAAATGATATGACATTAATATATATATATATATATATATATATATATAGTCATCTGCAGACAGATCTGTTTTGGTGTATCACAGCTCATCATCGGTTAGACAGCTGATTGCTTTTTACCCAGGATTGAAACTCGATTAAATTGGTGATTCTACCTCTGAGCTACGGGCGCTCAGGAGAAGAAGGCAGAGTTTTTGCGTGTATATTATCATTATACACACCCAATAGCTGAGAGTGTTCTAATTCATTGCTGAATGAATGATGCATAGATGCCAGAGTAGCTACTGTTTTTCAAAGTCTACCATTCTTCCAGAGTGCTCAATCAGGGTGTGAGAGCATTATTTATATATATATATATATATATATATATATATATATATATATATACACGCACATCATATTTCCTTTGTATAATTACAATCTCATAAACTTTAACCTATAAGTTAACTTAACAAATTGTTTTTCATATAAATATAGAAAATTTAATGGTATTTTATAAATGAATGGGAAAGACTTAGGTCTGATAAAATTAAAATATATATTTTTTTTTATTGCTGGTCAACCAATATAAAGCAGAAGAACTACTTAGGGTTACTGAATGAGATCGTTGTAAGAGCATAAAGGGAAGTGTATATTATTAGGATATGTAGGACAGATATTAGTTGATCCTAGATTTGAAGAGATTAAAAGGGGTTAAGAAAGCATTATCTCAGGAGTCTATTTCATGACATGACAGTTTTGAGCAAGAAGCTGTATGAGTAAAAATTTCTCATTCCTAAAGAATGCAAATGATTTCACTCCGTGTACATGAAATGGCATGCCCGAGCTGTGAAGGTCTGAACTGGTGTGAGTAAGGAATGGAGCACTCTTCTTAACATTTGCCATAGTCATAACAATAAAGTAGTAAAAGGCTAGACATATTTTGTCTGTGAGAAAGGAGTTGCAGGATGAAAAATAATTCATCACCAACAAGACAATGTAATCACTTCTGAATTCTATCAAGGTGGAAAGTGAATACAGAGTAACATCAACCCAGTAGCAATTCTTGGTCTGATATGAAATATAGCGGGAGAAGTTGGGTAATTTCTTGAGCAGTACAAGGAACTGAACATTTTCTTTTAGCATCTTTAGCAATGGTACTAACAATGGTAAGTTTTAGTTCCAATAAATGTTCAAGGCAATGAACTTCATTTAGAGTAGAATAGCTCATCAGACCTAAAGCAAATTTAAAGTCCTCTGTGATTTAATTATGTATAGATTTAATAGCCATTAATATTTCTTGTTGCTATTCCAGTTTTGTTTATTACAGAATCTTATTCTTGTAGGTAAGCATATTGAATTTAGTATCTCTCTCTCTCTCTCTCTCTCTCTCTCTCTCTCTCTCACACATACACACAAGAAACTTATACAAAAGGCAAGCACTTAAGAACCTGTGTTTTGTTAGTAGAAAATTTAGTCACTCTTTTCTGTTATGGATATTCTGTAATCTGAAATAATTTACATGTCATTTAGGATTAATTATTGTGACTTACTAATTCCATACAACATATTAAATTCTTCTTCTTCTTCTTCTTCTTCTTCTATGTGCCCTGTCCCTTCAGGACGTAGGCGACCATGGCTCTCCACGTCTTCCTATCCCTTGTGGCTCTTAGTATGTTTGCTCCTGTTGCTCCTGGCAACCCCCATTCCGTCATCCACCTGATCAGGCCCTGCAAATATGTTATCCGCTGCCTTCCTCTGTCTCTCCTTCCTTCTATCTGTCCAGTCAGTATCAGGTTCTCCAGGCTCTCCTTCCTCATTGCATGTCCCAGGAACTTCAGTTGTCTCTTCCTGATGCTCAGCATCAATTTCCTTTTTGTTGCCATTCTTTTTAACACTTCGTCGTTGCTTGTATGCTCAGTCCACGATATCCGTAGCATCCTTCTGTAGAACCACATTTCTGCCGCTTCCAGTTTTGTCCTCATTTTCAATGATATTGTCCAGCATTCACTGCCGTATTGAAGAACTGACATCACGTAGTAGTCTAGCAAAGTTTTATACCCTATTCTAAATCTTTGAAATGTAACAGTGGATATTTTTGTTATTTTCTTTGTTTGAACTGTTATAAATAGTTACATTTTTTTTAGATTTTTAAATAGTTAAATTTCCAAGAAATTTCTTTTTCTTTTTCATATTATTAATGGGTTGAGCAAATAGCTTGTTCAATTTATTAAGTAAATTTTCTACTTAATAGTTGAACAACATTTTTGTCCAAGAGCAGCAGCAGCAGCAACTACTACCACCACCACCACCATCATCATCATCATTATTATTATCTTTCTGTTGGATACACATTTACTTCTGGGTCCCAACTAGAGATCTAATGTCTGAAATGGCTTCATGACATTTTCCACTGATCCTTTTTGTAAAAAAAAAAAAAAAGACAAAAAGAAACCTGAGTTTTTTTTTTTAATCATTTCACTCCAAGAAAGGCAAAACAACAACTTGTGTGAAGATGGCATTTGATGATGCATTTAAATTTTGGGAAATTGTAGCTATCAAGGAAGTCAATAAATGGAAGGAAGTTACACAGGCAGAAAATGCGATAAAAGAAACTGTTAGAGTAAACAAGATGGTTATATTTAACTATTTTAATGGTAAAAGGGTGGGACCTAGATGTCAATCTGGTAACATGCTTAAATTCATCTAAGTTATTCTCAACATTTGTTGGTAAAACCACATTTTATCATTTTAAGTTTTGTTTCTATTCTGATGATACAATGTACAATTCTTCCTTCCTTTCCTCAACTATCTTCCTCTCTATGCAATTTCTTTGTAGTCTCTACCTTCTAAGAACTTCCTCACTTGCCACATTCTCTAGCCATGGTATTTTCAGCATTCTTCTGCAAAAAACACTACATTGTCACTTTATTATTCATTTTCTGAAAAGCAGTTTTCATTATTCTTTTGTGCCTTTGAAATTCTGTGTTACTTTTTATCATCACTTATTAAATTATCCATAGGTTTCAGCTTCCACTCATTCAGGTTGGTTGGTTGGTTGGTTGGTTCATTTAACCAGCATATCAACCTTCATTAGGTCTTTTAATGCTGAAAATTGTTTTGATTTGTTTTATATAGTTTATTTGTTTTATTGTTTTTGTTTGTTGATATTTTTGGTGGGAGGATTGATTCAAAAAGGTTTTGTTGGTAACAGTTTTCATTCAAAAAGGTTTTGTTGACAACATTTTCCTTTTAAAAAGGTTTTGTTGGTAACATTTTTCATTCAAAAAGGTTTTGTTGACAGCATTTTCCTTTTAAAAAGGTTTTGTTGGTAACATTTTTCATTCAAAAAGGTTTTGTTGATAACATTTTCCTTTTAAAAAGGTTTTGTTGGTAACATTTTTCATTCAAATAAGTTTTGTTGATAACATTTTTCATTCAAAAAACTTTTGTTAGTAAACACTTTCAGAGCATTTTTACCCTGGTTTGGGGGTTAGCTATTTACCCATAGCTGGGACCCTAACAGGTGCTACCACTCTGGGTCAGGGTGGACCTGGGAACAACAGCAATTAAGATGTAGTTCCATGCTCCTCACAACCTCCCAATCATAGGCGTTGTTGCCAGATGCAGTTTATGGTCATACCCAGGACCTCCACTCATTTAATTTTTCCCATCCCTAATATGTAATTGATATCTTGGAATGCCTATTTTGTTCACCACCATATATTCTGTCTTCTTACATTTAATTTTGTCAAGTTCTCAGTTATTGTTTTCTTCTGCCTTTCTTACTGTCAATTTATCTTGCAAGTGATAAAAATTTCCAGTTAGTTTCCTAACTGTTATGTACAGTCTCTTTGTAGTTCTTACTCTCCTTTGACATCCTCACTTGTTACATACTCTGTTCATGGTATTCTTCAGTAAAACTACATCACTGTCAATTCTTTTTCCATCTGTGACAAAATTATAGTGATTTCACATTGAACCACTACATTGAGTTCATAGCTAAATCCACTGCTAAGAAGGTTGGGTCACTGTGTCAGGCCAGGATGTTTTTGCCACCTGAACCCATCCTGCATATATACAAATCAACCATTTGTCCATGCATAGAATACTGCTGCCATATATGGTCAGGCACCCCTGCTGTTCATCTCAGTGTTCTCGACAGGCTCCAAAGGAGAATCAGCAATGTGATAGGTACCAACTTGGCAGCTCGACTACAGCCACTTCCCTACCGACGAGATGTGGCCTCTCTTTGTCTGTTCTATAAATACTTTCATGGCTTCTGCTCCAGTGAACTTAAAGTCACTGGTGCCTCTGCAACAGGTGTTTACTCGTGCAACCAGATTGGCAACTGAGTCCCACCCATTCACAGTTAGATTAACCAAATGCAGGTGACAATTCTACTCCTGCAGCTTCTCTCTCACTTCCCGCCTGTGGAACTCGCTTCCATATTCTTGCTTTCTTGACGGCTACAACCTCCAGGAATTTAAATGCAATATCAATATTCATCTATTAACCACTTGACTCTAGTTCTTTCACCACCCCATATATCCTTTCCTTTCTCTCCACCTTTGCAACTGTCATCACACCTGTATTCCCATCCTTCTCTTGCTCCTTTCTATATGGTTTGTCTTCCTCTTCACTCTCTTTTAATTAATCTTTTTACTCTTATGTAGCCCCCTGCACATCAGTGGCATTACCACCTTGCTCGGGGTGATACGATTAAAAAAAAAAGAAAAAAAAATTAGTAGTGTTATACTACATTTCTTTCTGATTCACTTTGCATCAAAACCTGTTGGAGAGATGCCAAGAAAGCTAAATTAAAAAAAAAAAGCTGTTTGCTGTTCAGGGGCTTCTGGTATCCCATCTGGCACACGAAACAAATACCTTACAAAAACCTATGTATAATACAATATAAAAAGAGCCAATCATGAACATTGTTCTCAAAACAATAAGCATGACAAAAATGCTGACTGATGATCCAGCCAGTCTTTGATTAAGAATGCCACTGATGACACTATCAGCAGTCATAGACCAGGGGCAGGCTTTCACTGTCATCATCAGTGACCTCAGTCAATCAACCAAATGCAAGCTTCAACTTTAGGCATTACTGACTCCCCTTATCCTTCAGGTCATCTTCCTCACCCACAAAGTGGTATTCTACCTTGATCCTTTATCAGCAATACAAAAAGATTTATCTTAACAGTTGTTGCCTTCTTTTCTTTTGGTGGTACCTGCCATTTTGCTTGTTCTCCCATGCCACCATACAGGCATTTATAAACACAGTCAAGCACATTTTCTTTTTTTTTCAATCCCTTACTGCTTTGGTTTTTAAAAATCTTCTTTCAACATGAAGTAGATATCTAAAAGCAATCATGAAATGAATTTTCTGGCTAAGTCTTACATTAAAAATGTATTCTTAAAAAGAAAAAATAAGTAAAGACAAAAAAAACGATTAGAAAAGATTGAAGATAGATATTCTTAAAGAAGGTCTGCAGAAATACATTCAGAATAGGAATACAATGCTATAATATAATTTATTTATTTAAGTAGATATTGTATGAATTGAATTTTAAATTTGTTCATATTTTTCAGTCAGTGATTGAGATTCTTTTGTGAAAATCTACAAACCAATCGAAGTAAAGTATTTCTCTTTCCATCTGATATTCCTGAATGGGTCGTACATCTGCAAAATGTTAAACTATATTTTCAAAGTTCTTGCAAGGTCAGGTCATGCCCTGATCCCAAAAAACTGTATTAAAAAAAAACAAAAAATAAATTATTAATCTTTGTTATAAATCTGTGAAGAAGGTAATTAAGAAAAGACAAGTGCTTATACAATTACACTTCCAGCATTAAAATAAACATGCTGTTATTCTAAGAATGAATTCCCTGGAAAACAACTCAGTACTTTAGCGAATTTGGATTAACAAATAAATAGAAAGAATGTTGGTTGAAAGAAAAAAAAATGGAAAAATTGAATAATGAAAGTATTAATGAATATAAAACAAATAAATCAGACTTAATTGTTCCTGAGCAAATAGGAATGGACAGTTAAAATCCAAGTAAATATCCTGATAATATTTCAAAGAAGCATCTGGATAATTTAAAAACTGATGCCAGAATTGCCATCTTACATTTTTCATTCCTCTTTTTTCTCTCTATCACTTTTTCTGCATTTAATTGGTACACATTCCCAGAAACACTCTATATTTCTGCAATTCTTTCATTTTTTTCCGTTTCTCTTTTGCAGTTTTTTCTTTTATTTAATCTTCAACATGTTTGTTAGTTGCAACTTTCTTCATCCTTTTATTTATTTTCCAAGAATTCAATATTCAGCTGTTTTCCCTGACCTTATCTCATTTTTCTTCTCTTTCTTTGCTCTGAAACTACTACCTCTTTTTTTTTCATGTCATTGCCTTTCTTTTCTTATAAGTGAGCTTCAACAGTTTTAAACATTTCTGTTGACCTTATAAAATTGAATTTTCCTTCATTATTTTCATCACACTTGGTTTTTATTCATTATTGCCTTATTTATTTAAATCAAAATTTCTTCTTTTTCAATTCAGGCTGATTAATCTGTAGAACTTTATTTTCATTTTCTTTCTTTTTATAATTTTTCATCTTGTTTTTCCTTTTTACTTTCTGATTTTCATTTCATCTTTCTTTCTTTCTTAAATCTTTTATTTCATTGTATCTACATAATCTAATTTAGTTCTTTCTTTCCTTAAAGACTTAGATTTATTTTATCAATATAAGCTGTTATTTTTATTCTTCCTTTTCATAAACTGTTTTTATCACCATCTTTCTTTCTTATTATCATTCTTCTCATTTCTTTCTTTCTTTTTTCTTTCTTGTCATTGTTCTTGTCATTTCTTTCTTTCTTTCTTGTCATTTCTTTCTTTCTTTCTTTTTTCATGCCATCATTCTTCTCCTTTTTTTCTTTCTTTTTTGTCATTGTTCTTGTCATTTCTTTATTTCTTTCTTTCTTGTCATCATTCTTCTCATTTTTTCTTTCTTTCTTGTCATTGTTCTTGTCATTTCTTTCTTTCTTTCTTTCTTTCTTGTCATCATTCTTCTCCTTTTTTTTCTTTCTTTTTTGTCATTGTTCTTGCCATTTCTTTATTTCTTTCTTGTCATCATTCTTCTCATTTCTTTCTTTCTTCTTTCTTGTCATTGTTCTTGTCATTTCTTTCTTTCTTTCTTGTCATCATTCTTCTCATTTCTTTCTTTTTTTCTTTCTTTCTTGTCATTTCTTTCTTTCTTTTTTCTTGCCATCATTCTTCTCCTTTTTTTCTTTCTTTTTTGTCATTGTTCTTGTCATTTCTTTATTTCTTTCTTTCTTGTCATCATTCTTCTCATTTTTTCTTTCTTTCTTGTCATTGTTCTTGTCATTTCTTTCTTTCTTTCTTTCTTTCTTGTCATCATTCTTCTCCTTTTTTTCTTTCTTTTTTGTCATTGTTCTTGCCATTTCTTTATTTCTTTCTTGTCATCATTCTTCTCATTTCTTTCTTTCTTTTTTCTTTCTTGTCATTGTTCTTCTCATTTCTTTTTTTTATTCTTGTCATCATTCTTCTCATTTCTTTTTTCTTTCTTTCTTGTCATCATTCTTCTCATTTCTTTTTTCTTTCTTTCTTGTCATCATTCTTCTCATTTCTTTCTTTCTTTTTTCTTTCTTGTCATCATTCTTCTCATTTCTTTTTTCTTTCTTTCTTGTCATCATTCTTCTCATTTCTTTCTTTCTGTCATCATTCTTCTCATTTCTTTCTTTTTTTCTCATCATCGCTTTTCTCATTTCTTTCTTGTCATCATTTTTCTCATTTCTTTCTTTCTTTTTTCTTTCTTGTTATCCTTCTCATTTCTTTTTTCTTTCTTTTTTCTTTCTTTGTTTCTTTCTAAGTATCTGTTGTATCTTTATCATCATTATGTTTTTCTTAAAATATGATCGCCATTTTTAAAAAATCATATTCATATACCTTTATGATAGATGCACAAGATTTTCCCACTTCATTGAAATCTCTCTAAAATTCCTCTTATTTTTTAAACTATTACTTTTTACTGATAAAGTCTTTGTAAAACAACAATTATTATGTCATAATCTGTCATTGCTATGTCAATTGTGTAAAACAGTGTTGTCGATTAAGATCATAGCTACTGCTTTATTTTAAAAATACATTTCTGGGTTATTTTAAATTGAAAATAAATACGCTGCGAATATCATGGATCGAGCATGTGAGCAATGATGAGGTTTTGGAAATGATGGAAATGAAAAGGAAATTAATACTGAGCATCAAGAAGAGACAACTAAAATTCCTGGGACATGCAATGAGAAAAGAGGGCTTGGAGAACCTGATACTAACAGGCCAGATAGAGGGAAAAAGAGACAGGGGAAAGCTGCAAATAACATATTTGAAGGGCCTGATCAGGTGACTGATGGAATGAGGGTTGCGTGGTGTAACAGGAGAAGACATGCTAAGAGCCACTAGGGATAGAGAAATGTGGAAAGCCATCACTGCCTACGTCCTGAAAGGACAGGGCACATAGAAGAAGAATATTTTTTTTCAAATCAGAGTAATTATACTCTAAATCAGCTAATATTTTTCAAATAAAGTTTTTAAAAAGTATTCATGGTGTCCATAAAGCTTGTGTGCACTTTAAAAAAATTATTATAATAATTTTATTTGTATTTGCGATAGAAATAAATTGCACACGGACTTTATGAATACCCTGTATTTTATTTTTTAAAGAATTTTTTATGAAAGAAAATGATATTCTGATGAAAGATGAATAAAAATATCTGCTAATCAGCTATTATACACCAGAGTATTTTGCTTACTGGAAATAAAAATTTAATCCTTTAGCTTTCAAACAACAGTAAAAGTAAAGCTTCAAGAAAGCTTTTTTCATTTATTAAAATTCATTTTAAAACTTAGGTATTGCAAATTTAATGGAGATACCTACTCTGAACTCTTCATTCTTAATTCACTTTTCTTTGTAACCAATTTTTCTTAATAATGAAACTTTTTTCATTAAGATTTGAATGTTTACAACTGGAGTCTTTCTCTCATCTGTTGTCTTTGATGTGCCTATCTGAAGGCCCATAATTATCTCCCTTGTTTTCTTTGCATTATGGCCAACTCTCAAATCTCTCATCCCCATACACTTTCTAGTCTCCCACCTTTGACCTCTGCCTAATTTTCAAATCAGATCGATGTTAATGACATGGCCCAATTGCTTCAGAATAATGTCTGTATTGGAGAAGACATAACTTAGTTTCCAATATCTTTGGCTTTGCTTGTCTGAAATCAAATAAAAATTGACTCTTATGGATTTGCTTTTATGGTTTGTTTCAGGTCATTGAATGCCATTCAAGCATTTAAGGCAAACAAAGAAAATGAATAAAAATAATTGTAATATCAATAGCAAACTCAATGACAATAAAAATAAAATCACTGGTGTTGGCAATAAAAAATAGTCTAATAAACACTATAACAATATTCTGTACACTTTAATAATGGCACCCTGAATAAATAATAGACAATCAGGCAATTTTAAAAGAACAAAGGGAAAACAAACTACAAAAAAGGACCATATATGAGTTGTAATTAAACAAGCTTACAAGATAAAATAGATAATTTCTGAGTTTTTTAAATTGTATTATTATGTTTTTAAATAAACACTGAAAAACAAATTTTATGTATTTCTTCATCAAATAATGGCCAACTACTTTTTCTGAGAATGAATTAATTTCATTTTTATGTTATTTACACATGAAATAGATCTACATTCCACCAGTATACATTTGCAGACACACACACACACACACACACACAAACATGTATACACATATATAGACATAATATTTATATTTTTGCAATTAATATATATATATATATATATATATATATATATATGATAAAAAATATATAGTTTTAAAATGTTCTGTATTTATGGGTAAAAGTGCTCAATACCAGGGATAGAGATAGTATATATAAATATAAAAGAAAACACTTAAGTCAGCACCATCATCAGGACATGTGAGTTGTGTTTTGGCTCAACTATTTATATATGTTGGTCAATGGTGCATTATGAGTAGCAAGGTCTATGTCATTATTCTGACAATTAATGGGTAGGTAGTAACTGTTATGTTTCAAATTATAAGAAGAAATATGCTTTCCATCTCATTCTTTTTATGAGTTTATTAATTTCAGTTTGTAGGTGGGATAAGTATATATATATATATATATATCCAATGGATTTATAAAGGCATCCTATTTTCATATATATATATATATATATAAGTTTGTGTGTGTGTGTGTGTGTATATATATATATATATAGCAGTAATAAATCCAAGAGAAGATTGGTAAACAATCTTAGTGGATTCCAGTATTAGGTCAAATATTAAAATTGATCAAACAGAAAGCTCAATGCAAGAGGGATTTAAGAGAGCTGCTTTTCTCCACTCCTAAAGAAGTGTGATACTATTCTCCCCATCTCCTATTCTTGGTCTTTCCTGACCAACCTTCCTTACCTCTTTCTTTTCTTGACTATCCTTTATTTCCAGTACACTAGACTTTCTTCATTATACGCCTGACTGGGGTCAAACAATAAAGGTTCTAGTAACCTGCTGAAATAGCTATTCCACAAATGTAAAATTTGAATTTACATTTGAAATATATATATATATAAATATATATATATTAGGAGTTAGCTACTCCGACTGACACCAAATTGGTTGAGTTTCGATCCTGGCCAGAAGCAAGTGGATATGTCTAGCCACACAGATGAGCTGTGATACAGCAAAACAGGCTTGTATGTAGATGACTAATATTATGCTCTCATTATGACTGAGCTCTCTACAGAGGAAAATTTTTAAAACAGTCCCCACTTCTGTGATCTATGCATTACTCTTTAGTAATGAATTGAGTTCTTTCGGTGATTGGGGTGTGTATATCCACCACTTATATATAACATGCTAAAATATCCCTTCTCTTTTTCCATGCGCCTATGGCCTAGCGGTTAGTGACTTCAACTGACATGAAATTGATTAATTTTAGTTCCTGCCCAGAAACAAGTTGATGTCTAGCCACACTGATGAGCTGTGATACAGTGAAACAGGCTTGCATGTGGATGACTAATATATATATTTCATATTTATTTATATATATGTGTGCGTGTGTTTGATATTAATCTGACAGAGTTTTATCACTTTAAACATATTTTTTGGTGAATACTCATATTTCCGTAGATGATCCATTTATTTATTAAACAGAATATTTATTTATTTTCATTTAATGGCCTGAATGTTTGAGTAATTGTATTAAAGAAAAACTTTGCCAGGAATCAAACCTGATTCTGTTAGAGAAAAAGGAAGTACTGTTTAGCTCAGTATGACTTACCGCTTAGTAACAAACAACAGGCAGTCAGGTGAAGAGCAATTTCTCCTTTCATAAAACCCTCAAAGTTTTTCATATCTGCACATTGTGCAGTATATTAGTATCCACTAAAAATAATATTTAAAATTACATATATATATATATATAATGCAATGCTAAACTAAAAAACTTTTTTATACATTTCATTTCTTAGGAAACTCATCGAAACCAAAATTATAGAAAATGCAAGAAGGAAATTACTGGAAAGTAATTGACACTCACATAAAGCGAGCTGAATATAAAATGCTCCTCTTACCAGTAACAATTCCACCGAACTTCTCTACGGCATATGACTTCATTGAACTTTTGTCCTTTTGAATTTATACTTTAATTGGGGTCATCAGGAGAGAATGTGCACCGTTTCGGGGCCTTCCTCTCAAAGGTTTTACTTGTACACCGGCCCGCCTCACTGATGTGAGGCCCCATAACAAAATACATGTGTAGTTATACTTGTTCAAATGTCTAACAGTGAAATTATTTTATGAAAAATGAGAAATGGCAAACCTTGCATTCTGAGAATGCAACATGAACCTCATTACGCACTCACGATCAATCGTGTCATGCTGTCATGTTTGCTGAAACACTCCACGGAATATTTCTTTTCTTCCATATCCACACAGAACTATTTTCAGTGATTTCTATTAGGCGTTTCATACTTTTGGTCCTATTACGCCCTTTGATTCCAATTTGACCCAGAAATTGGTACAGAGTGGCTGCAAGGAAACCCCTTGCTCCAATTTCCACTGCTCTAACACTTATATTATACTCCTCCTTTATTAGCTCTGATTTTAGATTTTCATATTTATTAGTTTTATAATTGTGGCTTTGTTCCATCCTGCTTTCATATGGTACTGTTAATTCAACCAGGATGAATTTGTAATTCACCCTTGATAGAAGAACAATATCTGGTCGCAGACCTTTACTTGATATCATTTTGGTGTAATCATTACGTCAACCAGGAAGGTCTGCAGATACCTCCCAAATGCCACCAGAACTAAGGAGATTTTTTCTGGGTATAGCTTGATATTTGCTTGTTTGCTTAGAACCGCCATACCTTTTGCCCTCTGCAACAAATTTCTGGGTTGAATTAGATAACTCAGCCTTCATATATTTCTTTATAATTCTGACCAACTCATCCAAAACATTATTATGCCTCCATGTATATCTTCCATTGCCAAGGGCTGTTTTACAGGAACTAAGAACATGTTCTAATGTTTGTGGATTTTCCTTGCACAGGGGACAAGTTGGATCACTCTCTTTCTTCCACTTAACAAGATTGTTCTTAGATGGTAGCAGGTCATATGTGGCACGTATTAAAAAAACTCAACCTGAGTGGGGCCATCTGCCAAATGTCCTTCCAAGTAACAGATTTCTGCAGAGCCTCCTCCCAGTTTGTCCATTGGCCTTGTTGGGATTGTTGAACTCCTTTTACGAGTCTTTTATTATCTTCTTCATTCCTTACATTTTGGATGACCATATCTCGGTGATCTTTACCAGACGTTTTTGACCACCATTGCCTTTCATTTAGTCCTAACCCTTGTTTTCCTGCTTGAGTATATCCGATGACTTCTTTGAAAGCTAGATTGTCTTTAGCACTTGTTATTGTCTCTCTGACCTTCCACTTTCTGCCTGTTTTTAATGTAGGATTTAATACTGTTATTACTGTATCCTTGGAGTCATCCAACATCATTTGAAGTCTAATTTTTCCGGATTTATACTCCTCCACAATCGATTTAAGCGGTAACTTTAACTTCGCTTGTCTGCAGTACAATGCAATATCCAACAAACCTGGAGGTAAACCCAACCATTTTCGGATATATTTGTTTACTTTTCTTTCCATGGACTCAATTTTACTCATTCCAAATTTGTATACAAGTAGGGGCCATAGTAGCATTGGAATGAGTACATGCTCTAAGCACCATACCTTGTATTTTCCTTTCAGAGGACAAAGATCTATCTTATGGAGATCTTCTTGCAATGATCTGGATGTTTCTTTTACTTGGTTGGTATCTTTTAACGATTGATCATACCACCGACCTAAACTTTTCACTGCTTTTTCTGATACAGTAGGGATTCTTTGACTACCTATTGCAAAATTCATGTTTTTATTCAATTTTCCTTTCCTAAGAGAAAAACTTCTGGACTTGTTTGGTTTAAATTTCATTCTATACCACCTTATTAGATCGTCTATCAAACTTAATATCTTGTGAGTTGAATCGACTTTGGATGAGAGGATTGTAGTGTCATCCATGAACGCCTTCACTGGTGGCATTTGACACTGTCCACCAAATTCAACAACATCGGCCTTGTTGTTTATCGCTTTGAGAATCAGCTGCATTGCTAGAATGAAAAGTATTGGTGACACTGTACAACCCATTGCAATTCCAACCTCAAGTCTATTCCACTTAGTCGTAAAGTCTTTTGTAGTGAAACACATGAGGAAACCATCAAAATAAGTTCCTATCATCTTAGATATTTCCTCAGGAATATGGTACATTTGTAATGATAAATGTATCATTTGGTGAGGTACTGATCCGTAGGCATTAGCTAAGTCCAACCAAATGACATCCAAATCTTTTCTTTTACTCTTTGCTTTTGGAATGGCCTCCCAGATCATGTTTCCATGCTCTAAGCAACCAGCTATTCCTGGAACACCACCCTTCTGTACTGAGGTATCGATATACTTGTTATCAAGAAGGTATTTGGTCAACCTCGATGCCAAAACTGCAAAAAATATCTTTCCTTCTACATTGAGAAGCGAAATTGGCCGAAATTGACTGATGTCCTTGGAATTCTTTTCTTTGGGTATGTACACCCCATCAGCTATCATCCACTGTTGGCTGATATGGTAATTTTTCCATGCTAACTTTAAGTTAGTATGTAACCAATTAAGAAGTGTAGGACAATTTTGTATAGAAGGAATGGTATTCCGTTAGGGCCAGGTGTAGATTTATTCCTACTTTTGTTGATTATGCGCTTTATTTCTTCACGTGTGGGTGGTTTCATGTCAAACTTCGCTTTAGAAACGGCTGGCCAAAATAAATTGTTATTATGATCTAGAAGAATATGTCATTTAGGATCAGAGTACATATCTCTTAAATGCTCCTCTAGAATACTTTTCTCTATTTTAAGCACACCTGATCTTGGTTTATCAAATATGTTCCTTGCATATTTGTAAGGTTCCTGGAAGAAATGCTCTTGATCTTTCCTCCGTTTCACTCGTCTCTTCCTTAGATTTTCCGCTCTGCTAAGAGCGTTATGTTTCTCTTTAAGGTCCTGCCAGATTTTAAGCAAGCCTTCTTTCTCGTCAAAATTTGCGAAACGGATTTGCCGTTTTTGATTTCTTTTTTTATTTCTCAAATCCTGCATTAACCTTTGACGTCTGTTCTTTTTGGTTAGTGGCTTATCATTTTCCTCTTTCACGCCATAGACTTCCTTACAAACCCTGTAGATTATTTTACTACTTTTGTTTAAACATTCTTGATAATTCTTTCTTCCCAGTTCTTTACGTAATGTTTTGCTAATGATGTTGTCTAGCATACACAACGCTTCCAAGTCGGACACTGGTGGAAATTTGATTCTTGGCAGTTTGAGTTGCATCCCATCCTTTAATTCAACAGCTTGGATATCCTCAGCACTGTGGTATGCATCCTGACCTTGGTTTTCCAACGTCATATCTGCATTGACAGAGCGCTGCTCCTGAACCATTTTCAGGGAAGCACAACCCATTTTTGTAAGGTGAATCTTTGTTCCCTTTTGGGACCTGAATTTCCGACCACAAACACATGGGAAGTCCGTACACTTTTCTAAGTTCATAGATTGTTTTTCGGTCCGGGATCGTTGTCGATTAATCTGTTTGGATTCATTATCCTATCACTCAATCTCACACACAGACACATACACACACACACATATATATATATATATATATATATATATATATATATAACCCCCACACATATTTATATAAATATAATATTTACATTTTCACAATTTATATATATATATAGTTATCCACAGAGAGATCTGTTTTACTGTACCACAGCTCATCAGTACGGTTAGTCATCCAATTGCTTGTAGCCAAAATTAAAATCTGACCAAATTGACATCAGTCAGCGATTCTGCCCCCGAGCTATGGGTGCTTGATAAAAGAAGGCAGACTTTAGTGTGTTATATACAATGTAAACACTCACCAGTAGCCGGGAGTGTTCAAAGTAATTACTGAATGAACAATGTGTTATTTTAAATTTATTTGTTTATACACCTTTTTTTTAAATAAATACTTGTATTTGAGCAGATGTTTTTTTTTAATTAAACATTACATTTATTTACAGAGAAATTTGCTAAAAGCAGAGCATCTACTCAAACATGAGCATCAATTAAAAATAATGTATAAACAAATAAATTAAAAATATGTCAGAGTGGAAAGATATTTTTCTTTTTTTCTTTTATAATCGTGTGGCTTCAAACAAGGTATTTTACTGCCACTGTTATGCAGGGGGTTACATAGGAGGAATATTATGAGAAAGAGTGTCAGGTTACAAGGGATGTCAGGAAGAGGATATGAGAAGGATGAGAATACTGATGAGAGTAGGGTGGATGGAGAAAAGAGCATGAGAGAGAGGATGCAAGTTAGTGAGACAGAAGATGACTATTGACTTTACATTTGAATTCTTAAAGATTGTAGCTGTCAGGAAAGCAAGTAAGTGGAAGGGAATTCTACAGGCAGGAAGTGTGAGAAAAGAAGCTGCTGGAGTAGAATTTGCATTTACAATTTATCGGTTTCACAGTAAAAGGGTGGAACCTAGTTGCTAATCTTGTGGCTCGAGGAAATTCATATATAGTGGGTACCAGTGAGCTAAGTTCATCAGAGCAGAAGCTGTGAAAGTATTTGTAGAAGAGACACAGGGAAGCCACACTGCACCGGTGAGAAAGTGACTGTATCCTAGCTGCCAAGTCAAGATTGATCACATTTCAAATTCTCTGTTGGATTTTGTCAAGGACGCTTAGGTGGATAGCAGGAGCACCCGACCTGATATGGCAGCAATATTCAATGCATGGGCGGATGGTAGATTTGTATATGTGCAAAATTGTTTCAGACGGGAAAAATGTCCTGGCCCTGTATAGAGAACCGATCTTTTTAGCAGTGGATTTAGCTATGGATTCGATAAAGTCATTCCAGTTGAGATCTGATGTGAGAGTTAACCCGAGGAGGTGCAGTGTTTAATTTCAGGGAGACTAGCCTGATCCATGCTAATGGGCGGTAGGAACAATTGTTTGTGATGATTAATAGATAGCAGCTTTATTTTGGAAGCATTAAAATTTACTAGCCATTTCTTACCCCAGTCCACCACGGATTGGAGGTCCTTTTCAAGCTCGACAGTGAGGTAGGCTTTGTCAGCCTTGGCAGATTTTTTTATCTGTCTGATGATGAATCAGTTGAATTTTGATCTTGGCTTGAAGCAAATAGTTAATCTAGCTGCACTGAAGGGCTGTGATATGGTGAAACAGGCTTCTCTGCTGATGTTTTTATATATATATATATATATATATATATATATACACTACCAGCCATAATTATTAGGCAACCCCAGTTTTTAAAAAGAAATTATGTATTTCATACTATTTTTAGTATTTATTGCCAAGTGGATAATTCAGAATGAAAATAAAATGGTTCTTTTTTAATACTGCACAATAATATGTACATCAAACGAACTGTTCTGGGATCCAGTTTTTGTGCTCTCTTTCCCATGCTAGTCTCTTCTTCTTATTGGCTGGCCGAAGGTAAGGCTTCCTGACTGGCATGTAAAATTTTGCAAAGCAATAATAGCAAAAGAACCATTCTATTTTCATTTAGAATTGTCCACTTGGCAATAAATACTAAAAATAGCATGAAATACAGCATTTTTTGTTAAAAACTGGGGTGGCCTAATAATTATAGCCAATAGTATATATATATATGATAAAAAATATAATTTTAAGGTATGCTGAATTTATGGTGAAAAGTGCTCAATATAAGTAATAGAGTATGTGTAAATATAAGTGTAGACACTAACATCCACACCAAGTGGCCTGAAGACTGCTTTCAAGCATGGAACAGACTGACAACACCGAAACTTGTACTCTTATGCATCCACTGTTATATTTATATATGTATGTAATTTTAATACCCATTGTAATGAGTGTGATTGTCTTCTCTAAGTAGGACTGTTTCCAAACAACTCTTGTTCCTTATGAATTCACAACTACTTGGTGTGACCCTTAGTGTCCACACATATTTACCCATGTTCTACCACTCAAAGCAAAGAGAATGTGTCTTGCCTGTTATTTGACCAAGAGCTGGAGTAAGACAGACTCATACATTCTCAAATGGATTTAGTATGAAGCAAACAAAACAGAATTAACCAGAATTTCTGATTCTTTTTCTATGTACCCTGTCCCTTCAGGACGTAGGCGATCAAGGCTTTCCATGTCTCCCTATCCCTGATGGCTCTTAGCACGCCTTCTCCATGCAACCCTCGTTTCATCATCCACCTGATTAGGTCATTCAAATATGTTATCCATTGCTTTCCCCTGTATTTTTTCCTTCTATCTGGCCTGTTAGTATCAGGTTCTCCAAGCCCTCCCTCCTCATTGCATGTCCCAGGAACTTCAGCTGTCTCTACCTAATGCTTTGTATTAATTTCCTTTTTGTTTCCATCATTTCCAAGACCTTATCATTGTTCACATGCTCAATCCATGATTTTCACAGCATCCTTCTATAGAACCACATTTCAGTTGCTTCAAGTTTTTCTTCATCTTTAATGATATCGTCCAGCATTCACTGCCATATTGAAGAAATGACAACACATAGGAATCCAGTACTCTCTTCCTTGTTTCTAGTGAAATTGTCCTGTTTCTTAATACTTTACTCAACTTCTAGAATGTTTCCTTTGCCATGCCAATTTGCCTTCGGATCTCTGTGTTGCACTTTCCATTTTCTGTTATAACACTTCCCAGGTATTTAAATTTTTGTACCTGCTTGATTCTAGTATCCTCGACTTGTATTTGGCATATTGGGCTGCTCTTTTTACTGATGACCATGCATTCGGTTTTCTTGCAGTATATTGGTAGTCCTTTCTTATTACTCTCTTCAGCTACCTCCTGTAGGAGGTCTTGTAGTTTCCTTTCTGTGTCTGCTATCAGCACTGTATCATCGGCATACCTTAGGTTGTTTAAATTGTGGTCTCCGATGACAAATCCAGGCATAACTTCTAGGGTCCTCAAAATATTCTTGCTGTACAAGTTGAACAGATCTGGTTATGCCCCTTTCTATCTTTGTATATCTGCTGAATTTGTCACCTGTCCATATAAAGCGGTTTGCTGCCAGTAAAGATTCTTGATTACTTTTAAGTCTTTCCCAAATACGTTAAGGCTGCTGAGCATCTCCATCAATTCTTTGTGGCATATTTTGTGAAACACCTTTGCATTATCAATAAAGCACAGGTATAAGTCCTTCTTCATTTGTATTGCTTCATGAGGACTCTATTATGATGCTTCACTCATCAGGGCTGGGTTTTTGGCAAAAAACCTGGTCAGTTAAAGTGATATATTCTTTGTATCAAATCTATCAATGCTCTATTTCCACCCCATTATCAAACATGTTACAATAAAAAATTACAAAATCTAAAGTTATTAGTTCCACGATATTCACTTTTAATTGTATGATCTCTCTCCTTATATTTTTATCTCTAATTTTATCTTCATTTCATATTGCAAATTGTGACCTAATTAACCTTTTCTAAAAATTTAGGTTGAAATTCTACTTTAACAAAAAAATGTTTTTAAAAGTTAAGTTTAAATAAAAAAAAAACCTAATAACTCCTATGCCTATTTACAGGATTTCACAATCTTTTAAAAAACACCAAAAAATATTTGTAGCTTTATACTTCACTAATACAGATATTTTTATCCACTACCAATTCCAGGCCACAGTGTTAAGAAACTCCCACCACTTGGCCGGTTAGGCTGTCTCTCACACCTCCCTCTTCTTCGTCCATCTTCTCTTGCCTCCTTCCCCGCTTCTATGCATTTTCTTAGTTCTTCCTTTTTGTTAAACCCAAACACTGGGTCATCAAAGGCTGTATATGACTATGTTTTATTTCCTACTTTTAAACCTGGAGCCTTTCTTTGAACCTGTCACCATGTCTCTTTTAGTTCTCTCTTTCTCAGCCATTTTCCTCTTTTTGTTCTTTTACAATTTCCCATTCTGGTTTCTCATTTTCTCTACCCACTTTATATCACACACAAAAATTTACCAATATAAGAATGTAAATTTTTCATCTCCCCTCAAAAATAGTGCTTACTACCTGATGAGACATTCTCCTTTCAATGTCAAAACAAAATGTACACTTTGTAGTAGATTGTAATTTGTACATGTTCTAAATTATAATTTATAATAAATATTCATAGCTCTATTTTTATATTGAGCACTGTTTTAAATTAATTTTTTTAAATGTTGTTAATATTATTTTTTTCATTCCTTATTCACTTGGATATATATATATATATATATATATATATATAGAGAGAGAGAGAGAGATAGATAGATAGATAGATAGATAGATAGTGAGGGCACTGTTATAAAGCTTTCACAAAACTTTGAAGTCAGCATGAACCTGCTCAGTTAAAGTGACAAATTCTTTGCACTAAAACTATCAATGCTCTGTCTCCACTCCTAATGTCAAGCACTTTACAATAAAAACCTGCTTAGCAAAATACCTTTTATCTGTAAAACTACTGATAAAAAAAACAATCTTGATGTCAAACATTATCATAACTGAACACTATATTTAAGCATATTTTAGGATATTTGTTACGTTTAGCTCATTTTCTAAAACTGGATTTTTAAGGATGCTTTTACTGGATTGGGAACTTTTCAGCACTAACTTGTGATCCTACTATAATCCAGTTCATAGTAGTAAGAAAAAATACAATATCAAAGAAAAACGTCTAATTATGAGCTTCACAATCATGAACACACACACACACACACACTCATATATGTAAATATATTGTTTAAAAATCATTATATTTATATTCAACATAGAAGAAATAGAATTTGTAGAGATAGTTAGCATGGCCAAAGGAATCAACAGAAGCAGTGATTATTCCTATTCTCTCTCTCTCTCTCCTCCTTCAAAAACACACATACTTTATATATATATATATATGTATATATATATATATATATATATATATGGCTATTTTCATAGACACAAATATATCTACTTTCAGTTATTTTATCTGGAGATTTTTCAAAGTCAATGTTTAGGGGTTATCAATTTGTAAAGAATTTTGGTATTTGATTTCTTGATGATTCATCTGATTTGGTTTCAAACTTCATGTTGTCTTTTGAGTAAGTGATATATTTTTTCCTATTTGGATAACAATGTGACTAATAACTTATTTGTTGTTACTGAAGTATAGTGAATTTTGGGAGAATTCATTGCCTTCTAAAACCGATTTTATCTTACATGTAATAAACAAGAGAAAATATTCTCATTGTCTAAAATTATTAGACATTGTCATTGGCCTTTTTATCTAAATTATTTAGACAAGATGAATTTAGCCAAGCATGTGATATTGCAATATTATAAAATTTAGTGGCCTGCCTCATGGATGAGCTTGTTTCACATTTTTCATCAGATATTGATTTCCAAGCTTTAGTCAAAGCCAGGATTATCAAGACAAATAAACAAGCCATTTTTGCTTGTACAACTGATACAATACAATCAATCTATTTATTCTTCATTGACTTTATACAAAATGAACCTAAGTTTAGTAAGTAGAATTTTGCCTTTGAATATGCAATCTTTTCTTGAGAAAAGTAAATAAAAACAATTTGACTTTGGCACGTTAAAAATTTCCTTTGTCTGTTATTTTCATTATTATTTGTATTATTTACATTTGGATTATTTTATTTTATTTTTTTTAATCATATCACCTCGATCAAGGCGGTAACACCACTGATGTGCAGGGGGCTATGTAAGAGTGAAAAGATTGGAAAAGAGAAAGCCGGAAACAACATCCTAAACAGGGAACAAGGGATGAGCCTCTTCACCTGTTCAATAGACGTGGGTGGAGTGGGACCGGGCGATAGTTTAGTCTATCTACTCCAATTGGAAAAGCAAAAAAAAAAGAGTAAAAAGATTTGGAAAAGAGAAAGCTGGAAACCACATCCTAAGCAGGGAACAAGGGATAAGCCTCTTCACCTGTTCAATAGACGTGGGTGGAGTGTGAACCGGGCGATAGTTTAGTCTATCTACTCCAATTAAAAAAATAAGTAAATAAATAAAATAAATAAATAAAAGAGTGAAAAGAATGAAAAAGAGAAATTGAAGAAAGAAAAAAAGAAAAACATAAATAAAAAGAGTAAAAAGATTGGAAAAGAGAAAGCTAGAAACCACATCCTAAGCAGGAAACAAGTTCAACTTCACCTGTTCAATAGATGTGGGTGGAGTGTGAACCGGGCGATAGTTTCATCTATCTCTCTTGTCTTCATTTTGTTGCCAGTTGAGTTTTTTACATACACTTATATGCAAATATCACTGGGAAAGATATTAATCCATCTCTTCTTCCTCTAGCTGTAGGTTAAATAGTAAGACTTATATCTGGAAAAATCATTGTTATCTCAAAAACATTTCTAATACAATATTCACTTATGAAAAATAGAATTATTTTTTTAATCCAAAAATTATATTTTACTTTTAAATAATCCACAAAAGGTTGATAAACCATTAAAAAACAATCAATCATCTTTGTTTTTATTATCATATTTTTATTGTTCTAAGGAACAACACTTCATGGATTAAAATATTGGCTTGGAAATTTGGTGGAATGGTATTGTAAATATCAGTCCAATCTCTGGAAACAGTGCTAACAGTAACTGAGTCATAGAAATGAGAACATGATGATATATCTTTTGATATGGAAACCATTTAGATCAGATGAACTAAAAGATTCAGTTTAAAATTCCCTGAAGGTTACCAAGAACAACAGAACCGTGAAAAGTATCAAAAAACAATACAATCTGTTGTATCGTGGAATGAAGAGATACACAGTGAAATGTAGATAAACTACTTTATTAGTGTTATCATCATCCTGTGGCCTCGGCTGAGACAGAACTCACTACACCCCTCCAGTATTCCCTGTGCATTTGGAACCCTGGCACAGTTTATAGCAAAATTCATAATCTTGTCAAATAGCTGAATACTTGATGCTTTGCCAGGGCTACCAAGGGTGTTTTTATTATGACACCAACACTGGATGGGTTGCCTCCAGGCCCCATCCTGTTATTTAACGCACAACTGGAGGGAAGTGAAAGATTAATACCCTTCCCAAGGGTACCAGAGCTTAAGTGAATGCAGGGTACTCAACTGGAATTCAAACTCAGCTCACCGATTTCTTTTTCCAAGCTGACATCCACTGCACCATAATGCACATCTGTCACTGAACGTTTACAGTGCCTGGTATTCCCAAGTGGTCACCCATGTAAGTACTGACCAGGCTTACATTGCTTAACTTCGGTGATCGAATGAGAACTGGTGTATTCGACATAATATGTCGTTAGCAGAGTGGTATAATCAAGATGTATATACAATATTTACAGTCTCTTGCAGTAGTAGGCATGACTTCCTAAAGTCCATGATAATGACAACTCATTGTGCTAAGCGCCCATTGTCTTTTATACATCCAGGCGACTGGATGTCACATGGTATGAGCCATGACACAACACAATCAAAACATTGTTAAAATAACAAGAAGGGTGAAGAAAATAGTTTAAATGTAGTTAATACAAATTTTATATGTTTTTTTTTCTAATTGTTATTTAAAAACCGAAATCAGGATTTGGATTCTTAACACAAAAGCCAAAATTTTGGCAAAAGCAATTAAGAAGTAAAAAATCAGCAAATCGAAAACATGGATAAAGAGAAGGCAAGTAAGAATAAACATTAATGTCTACTCAACTTATTTTTCCTGAAGATAAAAGCAAATTTTATATTTTTCAAAAGGCTTTTATCCAACTTAAATCATCTTAAAGTATGAAACTAAGTGATAAAGACAGTTTCACTATTCTTAAAAGAGAATCAGTTAGTTTGTCTTGCTCAAAGAGGTAATAAAAGTTGACCTGGGTTAATGATGGAGATGGACTTCATGGAAAAGTCAAAAAGGGGGTCAGTCAAATAAAATGAAAGCAACTTGGTAAGGGTGTCTAATAGTAATAGAACTTTAAGAAGAGAAATTGTCTACTGTTATTTGATTAATATCGAAGATGCAAAATATTGTATAACATGGGTCAACTGCTATCGAATGAGAACTTTGCACCAGGATGTTTAGCAATCAACTCAAGATGATCACAAGTATGAGCAACTTGAGCCATTTGTTAAACACACTGGTTCAAAGTTCTCATTTGCCTGTAAATTTAACATGCCCAAACTTAATCTCCTTTTATGATATTGCAATTAGGGATAATCAATTATAGATTACCCCTCAAGTTGTGTATGTCTCTTTCTTGGAGGTCAAAGTGGGATAGAGGAAAGAAGAAGATGAAAAAGGTTCAGTGTTTTGGCTGTTTGTTAATTTTGGTAGCAGGAGAACAAGAGTTCCTAATATTGCTGAAAGAAATTAAGTTTGGTCTGCTGACCGACAAGATAATTATGATCACATTTCTCTAGAATGAATCTAGAATGTCTTCACAAATTTTTCTATGAGTCTGTGTGTGCATGCATACATATATACATATAAACACACAAACTCTTTATAACCCAAACTATGAATACTAACACACACACACACATATATATATATATATATATATATATTTTTTTTTTTAATTTTTCCAATATATATATTTTTTATATATATACATATTATATATATATATTTTATATATATACATGTTTTGTTTTCTTTTTTAATTTTTTCACTTACAACTCAATCTAAAAGTAAAATTGTCCAAAATCTAAATATAGACATTGATTGCTAACCGATTTTTTTTGTGACGTAAATATTTTACTTCCGCCAATGAATTCTTGACCTTCATTTTTTTATTTCTTTTTTATTTCATTTTGAAATGTGGTAGTTGCCAATGAGATGTGAAATCTCTCTTAGGGATTTCATGCTGAAATGATCATTCAACAGTTTTGAACATCAAAATTTATTTTACTTTATATATATACATATATATATATATATACATTTATATATGCATTTGGACACTTACATATATTTTTCTAGGTTTATTATGAAATACTACCATTTCATAAATAAGTATATCTATCTATAAATTTATCTCTCTCTCATATATATATATATATATATATATATGTGTGTGTGTGTGTGTGTGCGTATTGAGTTGTCTGGAAAATCCATGCTGATTTTTACAGAAATTAGAACATGAAATAAAATTATGCCATTAAATTTTTATTCGATTAAATATAAGCCATTTGGTTGCACACCCTTTCTCCATTTTTTCCTTCAACTGAAAGTTTTCATCTTCCTAGAATTTTGCTGTTCTTTTTGGTAAAAACTCATTGAGGTGTTTTTTATGTTGTCCAAAAAATTTAAATTTTTTACCATTGAGATTAATTTGCAAGGACCTGAATAAATTCAAATCTGAAGGAGCAATGTCTAGTGAATACGATGGGTGGGGTAACAGATCCCAGCCAAACTGCAACATTTTTTTTCCATCAATGAAATGTTAGGTCAAGCATTATCTTGATGAAAAACTTTCCTGTTTGCCAATTCCAGGCATTTTTCTTGTATTGTTGCTTTTAATTAATTCAACTGTGAGCTGTACCTTTCAGAATCAAGACTTGTTATTTAGCAGAAGCTCATAGTACAGGATTCCTTTCTAATCTCAACAGATGCACGGCATGGCTTTCTTAGAATAAAAATTTGCTTTTGGGATTGCTAAAATTTGGTTCATGTGACTCACCATAGATTCATTTTCTCTGAACATTGTTGTAAATTATCCATTTCTACTCACCCCTCACAATTTGCTTGTGTTTATACTAAAAATGACAGACAGAAATGTGATTCAAAAGATTCTTTTTATTCAGATCATGTAGCACACAAACAACATAGTGATTTCAGTTTCACTAAGTGCTCATAGATGGTGGATATTGATAAATTTAGTGTTTCTGCCAATTTCTGCATTCTGTAATGTGGGTTATTCTCAATCAATGTCTTGATTTGATTGTCATCTGTAGTGGGGGTCTGCCTGAACAGTCTTCACCTGCTCTAAACTTAGCAAACCCCTTTTGCTTTGTCAGCTAAAGCAACTTCTCTGTACATCGCACATGTTTTTTTTTGTTGCTTGTTAGACAGTGTTGCATTTATGGTAATGAAAAAGCATCAAGTGTCTAAAATGCATCTTATGATATTCCAATTTCATATAGATGGAAAATTAACACAAATTTTCTTTTTAAAGAGATAGTTTGAAGTGTGCTCTAATCAGAAAAGTAAGTATATTATATCTGTTGATAAATTTGATGTGTTCTAATTTATTGAAAGAGGAAAGACTAAAAAATCAGCATGAACTTTCTGGACAACCTAGTATGTATATATATATATATATATATATATATATATATATATATATACTAGCAGTATAGCCCGGTGTTGCTCAGGTGTAATGAAAGCTTTAAAACTAATCCATGGCCCTGAAGCTCAGACTCTTTGGACATTGGCATGAAAGACTAAAAAACAATAGTTGTTTCCAGTTAAAGTGAAACTGTAGACTGAAAGAAAAATGAATGGATGTAAGTCAAATTTGGATTTCCTGGTATTGATATCAAATAAGTTTTTTCGTCATAAACTGAATTTTGAAGGCTAAATAAGTCCTCTGAGTAAATGGTATCATGGCTGAGACTAAGAACTACAATTATACCTACTTAAAGCTGAACCTGAAGCAAAAACCAAATAAAAGAGCTGAAAAAAATACAAACATACAGGCAGATAAACAGACACACACACAAACATCTTGCCTTTTATATATATATATATTATCGATTTTCTGCACTATTGTAAGAACTGCAACCTTGAAACTTCTGAATATCGTTTTTTATGTCTTTGTCTATGTGAAATTTGATTAAAATCAGACCACTCCTTTTTTACCTGCTTTTTCGATTATTGATTTTTGATATTTATCTGGGGTACCTCGACACAAAACCTAGCTAAGAACACTCACAGACACTTAGAGTACAACTGTGTAAATTTTCAAGAAAATCAGTTCAGCCATTTCAGAGACTATAGGTAATGGACACACACACTCAAACACACACACACACAAAGTTTCATTTATGAATAAGTTTAGATTTATATCTATAGATATATGTTTAACATAGTCATGATCCACGTATACTGTCTTAATAATATGTATAGGAAAATCTACTAAAAAGTTGTAAGTTTAAAAATGTATTTTTTTGACAGTATTTATTCATTTCTATTATTATATTTGATATTTCAGACTGTCCTCGGCCTTTCATCAGAAACAAATGATTTTAAAATTTAAATTAGAAACATATTTTCATGCCCATTGCTGTGCCACTAATCTGTAAAAAATCAAAGACATTTTCAATAAACCACCCATAAATGCAATGAAACAAACACCCAACCTATCAGCTATCCTCACTTCTACCAAATATCTAAAAAATACAAACCTATCAGGGAATTCCAAATGTCAGAAATCCCATTGTTTAATTTGCAAACACTTAGTAAACGACGCAGTATTTTCTCTACCCAACACTAACATCAAATTGCACCCACCACGCCTCACCCATGACAGCCCAAACATTATATATTTTCTCTTCTGTTCAATATGTCCAAATAGTGGATATATTGGTGAATCTGGAAATAGCTTTAGATTCCGTTTCAATAATCATAAACTTAGCATATGCCAGAACAACCAATATTCCCCGATAGCCCAACACTTCAATCAACCGGAACACACATTAAAAAACTGCAAATGTTTACTAATAGACTCCAATTTTAGTTCTACACACTCACGCAGAAAGAAAGAAAAATACTAGATTTTAAAATTAAATACACACAGGCTAGGGTTAAATAGGGACTTAGGTGTTTTGAATCTTTATAAATCTTTCAATAGTTAAACATTTTTTAGATACACTTAAAAAATGTTCCTCTAAAACAAAATTTATAAGTATTATTAAAAATCGGTGTACATTTACAAATATTTAAAAAAGTCTGTCGCTTTCTGTGTCACGTGATGTAAACAATTGCTCCACGGATGCTCTCTCGAAATACGTTTCTAATTTAAATTTTAAAATCATTTGTTTCTGATGAAAGGCCGAGGACGGTCTGAAATATCAAATATAATAATAGAAATAAATAAATACTGTCAAAAAAATACATTTTTAAACTTACAACTTTTTAGTAGTTTTTCCTATATATATATATATATATATATATATATATATTTTAATTCAGATACTTCAATCCAAGGGAAAAAAGCAGGAAGGTAAATTCCAAAAAACCCGATCCTAATTAATATTAAAAATTTATTTTAATATTAAAAAATGATACAGGAAGAGAGCTCCATGTAATAAAATATTACAGAGCAAATATATATTAAAAAAGGATTAATTCAAAGATGTTGAATGGCCATTTCGATATGAAGATCCCCACGGGGGACGACACATCACCCCGCAACAGAAAAAACCTTTCAGAAACTGGAGAAAAATTAGTCTACTTTTCCTTTTTAAATAGATTGCAAAGAAATTAAAAAATAAATAATAAAATAAAATAAAAATAAAAATAAAGGGAAAGAAAAAGAAAAAGAAAACGAAAAAGAAAAAGAAAAAGAAAAAGTTAGAATAAAATCAAATAAATAAGAAAAGAAAAAAAATTGACATCGTCTGGGTTCGCAAAAAAAAGGGAGAATGTAACTAAAAATTAACAGACAGCCGTGTTAAATCGACGTAAGTTTAAGCAACACGGAAAAAAGGTGGTAAGAGAGATAAAAGAAGGAAGGGAGGGAAAAAGAAAGAAACTAAAGAAAAAAATTTTTTTAAATATTACAGACGCTGGACAAATTCAAAAACCTAATTTCCCCAAAACGTTGAAGTATTAGAAAAAGGCCTTTACTTAAAAAGGCATAATTATTAATAAAAGGGAATAAAAAGATATAGGATTTAAAATAAAATTATTTTTTAAAAAATTAGGTCATTTGAAATTAAACTAAATAAATACAACACTAGGTAAAAAAAAAAAAAAAAAAAAAAAATTAATTACAATTGTTATATACATACCTATAGAAGTACACACATACATACATATATATACAGACACAATTCTACGAATAAGAATACATATATACATACACATACACACACATACATTCAATTTATTACACACTTATATACATATACATGCGCATACACACATATATATGTGTGTACACACCTATATACAAAAAATTCATATACACATAATATACATGTGTACACATACATGCACACATATACACACACACACACACGCACATATATATATATATATATATATATATATATATATATATATACATATTCCATATGCACTCACACACATACATATTAATGAATATTATGAAAAGGAGCATTTAAATAGCTAAAAAAAATTTTTCAAAATTACATATAGCCCACATACATAAATACATATATACATATATTATTGAAATTAATTTATTTAATTTAACAGAGTAATATAATTTACAAAAAATTTTAGATATTCTACAATTTCATGGGTAATACGTATTTCGCTGCTGACCTTGCAACTCATCAGACCCAAATGATACAACAGTTACTCTTCAAAATATTCCCAAAAATCATTACACACAGATGCTCACATGTCCATATTGAGAATAGACATTTGTAACGGTAATCTACAAAAAAATTCTTCGCTCATTCAAAAAAACCCAAAGAGAAAAAAAAAGGAAAAATATAGACATTTGATAAATAGAAAGAAGAGAAAGAAGAAGGAAAAAATAGAAATGGAAAGAGAATGAACAGTACACAGAGAAAGGAAAGTAAACATCATAGATCTACACAGTGTCTATTGCAACCCATCTGCTTTCCTAGAAAAACATGACATTGAAATTTAGTTTTTATTATAATGGGATATATTTATGGTAAAAAATAAATTGTAAATCATAATTTTTAATACAAATTAAAATATAACCACTAATAGTATTATTTTATAAATGTTATGGTGAAACACACCTATTCCTCAGATAATGGACTCTCCCGCCTATATTGATAAGAATTAACAGGAAGTTAACTTGAGAAGTTCTTGGGAAGTTCATAGGAGTTCTTAGAAGTTGTAGAGAGTTCTTTAGAGTTCTATTGGAGTTCAGTAGAACTACTAGGCAGTTGATGTTAGTTGGCAGTTAGCCGAATACTAAGGAGTCAGCTTACAGTAGAAGATTACCAAGTTCCTAACATTTAGGGTGCCTTAAGTCAATTAGCAACCAGCATAGCATGATTATAACTTTCAGTGTGAAAACTACTCCACAACAACAAATACATTTACAATAATTACAACTTATAAAAGAAAACAAAAACTATAATTAAATATAGAAAAAATAGAAAAATGATAAATGTAAAAAAGAGAAAGAAAAAGCAAAGAAACAGAATGAGAATGAACAGTATAGATTTTTTTTTTTTAATCATTTCACCCCGAGCAAGGCAGAAATGCCACTGATGAGCGGGGGCGGGGGGGGGGGGGGGGCTACATAACTGTAAAAAGATTAATTAGAAAAGAGTGAGGAGTACAAACTAGTTAGAAAGGAGCAATAGAAAGCTGAGAATGCATGTGCGATGACAGATACATACGTGGAGAGAAAGGGAAGGTTATACGGGGGTGGGGAGAGAGTTAGGGTCCAGTGGTTAATAGATGAGTATTGACATTGCATTTAAATTTCTGGAGGTTGTAGCCGTCAGAAAAGCAAGAATATGGGAGCGAGTTCCACAGGCGGGAAGTGTGAGAGAAGAAGCTGCAGGAGTAGAATTGTCATCTGCATTTGGCTAACCTGACTGTGAATGGGTGGGACCCAGTCTGGTTGCACGAGTGAACACCTGTTGAGGAGGCACCAGTGACTTAAGTTCGTCTGAGCAGAAGCCATGAAAGTATTTATAGAACAGACAAAGGGAGGCCACATTTCGATGGTGGGGAAGTGGCTGCAGTCAAGCCGCCAGATCAGTACCTATCACATTACAGACTCTCCTTTGGAGGCTGTCGAGAACACTGAGGAGAACGGCAGGGGCACCGGACCATAAATGGCAGCAGTACTCCATACACAGACGGATAAAGAATTTAAAATAAACGTCTTAGATCGACACGGACATCTATTACAATGACCTGCATTCTTAGAAAGACGGTGAAATACCTATTACCCATGAAATTGTAGATTATCTGAAATTTTTTCTAAATTATATATCTATATATATATATATATATATATATGCATCAATCCTTTTCCATAATGCAGCTTCCCTGTGACAGTTCTATGAACACATTCCTGGTTTTTGTTCTGAATTTAAGAATTTAAGCATATGACTAAATTGTCAGCAAAGTCTATTCATTTTACCATTGAAATGATTAGATGAAACATTAAGTTCAATGTTAACAGTTTCTTCTATCTGACTTCTCACTTGTGGGACTCATTTCTGATTTCTTGCTTTCCACGGAACTTTAATCTTCAAGAATTTGAATGCAATGTTGATTGTTACCTTATGTCTTCTTAGTTTTTGTTTTTCTATTGTTCTCTTTTCTTAGGTCCTGGGCATGACGGTAAACTGCACCCGGCAGCAAGGCCTCTGATTGGGAGGTTGTGAGGAGCACTGAACCACCTTTTGCTGTTGTTTCCAGGTCCACCCTGACCCGGAGTGGTAGCACCTGTTAGGATCCCAGCTTTGGACAAATAGTTAACCCCCAAACTGGGGTCAAAACACTATAAAAGTATAAAGATACACTTTTCTAGAAATATTTACATAAAACTAGAGTTTGTAAAAAAATATTCATTTTGAAGGAAAAATATTATCAGAACACATTTATGAAGAAAAAAAGATTTTCTCAGCAAAACATTTTTGAATACAAAACTAGAAGACATTTTCAGTTTTCTAAAATAAAAAAAATAAAAACAAAAAATTTTCACTAAAATCTTACTAAATCAACCTTTTCACTATAATCAAATATTAAAAAAAATATCTTAAAACCCTAACTTTTTTGGCATTAAATAATCCACAGAGGTTGATATGCTGTTAAACAAAACTTGAAACTCATCTCTCTTCTTAATAATCTATTTTTCAAATATATCCTCTAACATTCAGTTAACCCTTGTTTTTTAGTGACATTATTGTCTTGCTTGATGCAAATTGATTAAAAAACAAATTCATCTAGATACGTAAGCGTGAGTGCATTTGTGTGTATATTTATATGGTGTGTGAGTATATATACAGAGTACGGTGGATAAATTGTCTCCATTTTATATTTTTAATTTCACATGTTTGTTTTTGCCGACTGCACACTATAGTAGAGTCAGTTGGGCACCATCTATGAGAAAAAGACCAGCATGTCACAATTCACTCTGCAAGAAATCTGGAAACAGCATACTGTATTGCTTGGCATTCATGCCAGAAGATCCAGTACAAACATTTCAGAGTGCCTGGGTGTCAATCTGAGAATAATAATGTAGAGAAATTAGAAAGGGTTATTCAATAAATAAGGAGAATCTTTTGGTATAAGGACTCCTAATACAGATAGAAGCTTACTTTTCTTTTCTAATACAGATAGAAGCATACTTTTCTTTTCTAATACAGATAGAAGCTTACTTTTCTTTTCTAATACAGATAGAAGCTTACTTTTTTTGTTTCAATGTGAAATTTAAATGTGTTATGTCCAGATTTAATAAAATCATGTTTAAATATGGTCATAACACATTACATTGGATTTAAATATATGGTTCTGTCAACATTTTGAGCTCTCATGTGGTGTGATGTCATAGAACTGCATTACAAATCTACGAACTGCATTTGCTATTTGGTAACTGTTATAGATAAAATCATCTTTGATGGTAAATGTTTTTATGTTAAAGTCCCAGTAACCTCTGAAGATGGCTCATGTGAGCCGAAAGCTTAGAACCAACTTAATAAAAACAGTATTCAAATGTTGGGGAATTTTTGTCTTTATTTTCACCTGAAATTAAAGACAAAATACAATGTTTAGAATGGCCCATGACTAAACAAAATAGACATTCATTGTCTCTTATATTTAACAATATATATATATATATATATATATATACACACACACATATATATATATATATATAGATATACACACACATATATATATATACATGTACACACACACATATAAATATATATATGCATATTTACATACAGATATATACATACATATATGTCATTTGTTTAAAAAAAAATTTCTAGACATCTTTAGATGTTACTTTGATTCTAACTAAAAAATAAAACTATTTTTTTTCTTTTTTACTAATTTCTCTCTGGCACCTGTTTTGTCTTGAGTGAGTCTGATTTCTCCAGAGCATGAAAAATTCTATTCAAATAGTAAAAAAATCAAAGTTATCAAAATGCAATTGCTGAAATGCTGTGCACAGTCATTCGCCATAGTTAAGACATTTGAAAGCCTTTCAAAGTTAACATTAAAGACTCAATATGCAAATTAATTTGATTAAACTCCCCAAATATTCTAAGATTCAGCTGTTTAACGGCCTCATCCTATATAAATTTACACTGTTCTGTAAAGCAATAGTAAAGATTTTAAGTACATGTTATACTAGTAAAAGATTAGGAAACGTTTTTTTTTTATTTAAGTGCAGGCTTTCAACGTTCAAGAAAAAAATCTCATTCTAATTTTAAAACAACTGGCTAATTTTAGCACTTAAATTAAAAATAACACAGTCATCAAATTAAAACACTGGTCATCAAAACTAACATATGATGTGTCATGTATTTATATTTTGGAGACACAATAGAGTAAGGGATAGAGGCTTGAGTTGTGGAATCAGAAAGCCAAGTTTGAATTTGTTGAATTCACTAAATTCACTTACGTGCTAGTACCTTTGGGAAAGTTAAGAATCTATTTCTTCTCCCCCAAGCTATGGGTAAATAGCAAGATAGACTGGGTTCTGTAACTTTTAGTTGCAACCAGTTTACTGCAGTAAGAATTGGCAACTTACTGGGGGAAAATCATATATCATATAAATCTACCATCCGCCCGTGCATTGAATACTGCTGCCATATCTGGTCGGGTGCCCCTGCTGTTCTCCTCGGGCTTCTCGATAAGGTTCAGAGGAGGGTCTGTAATGTGATAGATACCGACTTGGCAGACCGCCTGCAGCCTCTCTCCCACCGGCGCAACATGGCTTCCCTGTGTTTCTTCTATAAATAATTTCACGGCTTCTGCTCCGATGAACTTAGATCACTGATGCCCCCTAAATACAAATTTGCACGAGATACTAGATTAGCAACTAGATCCCACCCTTTTACAGTGAAACCGATAAAATGCAGCTGCAACTTCTACTCCAACAGTTTCTTTCCTCGCACTTCCCGACTGTGGAATTCCCTTCCACATGATTGCTTCCCCGACAGATACAATCTCCAGGAGTTTAAATGTAAGGTCAATAGACACCTCCTAACACACTAACCTGCTCCCATTCCTCCTGACATTCCCTATGTCTAACATTCATTCCTCCTGACATTCCCTATATCTAACCACTCCTCTTTACCTTCCCCTATGTAGCCCCCTCTGCAATCGTGGCAGTGGAATGCCTTGCTTGGGGTGAGATGATTAAAAAAAAAAAAATCTTCAAATGCCACCTCATCCTGTGGATAAATGTGTTTGCATATGGTCAACAATCCTATCTGTAAAAGGATGTTACAGAATTATTGACCCAGCCCAGAAAAGAGTGCAGTGATGAGAGGTCATCACTGGTCTATGCTTCACCAGAGTGATAGGTTTAAATTCATATTTGCCTTCAACTTCCTTTTAAATTTTCTTCTTGTTTAATTTAATTTTTATTCTTATTTGAAATAATAAAAATATACCATATTAAAATAAACCCTAAAAATTACATAACAAAGAAAAATTTTATCACTGCACCTTGATGTCTGAACTTTTTGTTTCAGTTCTTATTTTTATTTTTATTATATATATATATATATATATATATATATATATATATATGTTATAAATTATATTTTAGAACATGTACAAATTTTTTATATATCCACTACTAATTTGTACATGTTCTCAAATATAATTTATAATAAATATTATATATTAAACACTGTTTTAAATTAATGTTTTGGATGTTATAAAAAATGTTTTTTTCTTCGTTCCTTATTCACTTGGATATATATATATATATATATATATATATATATATGTATATATATATATATATAATTTTTATACATTAACTTACATTATCTAGCTATGAACTAATTATTGATTTCATGTGCATTGAAATATAATTTGCGTTAAAAATGTAAAAGATTCTTTTCTTCACTTAGTTTACAAAAACATAAATATAAAATTTAAATATAAGATTATTACAAAAAATATTATCTTGAAAATTACAAATCTTTAAATTGGCAAGTTGTTTCTTAGAAGAATGTCTTTTTTACAATTACTAAAATATACAAATTACTTCATATTTACTATGGTCTGAAGAGTTGTCATGTATTTTATAGAGAATTTTTTTATTTTACAAATAAAAAAAACAGATTTATTTATATAGTGTGTGTGCTATAACACAGATGATTAGCTGTAGAGGATATATAAAACAACAGAAGTAACTGAGGAATGCCTTTAAAAACTCATGCTTTCAAATGCTTTCTTTCTTTTACATTCACTTAAAATGTACGGTTACAGTTCTTGCAGGAAATGCACCTCTCCAGTCAGTATGTTTTGCACCACTTTGTTAAAAATATAGTCTTTTAAAATTGAACTTCATTGTTAATGAAGATCTTTTTCCACAACCAGGTTTTTATATCGTTATTTCTATTTTATGAACTAAATATTTAATAAAATTTCAGGCTATTGTGCATTTGCTTTTATTTTGTATTTATTTGGGTTGTAGAGTAGCTATCACCCCTTCAGCACTCTAACTGATGAACTGGCTTATAGCCCGAAAGAGTATACAAGTATGTATTTAAAGGATCATTATTAATAGGTTGCGACAAGCAGATTAATATTCAGACTGATTTACTTTGTTGGCTATTCACCATTTAGACCCTCTTCTCTTTTGTTTGTAAGTTTTGTCTTGTTAATTGTTTGTAACTTATTCTTCTGTACTTTTTGTATCTATCCGTGAGCACCGGATACGGTGCTTAATAAATATATTAAGCACTCATTCTTCTTCTCTGTGTATCATTCACTTCAATGCTACAACAATTTATTAAAAACATTCTGATGATATTGAACCGCCTCAATATATATATATATATATATATTATCATTTTATCCCAAGCAAAGCAGTAGTATGCAGGGGGCTATAGGGAGAAAAAGAAAGATAAAAGGCTGAGTATAGGGAGGATTGAGCAAAGAACAAAAGAGGGATGGAATTCAAAAAGATAGAAGATGGTGATTGATGTTGCATTTAAATTTTTGAAGATTGTATTTATCAGGTATGTAAAGAGAGTTTCACACACAGAAAGTATGAGAAAAGAATCTGTTGGATTTGCAGTGGCAGTTGCATTTAACTATGTCAACCGTGGAACCTAGATGCCAATTCTACTTCATGTAGTCAAGACACTGGGTAAAAAAGCTTGTCCGAGCAGTTGCCATGAAAATATTTGTAGAAAAGACAGAGGGAAGCCATGCCATATTGATGAGAAAGTGACCAGTATTGAGATGCCAAGTCAGGATCAATTATATTAAAGAATTTTCTTTGAATATTTTCAAGAATCAAGTGTACCAGACCAGATACATCAGCATTATTTAATGCATAGGTGAATTTTAGATTTGTAAATGTGCTAGATGTGCTCTGACAAGAAAAAGCACAGTAACCCAAATTTTCTCATAGTAAATGTAGCTATTGATTCATCAATGTAGTCACCCCACTTTAAGTCAGTTGAAAATGTGAGGCTAAGCAGGTGCAGTGCATTGCTATCTAGGAGTCTATCGTCAGCCATGCTGATGGCTAACAGAAGAGTTTCTCTATGATGGATAAATAAAAGCAGTTTTGTTTTAAAGGTGTTAAAATTTACAAGCCATTTTCTACCCTAGTTAACCACTGATTAGAGGATGTTTTTATGAGCAGCAGCATGCAATAACACTTATTATCTGATCAATGGTTACAGAAATAAAATGAAGAAAAAGAAGTATTTTGTTAAAGAAACAAATAGAATGTCATTGCTAAAGGATTGAAAAATTCTTTTTTGTGATGAGAAACAATTCATTCTGTTCTGATTAATTCACACATTGAATAAAATCTCATTTTTCAACAACAAAGCATTTACCTCAAAATTTTAAGATAGATTTAAAATAATAAATTTAAAATATATTTTAAAATAAAATTGAATGAAAACTGTTCAGATCTTAAGTATTTACACCATCTTTATTTATGATAAATTTCAACAAATTTTGATGAAAACCATATTTTTTGAGATCCAATTTTCACAGAAGATATAAGAAATATCTTTTGTAAAAAGGTATATAATACTATTTACATTATTTTGACTATTCTTTCTATCTTGGTTGCCATTTGTACAATGTTTTGGCCGTTGTATGCTCCAGCCTTCTTCAGGTGCTAGGAATTTTGAACCAAACTCTTTATTATGATCACTATCATTCTCATTCCTTATGCAAAGCCTCTTTTGGTACTCATATATAATGTTGAATATACAGAGATAAAACTTGAAATTTGTATGTTAACATTTTAAAACTAGTTTGAAGTTCCTAGAAAATAATTACAATTATTACTTAAAATGAAAAATAAAACAAGTCATTCATTTAAAAAAATATTAAATGAAAAATAAATGGGTTCTGACCTGAGTTGATAGTGCCTGTTAGGTCCCAGCTATAGACAAATAGTGAATCTGCAAACAAAATCAAAATACTATGAAATTATAAAAATACATTTTGACAGTAAAAATACCATTAATACATTTTATAGCAAAATGGCCAACATTGTATTCAGAATATCAAGATTTCAGCATTAAATAACCCATAGAGATGTTGATGTACTGCTAAACAAAATCAACCAACCAATCAACAACAAAGAATCAATGAAAGAGACAAGGAAAATATATTATAATAATTATCTTTAAAATGCCCTAACCTAATTTGGAAAATGGAGGACATTCCTCTACAAAAGTTTCTTTACAAGAATTATTTCTTTGTAGAACAAACTGCTGAATAGATGCTTCCCCTATTAATCTTAATGTCTTCAAATCTAGGATCAATCGGGATCTTTCTTCCATATTCTTGTAATCTTCACTTCCTACTTCATCTACTAATTTTCATATCAAATACCTCATTCAGTAGCTCTCTACACTGTGGTCCTGGGTATGACGGTAAACTGCATCTGGCAGCAAGGCCTCTGATTGGGAGGTTGTGAAGAGCTTGGAACCACCTCTTATTTGCTGTTGTTCCCAGATCCACCCTGACCAAGAGTGTTAGCACCTGTTAGGGTCCCAGCTAAATTAACTCCTAAACTGAGGTTAAAACAATATGAGAGTATAACAACAGACTCTTTATAGAAAAATATATACATAAAAATAGACTTTTATAGAAAAATATTACGAATACATTTTTTAAGAAAAAAAATTGCCATAATACAGAATTATTACCTGCAATACATTTTTGAATACAAAACTAGAAGACATCTTCAGTTTCTAAAATAAAAATAAAGAATAAAATAAAATTTTTCATCAAAATCTGGCTAAATCAACCTTCTTACTATAACTGAACATGAAAAAAAAATACCTTAAAACCCCACTTTTTGGCATTAAATAACCCACAGAGGTTCATATGCCATTAGACAAAACTCAAAATCTCTACACTGAGTGGCTCTTGGGCTTTGTATTGGGTGAACTTTATTAAGAAATAAAGTGAGAAGGTGAGTAATTATTAACAAGAACAAAATATATTTTAAAAAATCAAATATGAATATATCTAAAGAAAATAAACATATTTTTTCAGTTTAAAATAAAGAATATTTAATCAAAATATAAGAAGGCCTTGAGATGATAAATTAGGATGATGGTAACAATAAAAACCAATAAAAAAGCAAACTATTTTACGATGTGTGTCAGAATGAAGTTAAATAACAGTTGAAGAGATAAGGATTAAAGAATTCTCAAAATAAATTTTAAAAAGCATTTAGATGCTAAGAAATTGATTATAAGAGAAATGAAATAAAATAAAACTTAGTAATGATGTTCAAATAAACAGCTTTGGATAAAACATTTGCATTGTCTCTGCATTCCAGAATAAAGAGATATAATGAAAAAACCTATGTGGCGGAATTAAATTTAAAAGAGTGATCTTAAAAGGAGTCAACAGTGATTAAAAAAAATCATAAGTTTACAATCTGAATCTTTTATAAATAGAAAATTATGAAAAAGAAATTTGGAGGTGGCATAAAGTTGTCTGAATTTTCTCTGGAGTATTTTGAATTTTTCAGCAAGTGTTTTTTGAATTATTAATTTTCATTTTTTTCCCCATTAATATCGTTCTATTTCAATCTTATACTTTAAATGCCTTCATTTTCAGTTTTTATTTATAACTGTTTTATTTTTCTGTAAAATTTTCTATTTGTTATTAATTGTTTTGGGAAGTGAAAGTTGGCAGATAAGTTTTCATATCATGATTAAAATCCCGACTCAAAGAGAAGTTCCAATTCCAAACCTAGCCTCTGCCAAATAAGATAAAATGAGAGGAAAGTAAACTGGAGATTTGCCTTGGTTTAGGGGTTCATATCAGTTTTGTTATGGAAACTTTTGATCTAATGTTTGATTTAACAAATTCTTGGGATTGTTGTTAATGGAATAACTGACAGAAAGTTGAAGACACTGCGATCTCAAAGTTGGTATCTGTAAAGTTATAAATGAGATAAAATCAAGTCCCCTAAAAAAGGTGGAGCAGCTTCAATGGTCCATCAACAATAGTGTTCATCAAGAGATTTATCTTCATTTTTAACATCAGAAAATATCATTCATGTAATTTTTCCTTGTTCATTTTTTTTATTGACTGGCAAAGATAAGTAACATTTTATCATGAGGTACATCTGTTCAACTACAAGTTTCATGTACCCATTATCCATTAATGGAACTGTTATTACAAACTTCAGACTGTGGCTGAGTAAGTTATAAAATGGCTCTTCTCTTTACACAAGAGATTAAAATGATTAAAATAAGATTTTTCATTTTTTCTTTGAAATCTTTATATGAAATAATATCCTGAATATAGGAAGGTCAACATAGTATAGTGGTAATCGGGCGGGGGGGAGTGAGATCAGCTTGCCAAATTCAAATTCCAGGTGAGATCATAACATTCCGTATCATAAGTTCTAAAACCAGGTGTCACTATAGCATCAATGCACAGCTGAGCATCTAACCTGTTCCCTTTACATATCTGAGTTGAAACCCAGAGAGATATTCACTTAGGCAAGTTAGCCTGGTGCAGACATCCTACTCCAGATCAAGCAAGAACTGATGTCTTCCAACTTAAAGGTTTCCCTTGTTAACTGACATGTTAGCAATTGATTCAATCAGAAGAGCCTTCCCTCCTGGTTGTTGATTTCAGTCTAGAAATCCCGCTATCCAGTGATGTGGAGCTCAATCTACCCCATTGTGCAAGATGATCATTGACCCTATGACACAGTTCACCTGTCCTTTTGCATTTACTTTTGAACAAATACTCTTGCAAATAAACCTGTCTCTTTTCTACCTAGCTATGGATTAAATAACAATGCAAAATGTACTCTCTAGCTTTGGCTGGCAACCAGTCTAGAAGATAACTTTGAATTCAAAACTTACAATGACACTGGAACAGCCTGCTCTTAAAGCCAGTGAAGTGGTGACATTTAGTGGCTAAAGCAGCAAAAGCAATGTATTAATAATAAAATCTATGTCCTTCACATTTTTATTAGTTTGAATATTAATAAGTTTTCAAAAACTATTTATCAGAATAAATTTATAAGAAGCAGCTACTACCTTAGATATTTGCTTTCAGAGTTAGATCTAAATTTTTGTAGTATTTTATAAATTTTATCCTTTTTAAGCTAACTCTATTTATACAAAACTAACATGGTTCAAATTCTGGTTGTCTGTTTAGTTCTCTTCATACTAATGCCCTTTGAAAAGGTATGAAACCATCTTCCTTTAGCTAGGAGATAAATAACAAGATAGATTGGGCTCTCATTGACACTCAGTATAGGAGAAAGTAAATTCTAAATTCAAACCCTTATGAATATTAAAGCAGAATGGGCCCTTTAGCTTGGATAGAGTAACCAGTTTAGAAGAACAAACCATTTTCAAATTTAAAACCATCTTGAAGGGGTATGGGTACTGTCACTCAATCTTAACTTAGGCACACTCATTGCTGCTATGATGATTGTACATGTGGTGTTCTTATAAACTGATCTCTGAAAGAATTAGTGAAAATAGTATAAAAAATAATAACTGCTTAACTGGCAAATTTGATATTGCTTGGTCATATTGTTAGCTCTCACATAAAGGACAAATAAAAAAAAATCACAGTGTGTCTATGTGCTTGTATTCTTTAAATGAGCCTATGGGCAGTATTTTAAGTGTGTGTACACACACATACACACAGACACTTTTGACCATTAATTGTGAATGCAAAGGTGAACATGTAACAGAGAGAGCATTTTAGGATTTCAGACAGAAATTCGGTCAAGGATGTTGACAATGGAGGCTTCTTAACATTTTTCTTTTGTCCTTACTGTTGATGACACCCCCCTCCATGTTAGAAGTGCTTTCTTCCCTGTTGGACATCCAGGTGCACAAATGGCATTAGCTATAAATAAATGTCATACCTTGATGGCACCATGTCTGCATATGATATGAGTCCTAAACTGTCCTGGGAGTGATGAGAAGAATGAGGTAGGGTAGAAATAGACAGATTCTGGGTGGAAGAAGGATATCCACACCTCAACCAATCTCTCTGTCTTGCTCTCTTTTCCTCTCAGAGAGACATACACTTACATACACACACTTAAAGGAACCAAAAACATAAGCTAAAAAAGGTTTGTGCATTTGAGGTGACTTGTACCTTATGGGGAGACAATAAGGCTTTGAGGAGAGTAACAACAGGTGCCACCCATAAAGAAAGAAGGAGAAATAGGCAGAAGCTGTCAAGAAAAAATACATACCCTTCTATCTACCCTGAACTTATAGTTTCTTAAACTCTTAATTTTTTCTAATTTCTTTTTTTATTTTATCAGAGAATTTTTATTTTCTTCATTTGTTTTTCTTTTCTACTTTCTTTCTTTTCATTATATTTCTTCATTTTATATTTCTTTTTTCATTTAAAATTTTCACCTATTATCCTTTAATTTTATTTTTCATTCATTATTTTCTTTTAATCTTCAGTTTTTTAATTTTTTCCTTATTTTTTCTATTTTTTATTCATCTTCTTTTCTTTGTTTACTTTCTTTTTTCATCTTTGTTTTCATTCATTTTTCTTGTCTTTATTTACTCTTTCATTTATCCTCAACATTTTCTTTTCCTTAAATCTTTTTTCTTTTCCTCTTCATTTTCATTCATTTTTCTTTTCTTTATTTATACTTTCATTTATCCTTAACATTTTCTTTGCGTTATTTTCTTTCTTTTTTCATCTTCATTTTCATTCATTTTCTTTTTTCTTTATTTATTCTTTCATTTATCCTCAACATTTTCTTTTCCTTAAGTTTTCTTTCTTTTTTCATCTTCATTTTCATTCATTTTCCTTTTCTTTATTTATTCTTTCATTTATCCTCAACATTTTCTTTTCCTTAAGTTTTCTTTCTTTTTTCATCTTCATTTTCATTCATTTTCCTTTTCTTTATTTATTCTTTCATTTATCCTCAACATTTTCTTTTCCTTAAGTTTTCTTTCTTTTTTCATCTTCGTTTTCATTCATTTTTCTTTTCTTTATTTATTCTTTCATTTATTCTCAACATTTTCTTAAGTTTTCTTTCTTTTTTCATCTTCGTTTTCATTCATTTTTCTTTTCTTTATTTATTCTTTCATTTATCCTCAACATTTTCTTTTCCTTAAGTTTTCTTTCTTTTTTCACCTTCGTTTTTATTTATCTTCTTTTTGCTAGTTTTTCTTTTCCATTTCTATTCATCCCTTTCTTGCTCTATATAATCTTCTTTCTTCGAATTCTGTCTTTACTCCTTTCTTTCACCATTGCTTCTTTTAAGATTTTCTTTAGTTGCAGTACTACCTCTTATTTAATTCTTGTTTAGAGGAGACAGGCAATGCCACATAACCCTGCACCCTTGCCCTAGAGATACCATGAACCCCAATGATATCTTAGATCATGTAATCGATCAACTTATTATTTTTGTGCATTTATTCTATCTTTTGAGAAAAAGAAGAAGCATTCCATCCATCTATTTTCTCTTTTTATTCCTTTTTTACACAGAGATCCAAAGGTGAATTGGCATGGCAAAGGACGCGTTCCAGAAGCTGAGTAAAGTATTAACACACAGGAAAATTTCACTAGAAACAAAGAAAAGAGTGCTGGATTGCTATGTAATGTCAGTTCTTCAATACGGCAGTGAGTGCTGGACAATATCATCAAAAATGAGGACAAAACTGGAAGCAGCGGAAATGTGGTTCTACAGAAGGATGCTGCAGATATCGTGGAAGCAACAGGAAAGAATGGCAACAAAAAGAAAATTAATACTGAGCATCAGGAAGAGACAACTGAAGTTCCTGGGACACGCAATGAGGAAGGAGAGCTTGGAGAACCTGATACTGACAGGCCAAATAGAAGGAAAAAGAGACAGAAGAAGGCAGCAGATAACATATTTGCAGGGCCTGATCAGGTGGATGACGGAACGGGTGTTGCGAGGTGTAACAGGAGCAAACATACTAAGAGCCACAATGAATAGGGTGATGTGGAGAACCCTGATCGCCTACGTCCTGAAGGGACAGGGCACATAGAAGAAGAAGAAGATCTTATCCCTTTTCTTCTTTCTTTTATTTTGGTTTTTCATTGTTCTTTTGCTTTTTCAGTGTATTGTTAGCTCCCTAAAAATCTTTCTCAGCTTTCCTTTTCTTAAAATCTTTTGCCTCATTAACTTCTTTCTTTCTTTGTCTTCTCTTTCCTATTTTTCATGCTCTCTTCTAAGGTTAATTTTTTTGTAGTTATAAAATTTCTATATCTATTTTTCATTTCTCTCTGCTTATATTCTTAAATCTATTTAATTTATGTCCTTTTGCTTCAATGTCTTTCTCATCTTCTACTTTTACTTGGTTTTTCTTCTATTACCACCAATGCTACTACTACTACTTATTATTATTATTATTATTATTATTATTTATATTTTTATTATTATTGTCTATTACTTTTATTGTAATTATTATTTGATTTCATTTTTTTTTTTTTGCTTTTACATTTATTGATATTTGTTCATATTATCCTCTTTTTTTTCTGTCTTTGAGGCTCGCATAATTCTGTTTAGTCTCTTTCTTAGCCTCTCTTTCTTTCTTTCTACTTTACACTTTTGTGCTTAGTCTTAGACACACCCACTTCCAAAAAGCTGGGAAGTATATCTCACATATTTTGGCCAGAATTCATATAATAGGTTTTGGAAAAAATATTCTGGAGTGCAACAAGTCACAAACAAACATTTTTAAACTAAACAGTATATTCATGCAAGTTGATGTTCCTGAAAATTCTGCAAAGCTGACTATTGTATACCTTCAAAAAGTAAAACTTTTCAAGTAATAATCAAAGAGAAAGTTTGTGGTTTATCTTTAAAAGATATGTAGATGAATTTGAGTTTTATTTAATGGCATATCAACTTCTGTAGGTTATTTAAAAACCAAAAAGGTGGAAGTTTAAGGTATTTTTTTTTAATGTTTGGTTATAGTGAGAAGGTTAATTTCATCAGATTTTGATGAAAAACAATTTTTAAAATTTTTTCATTTAGAAAACTGAAGATGTCTTCTAGTTTTGTATTGAAAAATGTATTGTTGGTAATATTTTTTCTTTCTTTAAAAATGTATTACGGCAATAATTTTCTTTTCCTTCAAAAATATGTTATGATAATAATTGTTTTCTTTAAAAAATGTATTGTTGGTAATATTTTTTCTTCAGAAATGTATATTTTTCTATAAAAGTCTATTTTTATGTTTATATTTCTATAAATGTTTATTTTTATACTTTCATAGTGCCTTGACACTAGTTTGGGGGTTAACTATTTCCCCATAGCTGGAACCCTAAATGGTGCTACCACTCCGGATCAGGGTGTACCTGGGAACAACAGAAATTAAGGGGTGGTTCCATGCTCCTCACAACCTACTAATCAGAGGCCTTGATGAATGTTTATGAGAATAGAAAAATATTCAAGCAAAAATCACTAGAGAGCAATTCAAACTGCCACAAATAATGTTCAATTTATAATAATAATGTTCAATTTATAATAATAATGTTCAATTTATAATAATAATAATGTTTCAATTTAATAATAATAATGTTCAATTTAATTTAATAATAATAATGTTCAATTTATAATAATAATAATGTTCGATTTATAATAATAATGTTCGATTTATAATAATAATGTTCAATTTATAATAATAATAATGTTCAATTTATAATAATAATAATGTTCAATTTATAATAATAATGTTCAATTTATAATAATAATGTTCAATTTATAATAATAATAATGTTCAATTTATAATAATAATAATGTTCAATTTATAATAATAATGTTCAATTTATAATAATAATGTTCAATTTATAATAATAATAATGTTCAATTTATAATAATAATGTTCAATTTATAATAATAATGTTCAATTTGAAACAGTAGAAAAGTTTACAAAGTCAGTGGCTGAAAGATGGATAAATGTTATTGTCAGCAAAATTATAGGTACCTTGAAAGTTAATGAGTTATCAAAATAAATGCAGAGAATTATTATAATTTTTGGAAAAAATATCTATTTTTGAGTGAAATGATTTGTGAATATTTTAAACTAAAGTAAATTGATTATTGCATACCTTTCAAAGAAAAATAAAAATAAAATATGTTTCAAAGATAGCAAATTAATTGAATGTTACGCTAACTTTTCAGATATTAACCAGAGAAAATCTGTGGTATCACATTATAAGAGAATGAGTTTTGTTTAATGGCATATCAACACCTCTGTGGGTTATTTAATGCCAAAAAGGTGGGGGGTTTAAGGTATTTATTTAAATGTTTGGTTATGGCAAGAAGATTAATTTAGTCAGATTTTAATGAAAAGTTTTTGTTTTTATTCTTTTTTTTTATTTTAGAAAACTGAAAAATGTCTTCTAGTTTTGTATTCAAAAATGTTTTGCTGAGAATAAATTTTTCCTTCAAAAATGTGTTATGGTAATAATTTTTTTCTTCAAAAATGTATCCTTTTTTTTTTTTATAAAAGTTAATTGTTATGTATATATTTCTAAAAAAGTAAATTTTTATACTTTCATAGAGTGACCCCAGTTTTGAGGTTAACTATTTGTTCATAGATGAAACCCTGACAGGTGCTACCACTCCAGGTCAGAGTAGACCTGGGAACAACAGCAATTAAAAGGTGGTTCCATGTTCTTCACAACCTCCTCAATCAGAGGACTTGCTGCCAGATGCAGTTTAGTAAGAGAATGAAACATTTTTAAAGAAGATTTCTGGAAAAATTACAGCCAAAACTAAATGAGTAACATTCCATGAAGAAGAAGAAGAAGAAGAAGAAGAAGAAGAAGAAGATAAAGAAGAATAAGAAGATGATTGTTATTCTTATTATTGTTATTATTAACAACAACAATAACAACCTATTACTTTACTATCACCTAGCTCTTTTTTTCCTAATCTGCCTTGCTGGATAATAGTATTCTTCAGGTTGGTAGAATTAAAAATTTACTCAAAACCCTCTCTAAAAAATTAATGCTTTAATGAGGGTTAGTTTCAGAATTCTAGTTTAGTAAGAGCTGCAAAAGAAAGTATGAAACTTCATAATTATTAAATTCAGAAGGTGACCCAAAATATTTGTCCTACAGTTTAAATTTGAAGTTCTAAATGTTTTCACCAGAATTCTATTCTATGTATTTTATTTTGCCCAATATTTTTGCAACAAGTTCACTCAGAAATTCTTTAAAAAATGTATTTTCAACTTATTATTCTTCTCCTTGCTATTGACATTATTGCAAAGTAAAACTATTTTTTCTTTTTTCTATATTTGGGGTAGAAGCTTTACTAAGCTAAGAACTTTTCATTGCTTTTTTGGGGAATACATCATTTGAACTGAAATACAAAAATGAAATAAATTATACAATCAAAATTCCAGAACAGAAAATATATATGCAATAAAATCATGTGAAAATGAAAAGCATAAAAGATAAGCAAGTTCTGAAATATTTTTAAGTAAAATATTTTTGTATTTTTTCTACAGGCCTTTAAGGATTTTGTAAAACTTTCAAATACATGAGCACCTTTCTGCATTTATACTTATGTGTGTTGTACATTAATGTTAGTATGAGTAGAGAATGTTTATGTACAAGTTTAGGTTGAGTAAATATATTAAATATGGCAGAAAATGAAGATTTTAATTAATTTTTTTATTAAGTTTTTCCAGCAACTTAGTGTTTTTCCATTTTGTGTGAGTTAATATAAAAATTGTCCCCAATTTTTAATGCTTTGAATGCTTTCTGCTCTTTCTATAGGCATAATTGAGGGTGTTTTTGTCCTCAGTGTAGCTATTTTCCTATGTGTTGACCATAACATAGTGGTTCAGTTCTATGCAATTTCTGAAAAAGATTGCAATTTCTAACATTCATGTACCCCACTCAGCTGGAATCGGTGTGATAATCATTTTTATTTTCAGAAAACCTTCAAAAAGTCATCTCTATTACTGAATGATGCAAAGTTAATTGCAGGCAAAAGATATTTGATACATAAAGCCTCTTGAATAGCAAAATGTCTATAACAATGTGATTTTAAAATAATTTTGTTTTCATCAAACAGAATTTTCCTAAAGGGTTCTTGTAAATTATGGGCTAACAAATGTTTTTTATTTGCACCTTGATCAGACAAGTGACATGTAAGGCATCTATTCAAGGAGGTGGTAGTTGGTAGTGTGTCTGATATAGGTAATATTTTTTTTTTTTTTATAAGCGTTTCACTGCCACTACTGTGCAGGGGGCTACATAGAGTGGAGAGAGGATGGTTAAATATAGGAAATGTCAGAGGGTGGGTGATAGGCGGGTAAGGATACCAAGAATGGTTAAATATAGGAAATGTCAGAGGGTGGGTGATAGGCAGGTAAGGATATCGAGAATGAGGGTTGGGTAGATGAGAGTGTTCTGAGAATAATTGGAAGTTAGTGTGATAGGAGGTGTCTATTGACCCTACATTTAAACTCCTGAAGATTGTAGCTGTCAGGAAAGCAGACTTGTGGAAGGGAGTTCCACAGGCGGCAAGCATGAGAAAAGAAGCTGTTGGAGTAGAATTTACGGTTACATCTTATCTGTTTAACTGTAAAAGGGTGGGACCTAGTTGCTAATCTAGTATCTCGTGTAAATTCGTGCTTAGGCGGCACTTGTGAAAAGAAAAAGTCTTGTACTGGGTATTGGAATTAATACACTATATTGGTCATTGCTAATTTAGATTTGATAGAATTATTTTGGTTAGTCACAACAAGGTTTGCAATCTTCCATTATCTATAGCATTTTTTTTAATCATATCGTCCCAAGCAAGGCATTTTACTGCCACTGTTGTGCAGAGGGTTACATAGGAGGAAAGTTATGAGAAGCAGTGACAGGTTATAGGAGTGTCAGAAAGTGGATAAGAGAAGGATGCCTACTGTCATAAACTGAGGGATCAGTTTATATATTAATTGTAATGTAAAACTGATCCCCCACTTTAAAACCACATTATAATAGTATAGACATTTTTTTTCTATAATCATATCACCCCAAGCAAGGCATTTTACTGCCACTGTTGTGCCAGGAGTTATATAGGAGAAATGTTATAAAGAGTGAGAAGTTGCAGGGGGTGTCAGGAAGAGAGTAGAAGAGGGAAGAGATTACTGATGAGAGTGGGGTGGATGAGGAGGAATGTTATGAGGAGTGAGAGGTTGCAGGGGGTATCAGGAAGAGAGTAGGAGAGGGAAGAGAGTACTGATGAGAGTGGGGTGGATGTAGAAAAGCATGAGAGAGAGGATGTAAGTTAGTGAGACAGGAGATGACTATTGACTTTACATTTAAATTCTTGGAGATTGTAACTGTCAGGAAAGCAAGTATTCAGAAGAGAATTTCACAGGCGGGAAGTTTGAGAAAAGAAGCTGCTGGAGTAGAATTTGCATTTACAATTTATTGGTTTCACAGTAAAAGGGTGGGACCTAGTTGCTAATCTTGTGGCACGAGGAAATTCGTATATAGGAGGTACCAGTGAGCTAAGTTCATTGGAGCAGAAGCCATGAAAGTATTTGTAGAAGGGACACAGGGAAGTCACACTGCGTCGGTGAGAAAGCAACTGTATCCTAGCTGCCAAGTTGGGATCGATCACATTACAGATTCATTGTTGGATTTGGTCGAAGACACCTAAGTGGATAGTAGGAGTACTGGACCAGATATGGCAGCAATACTCAATGCACGGGCAGATGGTAGACTTTTATATGTGCAGGAGTGTTTTGGACGGGGAAAAACTTCCTGGCCCTACACAGAGAACCAACTTTCTTAGCAGCAGATTTATAAACTTTATATGTTTTACAGGGATTATTGCAGAAATATGGTGTTTCATAATTTTCATATAGCAAATTCATCCAGCTTGTTATAATTATGCATATGGTTGGGGTAAAATTAATATTTGTTCATCATTTGTTGTGTTGTATTTTTTATGACTGTTGTGGATTATTTGTAAGAATATATTTTTGTTTTTCAATGATGTAATCAGGAAAATATATCAACATTTGTAAATGTATTTTTGATACACCTTGTAGGTTTGTAAAAGTATTTTTAATACACCAAATACATATGTATTACACTTTAAAAGAGGGATCATATTTTCTTAATAAAATATGATACAAAAGTTAAACAAAGTTTAAAATGTTGAGCAACCGTTCTTCAGAACAAAAATCATCAGTAATTTAAGACTCATCAGCTAATAAGATTAACTTTTATTATCAACTGAAGTTAAAACAAAATCAACTTCACATTGACACTTATACTGATATATAACTAAATTGCTTTGATGGTGTTATGGGGAAACACATCTATTCCTCAGATAATGGACTCTCCCTTCTATATCAATAAGAGTTAACAGGAAGTTAATAGGAGAAGTTCTTGGGAAGTTCATAGGAGTTTTAGAGTTCTATTGGAGTTCAGTAGAACTACTAGGCAGTTGATATTAGTCGGCAGTTAGCCAAATACTAAGGAGTCAGCTTCCAATGGAAGATTACCAAGTTTTTAACATTTTGGGTATGTTAAGTCGATTAGCAACAGACATAGCACAATTATAACCTTCAGTGCGGAAAACTACTCCACAACAGATGGGCAGCAAAACATCCTTATGGCATGGAGGGAAAGCCCTTCTAGTTGTAAAAATGCTCCAGACAATAACAGCTTAAAAACACCGCTTAATGGAAATAGAAATTTTATCGGTGTATGTCTGAATAATGGGACCATTCCATGATAATCTGACATATACAGGACATTTAGATGGCCAAACATCTAAGCCTTAATGAACTTAATAATTTTTCATTCAATAGCAGATGGGATAACCATTCATTAGAAATAATTGTTTAATTTTCTTTAGCTCAGCATTGAGTTTGCGCTCAGAACATCAGAGCTTGATGGGTAAGACTTCCAATAAGATTGTTCTGAGAGCAAAAGAGTCTCAAGTTAAGTAAAGGACAGAGAAAGTGGGTTTACAATAAACACTAGTAAGAAAGCACAAAACTGTTTTTTTCTACTAGTACACCCAAGAAAAGTAACTGATTTTTCTCTTCTATTTTCATAGTATATTTTAACGCTGGATGGAGATTATCCAAATATAAAAAGAACTCTTCCACCTTAATCATAAGTAAGGCAGAAAAATTTATTAGTTTTTACTGCAGCCACTTCCCCACCGTCGAAATGTGGCCTCCCTTTGTGTCTGTTCTATGAATACTTTCATGGCTTCTGCTCAGATGAACTTAAGTCACTGGTGCCTCCTCAACAGATATTCACTCGTGCAACCAGACTGGGTCCCACCCATTCACAGTTAGGTTAGCCAAATGCAGACGACAATTCTACTCCTGCAGCTTCTTCACTCGCACTTCCCGCCTGTGGAACTCGCTCCCATAGTCTTGCTTTCCTGATGGCTACAACCTCCAGAAATTTAAATGCAATGTCAATACTCATCTACTAACCACTGGACTCTAGTTCTCTCCCCACCCCCGTATATCCTTCCCTTTCTCTCCACCTATGTAACTGTCATCGCACCTGCATTCTCAGCTTTCTATTGCTCCTTTCTAACTAGTTTGTACTCCTCACTCTTTTCTAATTAATCTTTTTACAGTTTTGTAGCCCCCAGCTACAAAAGTGGCATTTCTGCCTTGCTCGGGGTGAAATGATTAAAAAAAAAAAAATTTTAACTTCAGTCACTAATAAAAATTTTCTGCCTAGTATTAAATTACTGGCAACTTTTGTTCTAAAGAAGGGTCGGTTGAAAGGTGCCTTAAATTTTAAACGTTGTGATGCTTTTGTATCCTGTTTTATTAATAAAATATGATTACTCTTTTAAAGTGTATTATAGCTTGGTGTGGTAATGGCAACTTGTTTATATATGTATATATATATATATATTGTTAGGACTGAACATTCAATTCTTTGATTGTACATTGAGCACTTGTTTTTTTAAATAACTGTCTACTTGTCTGACCAGTACCTCTTCTAGGTTATAGAGACACATATCTTGCACTATATACAGTGTATTCTGTCTTCACATAATTTGGATTGTGTAATTTGCTTTTATTTTGTAAATATATTTAGTATATTTGCTCCTAATTTTATTGTTCTTTAACCAAATACACAAACAGATAAGCCCCCAATAAACACAAGAAATTACTCAGGTTCAACCTGACTAAAACATACAAAAAAGCATCAAAACAAAAGAATACGATATCAATAAGAAAGCTAAAATGAACATCCAAAAATTAGACTAAATAAATAAAAACAAATTTAATTATAAATATATTTTTTGGTCTACAATATATGTTGTATTGAGCACTTTCATAATAAAAAGAAAAGTAAATGCCGGAGAACTCAGAATTCTGTTGATTCTAGCTCTCTCTCTCTCTCTCTCTATATATATATATATATATATATATATATATAATGTTTTTATTATTGCTAACCATCTTTTATTGTGTGTATATGGGCTCATGTAACAATTTTTTAAACTCAGGAGGGACAAAGAAAAATCAAACATGCTTATATGTATAAAAATGGAAATATCACTGCATATTTATATCTTTCAATAATACAAAAAATACATGTATTAAGGCATAAAGAGATACTAACACTTGATTTATATATATATTTACACTCTCACACCCTGATTGAGCACTCTAGAAGAATGGTAGACTTTGAAAAACAGTAGTTACTCTGGCATCTACACATTCTTCATTCAGCAATGAATTAGAACACTCTCAGCTATTGGGTGTGTATAATGATAATATACATGCTAAAAGTCTGCCTCCTTCTACCGAGTGCCCGTAGCTCAGAGGTAGAATCGCTGATTGACACCAATTCGGTCAGGTTTCAATCCTAGGTAAAAAGCAGTCGGCTGTCTAACTGTACTGATGAGCTGTGATAAAACGAAACAAATCTGTCTGCGGATGAATATAAATATTATTATTAATATATATATATATATATATATATATACAGATCTGACCAGACTGTGATAGATAGACAGATAGAATAGTATAAAATCGACAGAGATAGTTAGCTAGCTAGTTATCAATATAGATATATCGATATGACCAAACAGATAGATATCTTAAAATCTAAAATATACATAGACACAGATAACTACATCGGGATATAAACAGAAATGCACCCCTACACACACACACACATATATATATATATATATATATAATTTGGAAAATCATGTGAAAATGTATTTATAAAATTATTTTACTTTCCTCTGTGAGTTTCTTTTATCTTTTTTAAACCTCATGCCTGGCAATATTATTTGTCAACTCAAAACTAAATCAAACTGTGGCAATATTTTTACATTCATTTGAGCAACCTTTGAAAGGGACATACATTTATGTATGAGGTTCTGCTTTATAGATAGAACAACTGTTTTTACAACAGTTTAAAACCGAAGTGACTGACTCATCTACCCTTGCTTACAAAAGAGACAAAATACATGTATAAAAAAAAAGAGATTTTAAAACAATGCAAAAATAAATCCAATATGTATATATCATCCTATTATACTATACTTCTTTTCTTTATATTCTCAGAATAATTCTTATGGAATAAAAATGAAAATTTCTTTTTTTCTCTTAGCCTCTTCCATATTTTATTTTCATTTTTTTTACCAAGTTGTAAACTTACAGGCTTATAAATTTATACATATGAATAGATTAATGCTTATTCTCTCCTGACTTTTCTTATGTTTTGTTTTGTTTTTAAATATAAGATTAACAATTTCCAAAAAAAGGTTTCTCTTTTTATATTAAAAAAAAATAAGAGTGAAAGTAAAAAGGTTACAAAACTTACATAAAATTCATCCTTTTTAAAAGAAATTGTCAATTTCTTTAATTTAATAAATGTTAATCTGAATGTGTTTCGTTTGTTTTTAATTTAGAAAAATATTTAGATTAAATCCTTTTTGGTGAAACTTACTTCCAAATATACCTGATTTTCAAATGTTTAGTCAGATTCTTGGGTTCAAGGAAAAAAAATTGTTAATTTAAAGAGCACATACTTTTCAACAAGAGTTCATGATTAACATTTTGTTTTATAAATACTTTGACTCAAAATAGAAAAAAAATTCGTCTACCCTCATTATTTTTTTAACCTAATTTTGAAACACTTTCAAAAGTAAGGAAAAGGGAAAAAAATGACTGGTAACAACTGACTAAGAACTGGATAAGAACAAAATGAAAGGAAGGGGCTTTTTCTGAACTTTTCAATAAAGATTCAATGTTCTGCTTTACTTAAAAGTATTAGAAAATTTCAACTAAAAAATTAATTGACAGAGTCTGAGATTGCATAATGATGTTCCATCTTTTATTATACTTTTTTTTATCATTATTTGTTTCTAAAATTAGAACAAAATAATTGACACAGAAGAAAGTTCCAAAGGAAAACTGTAAAATCTTCAATCTGTGTTCCTAAAAAAAAATGTCAAATTTGGCTGTAGTTAATGTCTACTTATAAAAAAGATCTGAGGGTAAACCTGAGACGGGACAAAATCATAGGGGACAAAATCCCAGGGGGCAATACCCCAGCTGACAAAAACCTAATGAACAAAATATATAATATTTATATATAAATATAATACATTTGGACAAAATCCCAGTCTAATACATAGAAAGAAACAAATCTAACATTGAAAATTCAAGGAACTTTTAATTCAAATTTTAATGTAAAATTGAGAGAATAATAATACATTTATATGTACAGTATTCAATATAAACACTCCAATGACAAATTGAGATGATAAACACAATATCCAATGTATACACTTATTTCATCTTCACAAATTTATACCCTATTCATGTATATATGAGATTGTTATTTTGTTGCGTCCTCAATGGTAGTGCTAGCTGAAAGTCACAAGCCATTGTGACCAAGCGTTTAAGTATCCTGGCCTTTTTCAGACTGATGTTCATGCTAGATAATGCGATCTCTCCCAGAAACTGTAACTAAGGTCTGCTTAGCATAGTTGCAGTGGGCTCTGTGGGTGTTGAACAAACACAAGTGTGCTTGAGCAGGCATCTGCAATGGGGATTAACTAGCTGCCCTGGTAGACGGGTATCCCTGATTATGAGTGGCAGCCATTATATATATATAGTCATCCACATACAAGCCTGTTTCGCAGTATCACAAACATCAATGTGGCTAGACAAGTGCTTGCTTCCAGCCAAGATCAAAACTTGACCGATTTGGTATTAGGCGGAGAGTTTACCCCTACACTATCGACAGACAGCTGAAAGTGAAGGAAATTTTAACGTGTTATATATACACAGTGTATATGCAGCCAAGTGAACTTAATTCATGACTGGAGATTAATGCATAAATCGCAGAAGTGGTTACTGTTTTTAAAGTTTTCCCTTCTAGAGAGCTCTATCAGATAATGAGAGTATAATTATATATATATATATATATATATATATATATATATATGTGTGTGTGTGTGCGTGTGTGTGTGTATGTCACAATCATGAGTCCTGTAATTCTTAATATACACACAATATTGTCTGCCTCTTTCTACCGAGCGCCTGTAGCTCAGGTGTAGAATCGCTGCCTGACGCCAATTTGGTCAGGTTTCAATCCTGGGTAAAAAGCAATCGGCTGTCTAACCATACTGATGAGCTGTGATACAGCGAAACAGATCTGTCTGCGGATGACAATATATATATATATATATATTTTTTTTTTCTTTCTATAAGTGTTTCACCCCGAGCAAGGCATGTCACTGCCACTACTGCACAGGGGGCTACATAGAGTGGAGAAAGGATGATTAAATATAGGAAATGTCAGAGGGTGGGTGATAGGCGGGTAGGGATACCGAGAATGGTTAAATATGGGAAATGTCAGAGGGTGGGTGATAGGCGGGTAAGAATACCAAGAATGAGGGTTGGGTAGATGAGAGTGTTCTGAGAATAATTGGGAGTTAGTGTGATAGGAGGTGTCTATTGACCCTACATTTAACACCCGGAGATTGTAGCTGTCGGGAAAGCAGACTTGTGGAAGGGAGTTCCACAGGCGGGAAGCGCGAGAAAAGAAGCTGTTGGAGTAGAATTTACGGTTACATCTTATTTGTTTAACTGTAAAAGGGTGGGACCTAGTTGCTAATCTAGTATCTTGTGTAAATTTGTGCTTAGGCGGCAGCAGTGATCTAAGCTCATCAGAGCAGAAGCCATGAAAGTACTTGTAGAAGAGCCACATCACACCGGTGAGAGAGTGGTTGCAGCTGGTCTGCCAAGTCAGTATCAACCACGTTACAGATCCTCCTTTTTATTTTGTCAAGAAGCCCAAGGAGAGCAGCAGGGGCACCCGACCAGATATGGCAGCAATATTCAATACACAGGCAGATGATAGATTCGTATATGTGTAGAATAGATTCAGGTGGGAAAAACTTCCGGGCCCTGCACAGAGAACCGACTTTCATAGCAGCAGATTTGGCAATGGATTCGATATAGTCATTCCATTTGAGGTCCGCCAAAAGTGTAAGGCCAAGGAGGTGTAGTATTTTACTCTCTGGGAGGCTAGCCTGTCCCATGCTAATGGGAGGTAGATGCGATTGTCTATGGTGGTTAGTTGATAACAGCTTCGTTTTAGAGGCATTGAAATTTACCAGCCATTTCCTACCCCAGGCCACTATGGATTGGAGGTCCTTTTCAAGTACGGCAGCGAGGTTCACTTTGTCGTCCACAATCAATGCGAGAGTAGATTGTTGTGTCATCGGCATACATGCCAACTTGGGATCTAATGGCATCGGGGAGATCATTAATGTAGATCAGAAAGAGCGTGGGACCTAAAATAAAACCTTGAGGGACGCCCGCGTTCGTATGGTAGTTTTGGGAGGCATGCCCATTTAATACCACCTTCAATGTGCGGTTAGAGAGGAATGACTGGATGAGGTCAAACAGATGTCCACTTATCCCGTAGCGCCGCAGTTTGCACAAGAGGCCAGCATACCAGACCCTGTCGAACGCTTTGGCGATATCCAAGGCAACGGTTCGGGCTTCTCCATTCTTGTCAAGTGCCCGGTACATGTACTCGGTAATAGTCGTTAGCATATCAGCAGTAGACCTGGTGAAGCAAAACCCATACTGTTTGTCAGAGAGAAGCCTGTTGGCCGTGAGATGCTGAATCACCTCGGCGTTGATAATGGCTTCGAAAACTTTGCCAAAGATCGGAAGGAGACTAATAGGACGGTAATTGGCGGGGTCTGAGGATTTGCCAGAATTCTTAAATATAGGAACTACACAGGAGAACTTCCAACAGGCAGGAAAGCAGGAAGCAGATAGGCAGAGGTTATAGAGTTTAGAGAGGACAGAGGAGAGTTCTGGGGCACATTTCTTCAGGACTATGACTGGGATTCCGTCACCGCCGATCGCTTTGTGTGGGTCAAGTTGTGCAATTATCTTGGCGACCAGTGAGGGTGTAATGTGGACGTTATTTAGTTGAGCCTTAGTTCTGGGTGGGAAGTTGGGTGTAGGCATTCCTAATGAGTCCAGTGTCAAATTGGTGGAGAATCTACGGGCAAAGCATTCAGCCTTGTCTGCTGGGTAGGTGAGAACTTCAAACTCATTGGTTAGTGGGGGTATTGAAGTCTTGTTCTTGTTGAGCACACTTTTGCAGAGATGCCAGTCATCTTTGGAGCCAAACTTAGATGATGCTAAGCATTGCCTAATTCTGGTAGCAAACGCCCTCTTAGCTTCGTTCAGTACTTTTTTACACTTGTTCCGTGCTGAGGCAAAAAGGCGCCTGTTTTGGTTCAACGAGCAGCTTTGATAGAGCCGGAAGAAATGGTTCCGGTGGGCAATGGCGGCCAAGCAAGCAGGTGAGAACCAGGGGACGAATTTGATTTTAGTTGGAATTTCTTGGCCGGGATAAAAGCATTGATGACAGCCTTAACCCAAGAGGAGACCTCAAAGGCACAGTCTTCGACAGGAAGATGGAAGACGTTGTTCCAGAGACGTCGCAGAGGAAGTCTCGGAATGAGTCCCAGTCTGCTCTTTGGTAGCAGTATGATATTCTGCTGGTCTGGTTTTCTTGGGTAGAGTTAGCACGGATTGAGATGTTGATGGAGACTACGGCGTGGTCAGAGTTTCTGAGGGGGCAGTGTTGCCTGGTAGTGCAGGAGTCTGGGATGGAGGTAAAGCAAAGGTTGAGTAAAGAGTCCCTTCCATTAGGGTTATTAGAGAAATGCGTGGGGAAGTCCACCACTTGTGTTAGAGCTTGGGTTATTGAAAAATACATGGTGCGGATCCCAGCAAGGTCGGTGGTTGAGTTTTCAAGCCACTCGGTGTGGTGGGTGTTAAAATCGCCAACACAAATATATGGGCAGATGGGTGAGAAGAAATGGCCCTGTCAATATTAGTAGAGATGCAATCAAGTACTGTACAGTCAGAGGAGGAGGGGGAGCTGTAGAGGAAGAAGAGATAGCTAACCGAGCTTAGAAGTGAGAGATGGAAGCACATGAAGGAATGATCCAGGGATTCAAGAGATGTGAGCCTGGCTAGGGGGAGTTGTTCGCTGACATATACACCAAGCCCATGCATATGGACATTGGAGTCCTTCCTGAAGAAGGGAAGGTAACCAGGAACGAACAGCTCTGAAGAGGGGATAGAAGGGTCAAGGTTAGTCTCACATATAGCTAAGATATTGGGTGAGTTACTTAGAAGGAATGATTCTACACTATTAAAGTTACTGTGAATAGCTCGTATGTTTGTGAAGGAAACACAGATAGGTTTGGGCGATTTATGACTAGCTGGTTTAGTCTTGCTATTTTGTTTGTTTAATTTCATGCTGGTTATAATTGTGGATAGAGAGAGGTCTAGAGTAGGGTCAGATGGTCGTTAATTGCAGCAGGTGAAGGATGGTGAATGACGCCGCCTGCAGCATAATGTGGCCTCGGGGTTGCCCATCGAAAATTCATGCAGGGACGCCTGTCCATGCGTGAAATGGCACTACAGGAACCCCGATATTATTCAACTGTTGATCAGAGCAGCCTCTCAAGATGCTACGCAAGAGTTCGGGCTCCTAATTACCAGTCGGAAGTAGCAACCAGGAAACTGCCAACCCGGTACCCTCAGAATGAAGAGACGTTGTCGCCATACTCATCAACTGCAAAAATCTTCCAGCCAAACCAACATAAAGACCGAAAAAGAGAGAGATCAACTGGGAACCCCTTCCTAAACAAGAAACAATGTGATCACCTCTACTCCTGTCCAAAAGAATGGGGTGGAGTGTGAGACCGGGCGATAGTAGGTACTATCTACTCCAATTAAAAAAAAATAAATAAATGTGTGACTGAAGTTTACTAAGTTTTAACTTACTATAAGTTTAAACTAAATTTGATAATTAAAAACAATTTACACAATCATAGTCGCAGTGCATTACAAGAGTGACTAGTAGAGAACTTAGGTTAGTAACAAAACAGGAACAAAAATTAGACAGAAAAGATAAGAACCAAAGGAATAGAAAAAAAATTTTTTAAAAATATGGCAAAATAAGATCAGACTGGCTAAAACTTACCAGTTGCAGGCTGACTAACAGAAAAAAGTTACGAAAATTTCAAAAATTATCTTCATTTTGTTTTCTCCATTCAGTTCTGGAAAGTTTAAGCTGCCTCTTGTGTATTTGTGCAGTAATCTCTCTCTTATGCAGGTTTCAATAAAATGACAGACAAGGTGTGATGATTAAGTTTTTTATGTAATTTTCCACATGAGCTTTTGATTTTATTCTTTTAAGAACATAATAAAACAGGGTGGGTAGATTTCCATGTGTTTAAATGAGATCAAATTGAGCTCTGTTGAGAGAGATGTAGCATCAGTCTTCGAGTTAGTTTTGTAGTGGTATGGCTGATATAATTATTTATAAAATTAGGATCAAGAATGCAGGTCTTCAAAGAACATGTAAATTCATAAATAATGCTGGGTCATTGTAGTTTGAATCTCACGTGATTTGTTGTTTTTGATTATAAGGCTAGCCATTTTAAATTTAGCCATTTTAAATTTGATTATAAGGTCAGCCATTTTAAATTTAGTGTAATAGATGATTAATTTAATTTTTTTGTTTATTTATTAATTTATGTCCTGGAAAGAAAGAAATCATAAGATCACAAGAAAAATTACAAAAAAAACTTAACCGTTATACCTTGTCAGTCATTCTTAATGAAAACTGCATATGTAGTTAAATATAACCATCACTTCTACTTGAACAGCTTCTTTTTTCACATTTCTCACCTGTAGAATCCCCTTCTATATACTTGTTTCACTGACAGATACAAAATCCAAAAATTTAAATGCAGCATCAGTTGCCATATTCTATCGTCTTGAATCCCATTCATCTTTTATCCTTTCTTCGTCTTTTCTCTCACTGTAACTCCCTGCACGTGAAATTATAAAACAAATTACATATATATATATATATATATATATATATATATATATATACACACACACACACATATTTTCATCATTTATTTTAACATATCACCTGAAGAAGAACAGTATTGTTCTGAAACATGAAAATTTATTGTAGTAATTTTATGCATTTATAAAGCATTGTAAAAATAAAATTATAACCCCCCCCACACACGCACATATATATATATATATATATATATACACACACACACACACACACACACACACACACACACACACACACACACACACACACACACACATATATATGTTGTTATAGACGTAGGACAATGTAGGACAATATATAGATACATACATATATTGTCCTATGTCTATAACACAACTCAGAGCTTCATGTGTTATGCAATCATCAGGTGCATATTTCAAACTGATAGTTTAATAGATTTGAATTTAAGTTCATTCACTCAATGTTCATGGGAATTAAATCTTATGAAGTTAAGTTACTGCTTTTTTAATAACAAGATTAAAAATTGAAATATTCTAAAGATATATGTTGGTAAAAATTAAAATCAAAATATAAAAGGGTTGAGGTCATCTGAGAGATTTAGGCCAAGGCGGCACAGTGTTTTGTTTTCAGGGAGACTAGCCTGATTTATGCTGATGAGGGGTATGGTAGAAGTGATTCTTTGAGGTGGTTAAAGGATAGCAGCTTTGTTTTTGAAATATTAAAATTTACGAGCCATTTCTTCCCTAGTCCAGCACAGATTGAAAGTCTTTTACAAGATCAGTCATGAGGTTTGCTTTGTCAACCTCGGCAGATTTCTTGTATATTATTGGAAATTAAAAAACAACAAGAACAAGAACCCAGTTATTACCTGGAGTATTGTAGCTAAATCCAAACCTTACAACAAAAAAAAGATAAATGTAATCTATGCCTTTTAGAAAAACTTGTCATCCATATCAATAAACCTAGTTTGCTGAACAAAAAGGTGATTTAATGACCACATGCTGTCACAAAAAAATAAATACTTACTTGAATTCTTAGACCCAGATTGATATAAAGTCCTGTCTATGTTTACCCACTTTCTTTTCCTCTTTCTTCCTTACCCATTTCTTTCTTTCTTTCTTTCTTTCACAATATTACTTTTAACAACTATGAATTAAACCCCTTTAATTTTTTCTCCCTGCATTGTTTAACTTTTAATTTTAATTGTAAATTTTCCTTTTTAATTTTAATTTTCGTTCTATTTTGGTTTAAAATTTTAAAGTTTTAAGTTTCATCAACAAGCAATATTCTTCTTCTATGTGCTATGTCCTTTCAGGACATAGGCGATCATGTCTCACTATCCATGTCTCACTATCCCTGGTGGCTCTTAGCACACTTTCTCCTGTTATCCCACTCAAACCCCACTCTGCCATCCACCTGCTCAGGCCCTTCAAATATGTTATCCCCTGCTTTCCCCTGTCTGTCTTTCCATCTGTCTGACCTGTGAGTATCAGATTCTTCAAGTCTTCCTTCCTCATTACATGTCCCAAGAACTTCAGCTGTCTCTTCCAGATGCTCAGTATTAATTTCTTTTTCATTTCCATTCTTTCTAAAATCTTATCATTGCTCACATGCTTGACCCATGATATCCACAACATCCTTCAAGTTTTTCCTTCATCTTTGATGATATTGTCCAGCATTCACTGCCATATTGAAGGACAGACATCAGATAACAATCCAATACTTTGTTTCTAGCAAAATTTTCCCGTCTCTTAATGCTCTGCTCAGCTTTTGAAATGCATCATCTGCATTTCCAATTGGCCTTCAGATCTCAGTGTCACACTTTCTATCTTCCATTAGAACATGTCCCAAATACTTAAATTTTTGTACTTGCTTGATTTTAGTATCCTTAACCTGTAATTGGCATTTTGGGCTCCTCCATTTGCTGATGACTATACATTCAGTTTTTAAAAATTTATTTGTACTCCTTTTTTTTTTTGACTTTCCAAATCTACCTTTTTAGAAAGTCTTGTAGTTTTCTCTCTGTGTCAGCTATCAGCACTGTATCATCTATCTTATGCTGTTCAGCTTGTGACCACCAATGACAAATCTTGGCATAACTTCTAGGGTCCTCAGAATAGTCTTGCTGTACAAGTTGAATAGATCTGATGTAAAGACACATCCTTGTCTTATGCCTCTTTTTATCTTTGTAAATCTGCTAAATTTGTTTCCTTTCTGGATACAGGCGGTTTGTTGCCAATATATGTTCTTTATTACTCTGATGTATTTGCCAAATATATCAAGGTTGCTGAGCATTTCTATCAATTCCTTGTTGCGTACTTTGTTGAATGTCTTATTTTGGCTTTAATTTCAGTTGAAAATAAAGACAAAAATTCTCCAATATTTGGATACTTATTTATTAATTTGGTTCTAAGCTTTTGGCTCACATGAGCTTAGAACCAAATTAATAAAAAATTATCCAAATGCTGGAGAATTTTTGTCTTTATTTTCAACTGAAATTAAAGCCAAAATACGACGTTTAGAATGGCTCATGATTAAACATAATAGACATTCATTGTCTCTTATATTTAACAGTATATGTTTAGAAAATTATTTGCTGCCTCAATACACTAAATATATATATATATATATATATTTGTGTGTGTACATATTTTTATATGTATTACTGTGTCCTTATATATATATATATATATATATATATATATATGTTACAAAACAGATTTTTCCATCTAGTCATTTATTTACAAAGTGTTATTTGGATATATATTTTTGAGCAACATTTTTAATACATGCCTGTTCAGGCAGTTATTTATATATTTTTTGACAGTATTCCTCTCTTTTATACATGTGTATAATATATATAAACATATGTATATGTTTAAACAAAAATTACCCATTAGACAAGGAAATCTGTTCATAGCCTGTATAGATAATGAATTGATATATCTATATTTTTTAATTTTTTTTTTTATACTCATCTCAAATATCCTGTGATTTTTTGCAACTAAAAGAATGAAATGAAAGCCAAATATAAAAATGGCTGAAATAACCGACAGAAATTAATGGAGGAAATTAATTTCTCTTGCCCCCCAAAAAAGAAAAAAAACTTGTTTTTTTTAAACCCCAAGTCGAAGAAGCTGAGAAGTTTGATAGAAACTCCTCTTTTTGAGTGTATTTTTTCAAAGTGGAGACAGTCTGAAGCAGGAGGAACAACACAAAGAAAAGCATAGATTAATTTTTTTTTTCTTCAAATGTTTTTTTTTTTTCTAATGCTTTTACACTAGTAATGTTTTCATCAACACCCTTATGAGCAAGCTAAAAACAATTAACTAAGCCTAAGTCTAAACACTTGATCTTTTCGTAAATGAGGCCAAAAAATCAAGTGGTTTGCTCTTTCTTTCTGGCTCTCTGGTTCTTTTTCTTTCTCTCTCTGTCTCTCTCTCTTCTTCCCTTTCTTTTTCTCTCTCTCTCTCTCTCTTTGTTAGTCAGCAAATGTTTAAAAAACTGCCAGAATTTGTCAAAAGGAACCTTTTGTAAATCATTTCAGCCATGACAAACACCTGTCATTGATTTATTTACTGAAAGCATAATTTATTTTATTGGTTCAGAACAAAATAAAATTTTACACACACATATAAACAAATGAAAACACACACACACTTGTGTATATATATATATATATATATATAGAGAGAGAGAGAGAGAGAGGTGTGTGTATGTATGTGTGTAAAATATGAGTAAGCAAATTAAAAAAAAAAGACCCAAAATCTTCAAAATCAAAAAGTTTCAAGCCACATTTCCATTTCAAAAAGCTCCTTGGTTCCTTTTTCTGGCTGTCTTCATGTCTCTTGATGGAATTTGCAGATTTTCAAACAGAAAATCCTAAGTACTCTGTTTTTGATGCCATAAAATCAGGAATGCTAAACTGGATTTTACTTACTTCCATACTTCCTTGGGTAGTAATTAGATTCCATTTGGAGACTGAGAGAGAGAGAGAATTTTGACAAAAGACCTACCAAGAATTTATCTTTCCTCTTGAGTAATAAGGTTTATCTTGATTGATTGATTTATTGATTGATTAATCTGTTTGCTTAATGACATATCTCCTTATGGGTCATTTAATGCTGAAACTTTCTTGGAAGCTTTGGGATAATAAAATTATGTTACTCTGTTTTTGCAATTAAATATGTGGTAATTGATATTTATCCTTTGTGCATATACATGTTTGTGTCAACATAATTACTAGAGGCAATGATACGTGTGTTTTATGATGGAGTTTTTTTTAAGTTGTATTTTGGAATACAGTTTGGTGTCTTTAAGAAATTGTAAGATATTATCTGGATTAATGTCATGAAAGTTCTTTCATGCTGGTTATTTGGTTGGTTTCATTTACTTTGTTTTATGGCATATCAAGTTATTTAACACTGACAAGATTTTTTACAATAGATTCATATGAATAGAATATGTATTTTTTGTAAGAAATCAGTTTGTAGATCAGATTTCATTGACATATTTTTGTAATGAGAGTTTTTCGAGAGTCTGATGTATTACTGGTATGTATTTTTTTCCAAAAATGTATTGCTGGTAATATTTTATTTTCCTTCAAAAATATATTGCTGGTAATATTTTTTTCAAAAATATATTGATGGTAATATTTTATATTTTTTCAAAAATATATGGCTGGTAATATTTTTTTCAAAAATATATGGCTGGTAATATTTTCTTCTCCAAAAATATATTGCTGGAATGTTTAATATAAAAGACTATTTTTATACTTTCATAGTTTTGACACCAGTTTGAGGGTTAACTATTTGCCCATAGCTAAAACCCTAACAGGTACTACCACACTGGATTATGTTAGAACTGGGAACAACAGCAATTAAGAGGTTTTCATCACAGCTAGAAAATTATGACTTAAACCACATTCATCTCCTTGGTTCTTTCCTGTTTGCTCAGTTGCCAACACAAATCACTTCTTCCGGCTTTAGCAGAGCAATGTATCTGGCTTTATATATATATATATATATATATATATATATATATATATATAAAATAAAACAAAAATTTTGATATTTAAATCCATTGGATAGCCATTTCTACGAGGAAATTCTCGCTTCTTCAGCAATGGTGAAACGAAAATTTTATTTACTCAAATTCAAATGTGTTGAAAGATTTCATACTAGTAAAAGCCCCCCAAAATCATCTATACACAAGAAAATAAAATGGAGTGGGATTAACAATTTTTGAATGTAATGAAGTAAGAAGGGGAAAGCAGACCTATGTCGCATATTAGAAGATATACTCCTCCCCATACAAGAGTCAAGACTTTAAAAGTTAAAATTTAGCCATGTCAGAGGAATAGAAGTGGTAGGGGAGTAGAAAAGAAAAAAAGGCAAAAGGACGGCTGACTAGGAAGTAAGATATAAAAATATTTTTGCTTAGAAATAAAAGAAAACTGCTGACATCAATTTTGAAATAAAAAAAAATATATATATATATATATATATATATATATATATATATATATACACACATATATATTTGAAAAATCTATTACAATGTGGAAAAGTGAATATCACTTTTCAAACCTTCTTCTTCATGTCCCATGTCTCTTCAGGACGTAGGCGATGGACATCCACTTGTCTCTTTGTCTTGTTGCTCTCAATATTTTTTTCTTGGTATCTCTCCCAAACCCTGCTCTGCCATCCATTTGCTCAGGTCTATCAAGTATGTCTCATGCTGCTTTCCCCTGGCTCCCTTTCTCTCTATCCTTCCTGTGAGCATCAATTTCTTCAGGCCCTCTTTCCTCATTACAATTCCAGGAACCACATCTGTTTTTTTCTGATGTTAAGTATGAGTTTATTTCTTATTTGCATTCTTTCCAACACCTCATCATTCTCACTGATTCAGTCCATGGTGTCCTCAGCATCTTTCTGTAAAACCACATTTTGACTGCCTCAAGCCTCTCCTTCATCTTTGATGAGATCATCCAACATTCACTTCCATACAGAAGGACAGATATCACATAGCAATTTTATGACAGTATAGCATTCCGAATTTCTTGAATGGACACATCATCTCTTCTTGAATTCAGAATTGTACTAACATTTGTTTAACAAGTCAAATGAGAGTGAAACATGATTAACCAATGAAACACAAAAGTAAAAATACCAGAATTTCTTTCTTCTTTTTCTCGATATCTCATTCTCTGATGAACCTTTCAAGGAGAATCTGTGACTTGATTATTCTCAACCTGGCAGCTCACTTTCTCACCAGCTGAATGAGGCTTCCTTCTGTCTATGCTACAATTATTTTCATGGTTTCTGTTCTTACAAGCATAGCTCACTGATGCCCCCTCCACAAGAATTTACTTGAGCAACTGGACTGGTAACACGGTCCCACCCTTTTACAGTTAATGCAGCCGTCACTTCTATTCCAGCAGCTTCTTTTTTCACACTTCCCGCCTGTGGAACTCCCTTCTGTATACTTGCTTCCCTGACAGCTACAATCTCCAAGAATTGAAATGCAATGTCAATTCCCATCTTTTGCCCATTTGACTCCAGTCCTTCTCTCGTTCTTTCCCCATCACCTCATGTATCTTGTTCTTTTCCTTTCTCACTTTATCCTTGCAACTGTCTTCACACTGGTATTCCCATCCTTCTCTTGCCCTTTCTCCAACACCCTCAGTAACTAGTTCATCTTTCTCTTTGCTGTCCCTCCTTCTTAAACTTTTACTCTTCTCATATGTAGCCCCCTGTGCACCAGTGGCAGTACCACCTTGCTTGGGGTGAAACGATTTTTAAAAAAATGAGACATTTTAGACTGATAAACGTTTCCTATTTATTCTTTATCTCATCACATATATGTATGTATATATAACCAGTACATGTTCTTCCACAATTATTAATGCACATTTATAAATGCATATAGATATATGTATAAACATACACAATACTTATATAAATTTATGACTATTCTCCATAATATTGATACCGACATGCATACATATGTATATGTGTATATATTAAATAAAATATGTGTGTGTGTGTGTCTGTGTGTGCATGTGAATATATATGTATGTATGCACCTATGTGTAGCTACTTACACAAGATGTTTCAGTTTATATTCAAAATGAATTGCCTGCATCTAAGACAGTTTCAGTTGCCATCTTATTTCCTGTGCATGCAGACTCATTTTGGTCAGTGAGCACAGCAAGTGAAAAGGAACCTCATTAAATTTTCTCAAGAGATCAAAATATGGCTCTTATCCGTTACCAGAAAACTTCCTCCATTTATCCAATTTCTTTAGTCTAATTTTCCAGACTTTTTATCTCTCATAGGAGTGGAATGATCTCTGTGGCTCCCTCATGTACCAATGCCCATGTAGACAGTTTATGCATGGATGAAAACATCACTGTCCATTCTGAGTGTCCAATGTCTGTAATTAGTTGAGGTCTGGTCTACTTAGACCAAGTGACCAGCAAATTTTTCAGTATGAAAAGTATTTCCTTAGAATTCATCTTTTCATTTTTTTCCTAGTGATTTCTTCCATGCCTAACAGGATAGTTACATCCATCGATTGATGAGTCAAATACGATGGGAAAAATAGAAGAGGGCCTTTTATTTCAGCCCTTGACTCACTTTTTAAATTTAATTATTTTTTTTTAGGGGAATATTCCAAAACCTTTATTCCTCATTGATTCCTGTTTTTTAAATACTGACTGATATGGATTCTGAATTTTCTGTTAAGGCAAAAGAAAATTCAGTTGAGAATTTAATTTTCTTGTCTTAAAATCTAAATCTATCTATCTAAACTTATTTATAAATGAAACTTTGTCTGTGTGTGTGTGTCCATTACCTATAGACTCCAAAATGGCTGAACCGATTTTCTTGAAAATTTACACAGTTGTACTATAAGCATCTGCGAGTGTTCTTAGCTAGGTTTTGTGTCGAGGTACCACGAAAATTGATAATCGAAAAAATTGGGTTATAGAAGGAGTGGTCTGATTTTAATCAAATTTGATACACTCATAGACAAAGACATAAGAAACAATATTCAGAAGTTTCAAAGTTGCAGTTCTTACAATAGTGCAGAAAATCGATAATGCATATATATATATATATATATATATATATATAAAAGGCAACATGTTTGTGTGTGTGTCTGTTTATTTGTCTGTATGTCTTTTATACAAATCCACAATTTTTATCCGATTCTCACCAAACTTCACACAAATATTCTTTAGGCTAAGTCTGAGCTCCAGGACCATGAATTAGTTTTAAAGCTTTCATTACACCCTAGCAATGCCGGGCTATACTGCTAGTCTTAAATAGACTTGAAGAGTCACAATTACCTCTCTTAGATTCATTTAAAAAATAAACTGTATAATTTCACTTTGTAGATTTTTCAGAATTAACTAATTATGTGCCCAATGAATATTTTCTTAAAAGTAAAAGACATTCTTTGCATCATATTTACTCAAATAATTAAAAAACTTCCTTGGAATTTTATAAATTTAAATGCAGGAACAAAGCTGCTAAAATTTGGATGATTCTAATGTTATATCTAATTTGAAATGTTTTTGAAAATTATTTCAGCCCCAAGTAAGGCAGAACCATTGCTGGTGAGCAGGAGGTTACAGTGAGAGAAAAACAAGATACAGGGGATGTCAAAAAATAGATAAGAGATGAATAGGAATAAAGGATATTGAAGATGGCAAATGACATTGCATTTGAACCTTTGGACATAGTAGTTATCAAGGAAGCAAGCGAACGGAAGGGAGTTCCACAAACGGGAAGTGCAAGAAAATAAATTGTTATTCTGAATACTTGAAATCATATGATTATAATCAGAGGATTGATCTCTTTGTATATTGAGAGTATTAGATATTCTTAAGCAAAAATTATTAATATGAACCCAGGTTATTTTGTGGGGAAAAACTCAAAAAACTCATGAAAATGATCAAGATCTGCATGCTGATCAATATTTTTGTCAGGGCAAAACAAATCCAACACACACACACACACACATATATATATATATATAATCATCTGCAAACAGATCTGTTTTGCTGTATCACAACTCATCAGTACGGTTAGACTGCAATTGCTTTTTAACCCAGGATTGAAACCCGACCGAATTGGCGTCACTCGGCAATTCTACCTCTGGGCTATGGGCACACGGTAGAAGGAGGCAGACTTTTTAGCATGTATATTATCATTATACATGCCCAATAGCCGAGAGTGTTCTAATTCATTGCTGAATGAACAATGCGTAGATGCTAAAGTAGCTACTGTTTTTCAAAGTCTACCATCTTCCAGAGTGCTCAATCAGGGTGTGAGAGCATAGTCATCCACAGATAGATCTGTTTTGCTGTATCACAGCTCATCAGTACGGTTAAATTCCGATTGCTTTTTAACCCAGGATTGAAACCCGACCAAATTGGCGTCAGTCAGTGATTCTACCTCTGAGCTGTGGGCACTTGGTAGAAGGAGGCAGACTTTTTAGCGTGTATAATTAATAACAATCTAATAATAGTGCAATAAAAAATATTTATTAAACCATAATTTACAAGAAGCCTTAAGAAAAATTTTGGTTGAAAATACAAAAACACTATTTAAATTACTATACTAAAGGCACCACACTAAAGAGAGGCACTATATATCAAACAATTTTCTGAGACAGCAACATTAAAATGGGAATAGGATCATTAACTGAGACAGTAATCAGTTAGTTAAGTGCCATACATGATACAGGCTTGGGCGATCATGTCTTGCAAGAGACATGACTGAATGGACAGATAATCCCGCAGTAGGCTGTCATTACTTTCTGTGGTAGACTGGTTGCCAGCCAAGGCTATAGAACCCAGTCTGTCCTGTTATTTAACCCATAACTGGAGGGGAGAGACAGACTAATACTTTTCCTAAGGGTATTTGCATGTAAGTGAATGCAAGGACTTCAACTGAAATTTGGTGATATTAATTGCAAAACAACACTTACTAGGATAGAATCATTAGAAATCATTGCAACATTTATGATGATAACATCATTAATTCAGTCAACAAAATTAATTTGGGACAGTATAATTAATTAGAATAGCAAAAATAATTTGGGCATCAAAAGTAACTTTTGTTGCTTTATTAAGTGGAACCTTAACATTTACTGGGACAGTACCAGTGATTAAGAAAGTGAATTTTTATTAGCTGCTACTTGTTCTGTTAATATTGTAAACAAACAAAATAGATTAAGACATTTAAGACATGATTTGAACTGTTTATTATCCATGTTATTTGAAGGGAAAATCAATATTGCCAAATACTTTTTCTTTATCTCAGAGATTTTATGCAAGAAATATCATGTTGATTTTATCATTTCCTAGCCCATAAAACCAACCACTCGGTACAAGTGTACTGAGAATATTCAACGTAGACAGAACATTAATTTTTGTTTTTTCTTTTACAAAATAATAGAAATTAAAAAACTAAAATAAAAAAGACAAATTGTTATTTCCTGAAAAGACAAATAAATTCAAATGACCTTATGACAAGGTCATGAAAAAATAAAAATCTAAATGTGAAAATGTTTCTATAGATGTAAAAAATTAGTCAAAAGTGGATACTGTTTCATTAAATATGTCAATTTATTGACTGTATCAAATAGCAAATGCCATATGGCAGCTTTGATAAAAGATGAAAATAAAACTAGAAATGAAAGAAACATCAGTTGCTCTCTTTTCTCTTTGTGTTCCTTGATCTGTTGTAAGTAAATTGACCAGAAGAGAATTTGGATAAATTTTGTTCAATGATAAGGTAATGTGTAATTAATTGTCTCAAGGTCTTAAAAACACAATGTATTTAACATTATAAAAAATATTTTTCCAAGATTTTTGTGGATTCAAATTTTATACACTCAGTCATTTTTTATATATTTAATCACTTGATTGTAAAAATGGTGTTTTGCTATGTAGAATTGAATGTTAAAAGGCTATTCTTATAAACAATGATTTTTACTGGTATTGTTGACAAAACTTGGTATCCTAAACTAATTTTTTTAATATCAGATTTAATTATATCATCAGTGAAAATGAAATTTTTTTCTGGGTTAACTACTTAAAAACTTAGTCTGATTTTTAAATTTTTTGTATCTTAAGGGTTAATATAAGTTGACCTAAGAGCAAATTTAATTCGCCTTCTGAGACCTTATTGGCATTGACTAAAGGGAGATAATTGTCTAGGTAAATAGCAGCTTTTCTTTTGTGGTAGAGTGCCCAGTTGAGAAAGTTTCTTTGAATTGGAGAACGTCTTATACAGATAAGAACAGGACTTGAATGCCGAGATGGAAGTAGGCCATCTGGGAAACAATAAATTGATCAGATTAGCAATGCTTTTCAAATGAGATAATTAAAAGTAATTTTAGAAACACAAGCTTATGTAAATGCTTTTATACACATTTCTATGAAGCCTTTTAAACTCATACAATCTGGAACATAAAAGGGCAAGCTGGTTAAAGATTAAGAAAATGTCACTGCAGTATGTTCTTTTTCAGAGCTACATATAGTTTTTTCTCCTAGACCAGTTGCCATCAAAGGCCCAGACTATCTTGCTATTTAGCCATAGCTGAGTGAAGAAGACATGGATTCATACCTTTCCCGAATAATAAATATATATTATTTTAAATGTTATTCTTAATTAGTACAAATATTTGAATAGACACTCATTTTATTTTAAATAGTATTTATTACATCTGCCAGCCTGCATAGTGAGAAATATAAGTGAATTTTATGAGAGAAATATATTTATTTAGTTTCACAGAAGAAGAAGTGGTATTTGTATATCTTTCTGGGCAATTAAGTTAGAGACTCATGGCTGAAATATGTATCTAAATATATTTTCTGCTTATCAATATTCTATCTCCCCTCTACCCAATATCAAGCACTTTACAATAAAAAAACCTGCTTGCCAAAATACATTTTCTCAGTAAAATTACGGAAAAACAACAACCCTGGTGCTAAACATTATCACAACTCAACATTATATATATATATATATATATATATATATATATATGTGTGTGTGTGTGATTCTGCTCTGCTTAAGTATTGAGCGCTTTTTTGTTAATTGATTGCTCATCTCGGGTTTTTTCTTTGGGCTACGTACTGGCTCGATCTGAATCTCTTTGGCTGATGTTCATGTGCTTAGCTCTTTCTTTTTTTACAACCATTTTTTCCTTCCGCATATGTGGAGGGTTTTTCGAAACGAGTATAGTTATAAGTTAGTGTTTATATATATGTATATAAAGTAACTGTTTGAACAGTATGTTTTTAATCTACATGTTCTTTCACTTTTTTGTAATATATATATATATATATGCAAGTGGATGTGTCTAGCCACACTGATGACCTGTGATACAGTGAAACAGACTTGTATGTGGATGACTAATATATATATGTCAGATATCTGTTCATACTGATGAATTATCTTTCATGTATTATAAGTGAAATATGTGAGAAAGTTGTTGTAACTTTTAACAGCACTTTTCTCATATCATTCAATTATAATGCACGAAAGATTATTTGTGAATATGAATGGATTTTTTAAAAAATAAGCAGTCGGAATGTTTGTAGTTTATTTAATCTGACATGCCCTAAAGAGAACTTGCTTCTTAAATACACACACACAAACACATATATATATATATATATTTAATCTAATCTAAATCTAAATCTAAACTTATTTATAAATGGAACTCTGACTGTGTGTCTGTGTGTGTGTGTCTGTTACCTATAGACTCCGAAATGGCTGAACTGATTTTCTTGAAAATTTACACAGTTGTACTATAAGCATCTGCAAGTGTTCTTAGCTAGGTTTTGTGTCGAGGTACCCCCGATAAATATCGATAATCGAAAAAATCGGGTTATAGAAGGAGTGGTCCGATTTTAATCAAATTTGAAACACTCATAGACAAAGACATAAGAAACAATATTCAGAAGTTTCAAGGTTGCAATTCTTACAATAGTGCAGAAAATCGATAATATATATATATAAAAGGCAAGATGTTTATGTGTGTGTCTGTTTATCTGCATGTATGTCTTTATTTTTTTCAGCCCTTTTATTTTAGTTTTTGCTTTGGGTTTGGCTCTAAGTAGGTATAATTGTAGTTCTTAGTCTCAGCCATGATACCATTTACTCAGAGGACTTATTTAGCCTTCAAAATTCAGTTTACGACAAAAAACTTATTTGATATCGATATCAGGAAATCAAAATTTGACTTACATCCATTCATTTTTCTTTCAGTCTACGGCTTCGCTTTAACTGGAAACAACTGTTGCTTTTTAGTATTTTGTGCTAACGTCCAAAGAGTCTGAGCTCCAGGACCATGGATTAGTTTTAAAGCTTTCATTACACCCAAGCAATGCCGGGCTATATTGCTAGTATATCTTTATATGTGAAATATACTATCCACCTCCTGTCTTTTAAAATTACAAAGAATTAGACAGAAAAGCAGAAATCATTTTGTTAACCCCTGACCTAAAGTCAATAAAATATATAAATTCTGTATTTAATCATAATTTGATTGATTTCATTTACATTGATTTCACTAAATTTTAGGTCATTCATCAAAAAAATTTAGGAAAATAATCAAACACACACACTTATATAAACTACTTCCTCAAAGGATGTTTGAGGAATATCAATAGAGTTTATTATTGCACTTAATATGTATTTCCTTTGTATGTAAATTCTATTTTTAGTGGGTACATGTGTTTGAGTTGATATGACTGTTTTTTTAATTTTTTTAAACTGTAAAATTTATAACAACTGGCCTCGATAAGGAAGTTTGGTTACTTTTATTGTTTAAGAAAATAATATATAACCATATAACCACAAAAAATATGTTTATAGTAATAGGAAACTATGTTGGATCACAAACTCCGTTCAAATATATAAGATTTTCAATAAGAATATGCTAAAAATAAGTTATATTTGTATGAATAATCTAGAAAAATTATAAAAAAAACGTATTTTAAATAAAAATTTAACCCAAAATGAAAATAAGAATCATACCAAAACTGAAACCAATAATTGAAACAATGAAAAACGTCATTTTTTTTTTCTAATCATTTCACGTCAAGCAAGGCAGAACTGCTACTGGTTTACAGAAGGTTACAGAAGAAGTGAGTGATGAGAAAGAGGAACACGTTACAGGTGAGTCAGAGAATGAGTAAAAAAAAAGGATGAGAATACAGGTGTGAAGAGAGCTTCATGAGAGTAGATTGGAAAGGGAGAAGAACATAATACAAGGATTGTCATGGAGAGGGTGCAATTCAAGGATATAAGAGATGGTAACTGACTTTGCATTCAAATTCTTTGAGATTGTAGCTGTCAGGGAAGCAAGTATATGAAAGTAAATTCCACAGGCAAGAAGTGCGAGCAAAGAAGCTGATAGAGTAGAAGTTGTGGTTACATTTGATTGGTTTCACTGTAAAAAGGTGGGATCTATCAGCAAGTCTAGTATCGTGACTAAATTTATGCATATAGGGTACCAGGGAATGAAGCTCATCAAAACAGAAGCCGTGAAAGTATTTGTAGAAGAGATAGAGGGAAGCCACATTATGTCAGTGAGAAAATGACTGGAGTTGAGCTACCAGGTCAAGATCAATTACATTACAAATTCTTCATTGGATTTTGTCAAGAAGCCCGAGATGAATATCAAGGGCACCTGACCAAATATGACAGCAATATTCAATGCATGGGCAGGTGGTAGATTTATATATGTGCAAGATGGATTTAGATAAGAAAAACTTCCTGGCCTTACAAAGGGAACCAACCTTCTGAGCAGCAGATTTAGCTATGGATTCAATGTAGTCATTCCACTTGAGATCAGCTGATAGATTTAGGCCAAGGAAGCTCAGTGTTTTTCTTTCAGGGAGATGAGCCTGATCCATTCTGATGGTGAGTATGAGCTGTTGTTTATGATGGTTAAAAGATAGCAGGTTTGTTATGGAAGCATTACAATTTATGAGCCATTTCTTACCCCAGTCCACCACAGATTGAAGCTTCTTTTAGAGATCAGCAGCAAAGTTTGCTTTGTCAGCCTTGGCAGATTTCTTATTGAAGTGGGAGTAAATGGTTGTATCATTAGCATAAATGTCTACTTGAAATCTGATTACATCAGGGAGATTGTTGATGAAGATCAGAAAAGGCATAGGACCTAGAATAGAGCCTTGAGGGACACCAGCATTTGTATGATAGTATCTAGAAGTATGCCCATTCAATACTACCTTCATTATGCAATTTGAAATGAAAGACTGGATTAGGTCAAACAATTGTCCATTTATACCATAGCCATGTAGCTTGTATAGAAGGCTGGTATACCAAACTCTGTCAAATGCTTTGGAAATATCTAATGCAATAGCTCGAGCTTTGCCGTTCTTATTGAGTGCTTTATATATTCTCTGTGATGGTCATTAACATATCAGCAGTAGACCTGGTGAAGCAGAAACCATACTGTTTATCATAGAAGAGGCTGTGGGCTGTGAGATGTTGAACCACTTCAGCATTTAATAATAGCCTTGAGCAAATTGGTACGAGGCTGACAGACTGATAATTGGAATAGTCTGAGAGCTCTCCAGCATTCTTAAATACAGGAACCAAAAGAAAAACTTCCAGCAGGCAGGGAAGCAAAAAGTAGAGAGGCAGTAGTTGTAGAGTTTAGAAAGGACAGAGGAGAGTTCAGTGGGTATATTTCTTCAGAACAATGATTGCTATTCCATCACCTTTGCTTGCTTTATGGGGGTCAAGCTTTGAAAGTATCTTCACGACCAGTGAGAGAGTAATGTGAACGTCACTCAGTTGATCCTCAGTTCTCGGTGGGAAGTCAGGTGTAGATACTCCAGACAAATCAAATGTTGAGTTAGTGGAAAATCTGCAAGTAAAATATTCAGCCTTGTTTACTGAAGATGTGAGGACCTCAAATTAATTCATTAAAGGAGGGATTGAGAGCTTGCTGTTATTTAACACATTTTTACAGCACTGGCAGTAGTCTTTGTAACTGAACTTGCAAGATGCTATACACTGTTTCATTCTTTCAGGAAAGAACATCATTTTGGATCCTCTTGCACTGATTATGAGCACAGGCAAAAAGGTGCCTATTATGGTCAGACGTGTGGCTTCTATAAAGCAAAAAGAAGTGATTCCAGTGAGCAATAGCAGCCGAGCAAGCAGGAGAGAACCAGGGGAACAAATGTGGTTTATATAATTGTAGAAACCCTAGAGAGTGTTCACTGGAAAATAAATGTCTTACACAATCTATTGTTTATCAATGTACTATTTCATTAACTGAAAACTCTAGTAATACAAAAGTTTATGTTGGAAGTACTAAAAATTTGTTTAAATGAAGATTTTATCAACACACTTATTCCTTTAATAATAATAATAACAACTGTAATCAACATCCATATCAAAATATTTTTAAAAGAAATCAATAAAACTTCCATAATAAAATGGAAAATTTTAAAAAAACAGAGTATGTAAGTCTTTAAATGACCCATGCCTCTTGTTCCTATATGAAACACTATACATTTTTAAATTTCTTAAAAATAAGGCTTTATTAAATAAAAATAATAAAATTAATGTCATATATAAACATTGTAAAATGTTCATCTTAGAATATGGTTAATAATTCTTCATAAAAGAATATTGATTAACTTACATATATTTGGTACTTTGTTTTGTATTATGATATAATATTAATTTAATAGATATTAAAATTTATATAAGTTAAGAATATATGAAGAATTGATGAAAAAATGTGCTCTGAACTGAATAAAAGTAGTTTAATCATACCAAAAGACCCTTTAAGTCAGATCAAAAATAAAAAAGTGTTTTCTTCCTTTCTTTTTTTGTTTTTAATATAGCTGACATGCATAGAAATGTAAGAGAATTAACTTTGTAGCCAATAATGTATACAGTTTACTGGTGTAAGCAGTCTAGACTCTAGCCAAATAAAATGACATTTTCTCGTAAGCACTGAAAAAAAAAGATTAAAAAAACCACATTCCCCAACATATAACTTATATTTCCAAATTTCAAAGTTGACCTTCATTCTGATTATTTAAATTAAACACACCCATAAAATCTAAATTTTTCTATCTTCCTCCTCCATATTAACCCTTTAAATAGCAAATGTATTGTTTTCTAAATTCAAATGTAAATCATTTTCACCATAGTTATGGAACATTGCCTGATGATGAGATAAATCTCAAAACATAAGTTTTCATGTCACAATGTAAAATTAAATTAATTTTAAGCAAAAAAAATTAACCATAATTATATTTAATTATGTTCTACAATCTATGTTGTATTGAGTACTTTCTTAAAAAAAGTAAATACCAGAGAACTCGGGATCTAAACCAGTTGATTCTCTTCATGTGGATATATATATATATATATATATATATATAAAATATTGTACATTGAATGCTGTACTAATAAAATAGTGCTCTATGAATGACAACAAAGCTATAATTTAGATTAATAATAAACCTACATTTTTTTCTCTTACTGGTTGCCCTTTTCTAATTTAGAGGAAATTCATGAGTTTTCAATCACTACATGACAATTTCATTGTGCACGGAATGAAAATCAGGGTTGGGTTACTTATTGTTTTTCTCTTCCAACCCCATTTTCTTTCCATTTTGGACTGATGGATACAGTTTATTTCTTCATCATGATGACTTAACTGATAGTTGAAAGGCTGACACTAACCATATCAGCATTCTTTCTGTAAGGCTTGCCAGTGTGTTTGTAAAGTGTTGCAATTTTCATACACTTCTTTGAAGTAATTCCCAATATAGAAAATGACCATAGTACAATTAATCAATGTTTGAGACAATAGAACCTGGGCATGATAAAAATCTGATGCAATCATGGATGATGCAATATTTCTCAAGGCCAAACAAATTTCTTCATAACCCACCCCAAAAATAGATTCATATTACTGCATACTTGATTTGCACAAGAGTGTGTGTATATATATATATATATCCGAGTGAATAAGTAACAAAAAACAATTTTTTTTTAACAACGTCCAAAACATTAATTTAAAACAGTGCACAATATATAATATATAGAGCTGTGAATATTTATTATAAATCATATTTTTAATAAATATATATATATATATATATATATATATATATATATATATATATATATTAATTACATAACATTAAAAGACCACAAACCAGATTTACAATATAAAGCTCTATGTTGTATCAATCACTCTTTATAAAAGTAAATGCATAAACAGTGGGTTTAAAACCTACGTGTTCTATAACTTTCTTACACTCTCTCTCTCTTTCTATATATATATATATATAAACATTATTGCTTAAGTTTATCTTTGTACAAGTTTTCTGTCTATCAATTTTTTATTAAATGCTGGAACTAAAAACCAGTCATGTAACTACACTCAAGACAATCCTTGAAAATGGATGGAGTAACATTCAAAAGTACTCATAAGAAAAATAATGTAAAATAAAAGTTAATAAGAATTTTGTTAAATTTACAAATAGCATGAAACAACTTATTTAAAAATTAGAAAGATTTAATTAAAAAACTGATAGACAAAACTTGTGTCTCTCTCTCTCTCTCTCTTTCTATATATATATATTATATATACTATTTCTTAAAAATTATTTTTGTACATTGTTTAAGAAATGAGTAGAGCGTCTACTCAAATATGGATATCCACTAAAAGAATGTTTAATGTGATAAAATCTGCTGGATTAATAAATAAAATCCATTACTTCTTTAGAAATATATATATATAAATATATATATATATATTATAAATTGTAATTTAGAACATGTTCAAATTACAATTTACTACAAAGTGTACATTTTGTTTCAATATTGAAGAGAGAATGTCTCATCATGTGGCCAATGTTAAAGTTTTCAAAAAATAGCATTTACTACCTGATGAGACATTGTCATTTCAATGTCGAAACAACATGTACACTTTGTAGTAGATTGTAATTTGAACATATTCTAAATTATAATTTAAAACAAATATTCTTAGCTTTATTTCTATATTGAGCACTGTTTTAAATTAATGTTTTGAACATTGTTAATATTTTCTTTGTTTTGTTGGAGATATATATATATATATATATATATATATATATGCTACATGATTGCCTAAAAATAATCTGGAAAAATGGGTTTTAAACATGAAACTCATTTCATCATAGAGAGAAAATTATTGATGAGGTACAGTTTAGAAAGGATATTTCTTTGAAAGTTTTATGTTGTTACTCAGAAGAAGAATATGGATTTGTGTATCTTTCTGACCAAATCAGTTATAGACTGACTTCCAGACAGTTCTGACTATTCTGTTGCTAGTTTTCCTATTGAAGAAGATAAGAGAGATAGAAGGACATTTTGATTATCAAGAAAAACCATTTTCCACTCAATAAGTGTCATCCTGTCAAAATCCTCCAAGAAAAATGTGTCTTAGATCTGTTCAACCAATATTTGGGTTGAATGCATTCAGATACAATGGCTGCCTCTATTCTGGCTTCCATGTTCATAATGGTCTAGACAAATCTGCCAGCAAGATCTTGTGGTCCTACTTTATATAGTAGAAGAGAAAATTATCAGATAAAAGGTCTAAAGTTCTGTTTTTTTTTTTTAATCATTTCACCCCAAGGTAATAATTCCACTCAAATGCAAGAGAGTGAAAGAAAGTAAAATGTTCGTGAAAAGAAATTGGAATAAAAACAAAAAGGGTTTAGGAAAATGGTGGCTGATATTGCATTTAAAGTTTTAAAAATCTTAAGTAGCAGGAAATCAACAAACTGGAAGGGAGTTCCATGGGCAAGAAGTGCAATAAAAGAAAGTACTAGAATAGAATTTTTGGTTACATCCTGCTATTTCAGCAGTAACATGGTCATACATAGTTGTCAATCTAATTCTATACTTAAATTATTGCTGTTGAAGTACCAAAGAGGAAAACTTACTATATAAATTGCAATGAAAATATTTATCAAAAAGACACAGGAAGTCATGTCACAGTAGTGGGAAAGTGAGTGAAATCAAAATGCCATATCAGGATCAATCTTCCTTGGATTTTGTTTTGTTTGTTTGTTTGTTTCAAGGTTTAACAACCTATCAATCCTTATGGGATCATTTAAGGTCATAACCAATGATTTTGGATAAGTGTTAGGGTGCTGCTCCTATTTGACTACAAATGGACTGTTCCCATTGCTATATATAGCAATGGTGGATTCTCTACAGGAGAGTCATAGAGAGTCACTTGAGAGTCTCTAATGAGTTACTGAAGAGTCAGTGTGAGTCAGTGAAGAGTTAGACACACTTCCGGTGGCGTACCGGAAATAATCACGTATACACACGTCTTATGACGGATTGGACTCTTGTATCTTTCTATAGTAAATATTACTAATCACTTCTGTACATACTAACCGTCTTTCTGTGGAATACAACTTATATTCTGATTCTGTTGTTGAGTTATTCATTTATACTTGGCGACATAAAAGTAAGGTTACTTTATTTTACAACATTTTTCTTTTTGAGTATCAAGATTCATTGGGATTTGTTTTTAAGGGCAGGGTCCCCAAGTCTTACCCTTGTCATTTAACCCATAACTGAAGGGAAGTGATGGATTAATACCTTTCCCAAGGGCACCAGTGCTTAAGTGAATGCAGGCTATTCAACTGGAATTCAAACTCGGCTCACCGATTTCTCTTTCTGAGCCGATATCCACTGCACCACAATGCACATCTGTCACTATATGCTTACAGCACCTGGTATTCCCAAGCCGTCACCCATCTAAGTACTGACCAGGCTCAACATTGTTTAACTTCGGTGATTGAGCGGGAACTGGTGTATTCAATATGATAGGCCATAAGCCCTTTGGATTTTGTTAAGAATCTTAAGATATATAGCAGGAACACCAGACTATAGGTAGCAGAAATATTCAATGCATGAACAAATGGTAGATTTATAAATGTGCAAAATAGATTCTGATGAAAAAATATTCTAGTATGACACAACAAATTAAATTTTTTAGCAGCATAAATTCATCTGACTTTGTCAAGCATCCACTACTGTATAGAAAGACTGAAATTAAATAAGAATTCAGCACTTATTTCTTTAATGTACTGAATTAAAATCTAAAGGCTAGAATATTCATCCTAGATGTCAAAATGATGAAGTTTAGAGCAGTAAAATTTTGTAAAAACAAGGAAATTAAATATAATTTCAAAGCTATATAAATAAATCATCAAGTTCACGTGTTTTTTTTTATAAAAGCAATGACAGTGAGATTGCTTTTTATCATTGAATCTAAGAAAGAAACAAAATATGGAATTAAAAAACAAAAGGCATGTTGAGGCTGTTATTGATGATATTGTAGCAAAGTCATTCTACAGAACTGTCATCATGGACAAGGTTTTTCTTGGTTAGCAATTTGCAGCAGAAGAGGTTAAAAGTCGTTGCTCATTTGTATGAAGACTTCAAAAAATTAAATGGTTTCAAATCTTTATAAGAAATGAACTTAAAAAATGGAAGAATTTTGTATGTATATTTATAAACAATAACATATGTTACAAAAGAAAAAATACATTTAGGAGTATACATTGAGAGTTAATTCTGGAAAAGAGAAAAAAATATGTACTTAGCCATAGTATGTGTGTTTGTGTGTGTGTATATACAATGCATGTTTTATTAGATTGTAGTTTAACTGTCTTCCTTCTGGGGAAAGAAGTTTTGCCAAAGGTACCAAGATATACTCCTACCTTCTACATTCTGTAGTAAAAAGAGAGAGGGAGAGTTATGTCCTTCCTTTTATTAACTTGAACTAGAACAACAACTACAGTAGGTAACCTGGTGAACAAGGTGGGGGTAATCTGTGTAATATGTTGCCCAATATTTCGCTCTTCAGGTAATTATTTTTTACTTTTTTTCAAAATTAAACAAGTACAAAAGTTTAAATATCTGTGAACTACATAAACAGAGGACAAAAAATCTGACATTAAAATCCAAAGGTTGTTTGGAACAGCAAAAGATTTCTTTCAAAAGCTAAGCAATAGGAAGATATCATTAGAAACAGAGAAAATGGTGCTGAATTGTTATGTAATATTTGTCGTCTTATATGGCAGTAAATACTAAACAACACCGTCAAGAAAGAAGAAACTTGAAGTGACAGATACCATCGACCGAATGTGTAAGCAATAAGGAAGTTTTAAGGAAAATTGTGCGTTGTATGTCGGTCTCTTAGGTTCGACATACTAGTGGGAACTTTGTATTCTCATGTAGTAATGCAGACTAACTTGCTAGGTCGCTGACTCATATTTTATCCCTGACTACTTGCTACAATGTTACTTATATTAGAAGGGAGAGTCCACAATCCCTAGACAGGTGAGTTCTCCATAGCAAAAATTAAAATGAAAAGGATGCTTGCATTTAGAATCAGAAAGAAATAGTTGAAATTTCTAAAAAAAACCCATGAGAAAAGAGGGCTTAGAAAATTTGGTACTCACAAGTCTATTCCTTGATGAGTATTCCCCTGAAAGGCAGAGAAACAGTGGGAAACAATGACTAATGTACCTCGCAAGCTTGTGTAAATGACTAGCAGAACACGGAATGGGAATATAGCAAAAGATAAGACTTATTAAAATCTAAAAAGCATAGGAAGTTGTGAAGTGCAATGATCATCTACATTCTGAAGAGACACAGCATATAGACAAAGAATAAGGTTCTTACTGTAGGCTGAGCTTCGTGTATATTCTGAATAACCAACAATTATAAGTATCTATTATTTATTGCTCCATTTGTCTATTGTTCCAGCCAGTTTGACAAATATTCTTTCAAATAAAAGGTGAAGATTTTGTTTTATTCTACAGTCTGACTGACTGGTTACATTCAAGTATTTACTGTTCATTTTTATATAAAAACAGCTACTCGCTAATCAAAAGCCTTCCTGTTAAATTAACCAAAAATTCAATCTAAAAGCTGAAATTAAATTTAACAGAAAAAAAGCCAAGAACAAACCAACAGTAATAATCTCACAAATAAAGCGTATAATTTTGTTTGCTTACAGCTTAAAGAGTTATAATACAAAAATCACTGCCTTACAGTCACTATCTATTTTTTCATAGATTATATTTAAGGTCAATAATTTTGTCAAATTGGCCACAGAAATATCGAAAGTGTTCACATTTATTGAACCAATTTCAATCATGATTCCTAATTCTACAGCCATTTCTGTTTCATATTATCAAAAAATTTATTTTTTGAAAAGTTAAGATAAGCTGTAAAAGACTATTTTAACTTTGAATATAACTTGTTTTCCATGATATTGGTTTTATATAGATTGCTTGAAAGTAAAAAAAGTAAAAAAGTTAAAGAATTTCAGAATTCTGTTCAACAAAATACAAATTCACACACACACATACTGAACAGTTATAGGTTAGATTTAAATTAAATTATACCAGTAAAGAGTTGTATTAGAAAGTGCTCAATGCATGTATAAATGGAAATGAAGATTCAACATGTAGATCTTTTAGGTATTTAGGTTGGAAAGATCAGCTGGTTATGCAACCATGGTTTTGAGCTTTTTGGTTTCTTTGGTATCTGAAATTAAACAAATCCCTGTGTTTCTGATAAAAGACAAACTAAACACAAAAGATATTTGCAATGCACTTGATTTAAAAAGATTCTCATAAACCTGCTTCTACATGTGAAAGTAAAATCTATAAGAATGGAATGATTGAAGATATTAACTGGCTTTATTTTGAGTTTGTGATAGTTGTGTATTGCTAATAGTACAAGAGATTGATTGTTAGTGCTAAGATAAAATAACAGACTTTTTAATGTTGATTTTCAAGATAGGCATATACATATTATGTGAAATATGATACTAGCATTGTGTAATATGTAACTCACTCTAGATGATGTCAGAATAGATACTGCACTCTGTGTCACACAAGATCATTAAAGAAGCCAACCACATCTGCAAGTTGACCTGTATGATGGTCTTCTAGCAAACAAGTATGAATCTGAATCTTCACCTAGTGTCCGCAGTTGCCATGGCATATAAACAAATGGCCAACCTAAGATATGCACAGAAAAAAGTTCTCTTTTATGTACCTTGTCCCTTTAGGATGTAGGCGATCATGGCTTTCCATGTCTCCCTATCCCTGGTGGCTCTTAGCATGCTTTCTCCTGTAACGTCTCTCAGCCCCCGTTCTCTCATCCACCTGCTCAGGTCCTTTAAATATGTTATTCACTGCTTTCCTCTGTCTCTTTTTCCCTCTATCTGTCCTGTTCGTATCAGGTTCTCCAAGCCCTCCTTCCTCATTGCATGTCCCAGGAACTTCATTTGTCTCTTCCTGATGCTCAGTATTAATTTCCTTATCATTTCCATTATGTAATGTTATGTATGAGGTCACATGTTTTCATTAATAATATACAACTATAATTTTACAATGATATAGTATAATATATTATCATATTTAATATTTTGGACATAATATCACTCATGTATCATAATGTAATACATGATATTGTATAATAAAGGATTAAAATAGATATTCTAAGTACAGATAAAGAAAGTTGCTTAGAATGTAAAGAATGATGTTTTCCTTATTCCAATGAGAAAAAACTTGTATTTTAAATGTCAAAGAATTTGAGATATTGAAAAAATACAACATTGCATAATTAAACAGAATCTGAAAGCATTTAAAAGTTATGGATACATTTTAGTTACATAGAAATTTTCTTATAATAAAAATTATTAACACTTTTAAAAAAAATAAACTTTTTGCAAATTAAACTATAAACATAAGCAATAACAAAAGCAAATTAAAGTAAAAGAAACAATAAAAAAATATATTCCAATGTTACTTGAAAAATAGAATCAAAAGACTCATTTGCATGAGAGTGGAACAAATAATTCACTCTGTCTTCAAAGCTGTTGTGAAGGTTAATAAAGTTGCAAGCTAGTGAATGTCCACAACAGAACACCCAGTGTGCCGGGAATGACAAGACCATGTTTTCTTAAATATTGCAAAACAGAATTCTTCTGAGTGGAAAAGTACAATGGTTTCAAGGGATAATGTTATGCATAAATGTTTGTAAAAATCTGTCTCTATACAAATAGGAGATAGATAAATTGATACATGATAGGATCATTAGAAAGATACAGATACACATATACATACATACATACATACATATATATATATATATATATATATATATATATATACAGATAGATATCTTCCAGCAAAGCACTGTTTTATTACCACCAGCACTTACTGTGTTATTTTATATATATATATATATATATATATATATATCTGTGTATTTAGGCAGCAAATTTTCTTTTAGACTTGCCAGATTAAATAAATTGCAAACATTGTTTCTGCTTATTTTTAATAAAATCCATTCATACTCATGGATAATCTTTTGTGTATTATAATTAAAAGATGTAAGAAATGAGCTGTAACATTGACAGATGATTTTATTATTCATTTCTCTCTCTCTCTCTCTCGTTATATATATATATATGTCGGACAATTTTTGTCTGTATTAAAACCTGAAATTAAAACCAAAATATAAAGTTTAGAATGGCTCATGATTAAACATAATAGACATTTATTGTCTGTTATATTTAACAATATATATATATATATATATATATATATATAAACATTTGAAGTAAATTCATTAATTCTTTAAAAAATGCTTTGTTTACCTCTTGAAAAAATTATCTGAGTGAAGGGAATGTGTTTAACTTAGATAGTAAAGCATACCAGATCAAACAGTAGTTCCCTTTACAAAGTACATGTCAAGCACTTTATTATATCACCAACATTTATAAGATCCATACTTAAAGACTCTAACAGCTGTTCTATCTACAACCACAATGGGTGTAACTTAAATTCTTTTACACTGACATGAAACATCCTCTAATCACATACAGACACTACCAGATGTCAAATAAAGTGTCCACTGAATACATGCATGCACATTATCAACTAAAGCCCACTTTGACTAAATGTAATTGATTGGACAAGTACAGGGTGCAATGAATAAATTGTCATCTAAATGGCATAAAAATGAAAATGACATTGACATCTCATTTTAACAGATATATATTTACTAAAATTACACAAAAAATATCTTGAAATACTAAAGAGTAAGATTATTCAATAAAATCACCATTGGCTTCAACAACAGCCTCCAGACAACTTCAGAATCTCTTGCAACTGTTCTGGATGATGGTCTCCTTGATTAAGGTGGTGACTGCTGCCATAATCCTTTACTTCAGTTCATCTTTGGTGTTATAAGGAGTCTTGTTGATCTCTTACCCAAATGTGCCCCACACATCATGATGAAAGGAGTGGAGTCAGGTTGCTAAATGTAAAGAGTGATATGATCACAGAAATTTTCTGACAGCCATGACTGGGTTCTTCTGCTTGTGCATGGTGCAGAGTCCTGTTGTCAGACATAAGGTTTTCCAGCAGACACCCTCTTGATCCAAAGCAGCACTACCTCTTCAAGACACTTGATAAAGACCTCCATGTTGAGTCTGAGGCCCTCTGAGAAGATGAATGGAGTTATGATGTCATCATAATCCCTCTAAACATCTTCATAATCACAGTTAGACTTATCTCTTTCTGAATTCTCGGCACAGAGACATAGATATTCTAAAAAATGTTCATATTGGAGCTTCCAGTACAAATTCCAAACAGTACAACAGGAGGTTTCCAGATTTCTGGAAGAGTGAACTGCATCAGAAGGCTCTTTTTATAACAGACGGTGCCCAACTGACCCTACTATAATCTACAATCAACAAAATCAGAACCAAAGTGCACATGAGCAGAATTAAAAATATAAAATAGTGAAAATTTTCCTGTCACACACTGGACACAATAGGCTTGCTTTAACCAATAAAAACAAATAACACCTGAATTTCCTTTTCATCTCCATCTATCATTTTTAGATGAAACTTATGTGTATTTAGGTAGCATAAAGAGGGCTTGGAGAACCTGATACTAACAGGCCAGATATAGGGAAAAAGAGACAGGGGAAAGCAGCAGATAACATATTTGAAGAACCTAATCAGGTGGATGATGGTACGAGGGTTGCATTGTGTAGCAGGAGAAGGCATGCTAAGAGCCACCAGGGATAGGTAGACGTAGAAAGCCAAGATCGCCTATGTCATGAAAGGACAGGGCACATAGAAGAAGAAGATATTTACTGGATATGTGGTGCAGTGGATATTGGCTTGGAAACGAGAAATCGGAGAGCCGAGTTTGAATTCTGGTGGAATTCATTGCATTCACTTACGCGCAAATACCCTTGGGAAAGGTATTTAATCAGTCTCTTCCCTCCAGCTATGGATCAAATAACAGAACAAATTGGGTTCTATAGCCTTGGTTAGCAAGCAGTCTCCCATAGAAAGTAATGGAAACCTACTGCAAAAAAATCTTCAGCCCAGCCAGTCATGTCTCTTTTGAGACATGATCGCCTAAGCGTGTATTTGGTATGGCACTTAACTGACTGATACTTACTGAAACATGTTTAGTCATTTTTATGGTAATCATTTCTAGTAGACTAATTACATTTTAATAGCAAACATTTTAGAATATTTATATTTTGGCTATACTTTTAGTCACATCAACCACATGCAAAAAAAAACTAAAAATAATGGAGGTATTACTGATAAAAAAGTAAAACCCAACATGCAATAATATCATTTACAAACACACTAACAACATGCTTACCATGTTCGGTCATAACACATACCACTACTCTACATCAGGCACAACACCACATACATTCTGTTACATGTTACATTTATCCTTGAAAATGGCTAAAAGTATAATCAAAAGCACATGGGTAAACAAAGCATTTAGACAATTTATATAATTTATGTCCTCAAAAGAAAAAAAAAGATCATAAGATCACACAAAAACTACATACAAAACTTAACCATCACACCTTGTCTGCTATTTTTAATGAAACCTGCAAAAAAGAGAGATTTCTGCCTATATATATATATATATATACACACACACACACATATATATATATATACTTGTGTGCAGTATTTATCTTGCTATGAGTCACTAATTTTTTAAAGTATGTTTTTCACATGATCATTCTTTTTCCTTTCTTCATTTTTTTTCTAAGACTTTCTTTTAGAACCCAGACCCTACACACCTTATAAATCTCTGGTATTCTCTGCAAATAGACACCACACATGACAATATTCCATACACAGTATATGTGAAAGTCTCAAAGAAGGAACAATAATATGCAATAAGCTATCATGAAGAAAAAAGGAGTAAAAAAAACCAACAAAAACCTACTGAACATGTTAGAAACAACATAAGCTTCCCTCTGAGACAGTTGCATAAATAGAGGTTACTCAAAAATGACAGTGATGAGCTTAAGTGAAGATAAAGTGGGTGGGGACGGTTGTGAGAATGTGGTCAACTAGTTGACCTATGCAGTTCTGCTGAGACACCTGCATTGGCTACTGACTGCAAGAATAGGGGTGGTACACCCAATCCATAAAAGATGAACATGTGTTTTGTAGACATGTTGCAATGTATAAGCTGGGGATAGGGTTTGATTCAGCTTTATTTTTTTTTTTTTTTTGCATTGTCCCCTTGCATTTTTCACTAAATCTGAATGACAAACACCTGCAGGTTGCTGAATTCAGGATTGAGGATTTTTTACATTATTCTTCTTATTCAGTTATTTTTTCAGCATATGAAACAAATTTTTAAAATTATTAAGGATTCTTTCAATCGCTGCTCAATTTTGGATAGAAGTTTGTTTAGTGACATATCTACTTGGATAGAAGTTTGTTTAGTGACATATCTGCTCCTTATGGGTTATTTAATGCCAAAATTTGGATGTGCATTGTGGTGCAGTGGATATTGGCTCAGAATATGAAATTGGTGAGCCGAGTTCAAATTCCAGTTGAATTACTTACATTCACTTACACACAAATACCCTTGGAAAAGATATTAATCCATCTCTTCTCCCTTCAGCTATGAGTTAAATGGCAGGACAGATTTGGCAATCAGCCTACTGCAGAAAATAATGGCAACCTACTGTAGGAAAATCTTATGCACAGTTAGTCATGTCTCTTTGAGACATGATTACCCAAGTGTGTATCAACCCAAATGTATATCATGTATGACACTTAACTGAATGAATGCCAAAATTTAATTTTCTTCGAGAATTTCTAATTTCTTTGACAAAAAAATTACTTGTAATTTCTTTTCTTTTTTCCAAATATGTATTACTGGTAATTTTTTTCTTTTTTCCAAAGATGTATTGGTGGTAATATTTTTTTAACCATGAAAAAGTATTTTTATACTTTCATAGTGTTTTACCCCAGTTTAAGTATTGACTATTTGCCCATAGCTGGGACCCTAACAGGTGCTACCTCTCCCTGTTCAAATTTTGAAGTTTTTACTTTATTTTGAGTCAAACGAGCAGGAATTTATCCTCTGACATATTTTAAAATGTTACAGCCATAAAATACTTCATTTAAAACAAATTTGATATTTTACAATATTTGGATACTAAGAATTTTATTGTTACATATAAGTACTACTCATGACTAATGTTGTATTTGATGGCCTTCAAGAGATTTAAAGAAATAAGTATCCAGTTGAGTTCACTGGAAATATTAATAGGAGAATAATTTAATTAGTAAAGTATTGAAAATGATAAACTTCTGACTTTTTATTTCCAAATCTCTTCACAAGCAAGATAACTCCCACACAGCATTCAATATATCACCCAGGAATTAAAACGACCTCCAACTTTATGAGCAGAAATTTTATCTGTCCTGGTATAAAAAGTTATAATGGTGATAATAATATTGGTTATTTCCTTATGTGGAAACATTTGGCATTCATTGACTGAGCAGCCAATAGTGTGGTTGGTTGAAATTTATAAAATCTATCTTTTAAAACAATTTTTCAAGAAAATAAGTTACTCAAGTCAAGTAGTTCTTTCCAATATTTTTAGAATCTGCTTTTGCTTTTTGGTTAATTATTTCATACTAAGATCTGAAGACACAGAGTGCATTTCAAATACTGAGAGACAGAAGGATCTCATTAGAAACAAAGAAAAGAGTACAAGACTGCTATGTGATATCTGTCCTTCTATATGGCAGTGAATGCTGGATGATTTCTTCAGAGATGAAGGAGAGGCTCAGAGCAACAGAAACGTAGATTTACAAAAGGATGCTGTGGATACCATAGACCAAGCACATGAGCAACAACAAGGTGTTGGAGAAAATGCAAATGATAAAAAAAACTTATACATAGCACCAGGAAGAAACAGCTGAGATTTTTGGAACATGTAATGAGGAAGGAGGGTTTGGAGAATTTAATACTCACAGGATGGATAGACAGAAAAAAATCAGACATATTTGATGGCTTGAGCAAATGAATAGCAGAGCGAGTTTTTGGAGAGGTACCAAGAGGAAAATTATAAGAGCGACAAGTGACAGGGGAAAGTGGAAGTTTATGGTTGCCTATGTCATGAAGGGACACGGCACATGAAGAAGAAGAAGAAGAAGGTCATTTAAAAACTGCCTTGTAAAATTATATGAAACGATATAGCTATGGAATTTTATTAAAACAGAAAAATCTGAAACATTTTCACCAATGTGTTGTGCTGTCTTCCATTCTGTAGCTTATTAGCATTTGTCCCCCCCTTGTGTTGACTGACAATTGACTTATTTGTAGTCATTTGATTTTATGCAAAATAGAATAATAGCAAGAATAGATGTTTTATGCCTTTTGTTAATCTATGATTTATCCTAAATATAGATGGAGATCTAATCTCTCACTCTCTCTCTCTCTGTATATACCTGGTTATTTTTATTGGGATTCTAACTCATCTTTGATGTTTCAACTCCATGTTGGATCTGAGGTTTTGGAAAGGATGAAAACGAAAAGGAAATGAATACTGAGCATCGGGAAGAGACAGCTAAAGTTCCTTGAATATGCAATGAGGAAGGAGGGCTTGGAGAACTTGATACAAACAGGCCAAATAGAGGGGAAAAAGAAACAGAGGAAAGCAGCGGATACCATATTTGAAGGGCCTGAGCAGGTGGATGACAGAATGGGTGTGGTGTGGTATAACAGGAGAAATTGTGCTCAGAACCACCAGGGATAGGGAGATGTGGCAAGTCATGATCACTCATGTCCAGAAAGGACAAGGTACATAGAAGAAGACTATCCTGTATATTTTCTTTTTTTACTATGTTTGCTTTCTTTTAGGTCTCTCCTCATTCTTTAATTCTTTTTCTATCTCAACTGTTTTGTCATCAATACTGTCTTATTTGGTCAGAGTGAGCCAATTACTGGATGTGCGTTGTGGTGCAGTGGATATTGGCTTGGAATGAGAAATCGGGGAGCCAAGTTCGAATTCCAGTTGAATTCATTGCATTCACTTACGAACAAATACCCTTGGGAAAAATCCGTCTCTTCCTTCCAGTTATGGGTTAAATAACAAAACAGATTGGGTTCTATAGCATTGGCTGACAACCAGTCTACCTCAGAAAGCAATGGCAACCTACTGTGTGATAATCTTATGTCCAGTCAGTCATGTCTCTTTTGAGACATGATTGCCCCAGCATGTTTCACGTATGGCACCTGACTGACTGAGCCACTAAATCCTGTACATTCTTTTGTTATTACAGCCATATTATCTCCCTTTTGTTCAATAAAGTTTGCTTTATCAAGATTTGATTATCTTTTTCCCAATCTTTTACTCTTTTTCATTCTTTTCGTCTTTTTTTTTTTTTTTTCATTTGGAGTAGATAGACTAAACTATCACCCGGTTCACACTCCACCCACGTCTATTGAACAGGTGAAGAGGCTCATCCCTTGTTTCCTGTTTAGGATGTGGTTTCCGGCTTTCTCTTTTCCAATCTTTTCACTCTTACATAGTCCCCCTGCACATCAGTGGCGTTACCGCCTTGCTCATGGTGATATGATTAAAAAAAAAACTTTTTTGAACCACATTTTTTCATATGAAGAATAGGACATGGCTATAAGAGATTTAATTTGTCTTCTTATTAATGCAGAAAGACTTTGCAATACCTGCATGTGATAACTCACTAATAGGTTTGGTAGGATAGCTATGTGCATAATAGTGCAGTGTATATCAACACCGAAAGACAAATAGGGGTGCCAAGTTTGAATTCCACTTAAATTCCTTGCATTCACTTACACAGAAATATCCTTGGAAAAGGTATTAATCCATCTCTTCCCTCTAGTTATGGTCAAACTAGCAGTATAGCCCGGCGTTGCTTGGGTGTAATGAAAGCTTTAAAACTAATCCAAGGCCTGGAGCTCAGACTCTTTGGATGTTGGCACGAAAGACTAAAAAGCAATAGTTGTTTCCAGTTAAAGCGAAACCATAGATTGAAAGAAAAATGAATGGATGTAAATCAAATTTTGATTTCCTGTTATCGATATCAAATAAGTTTTTTTTGTCGTAAACTGAAATTTGAAGGCTAAATAAGTCCTCTGAGTAAATGGTATCATGGCTGAGACTAAGAACAACAATTATACCTACTTAGAGCCAAACCCGAAGCAAAAACTAAAATAAAAGGGCTGAAAAATACAAACATACGGGCAGATAAACAGAAACACACAAAAACATCTTGCCTTATATATATATATATATATATATATATATTACCAATTTTCTGCACTATTGTAAGAACTGCAACCTTGAAAGTTCTGAATATCGTTTCTTATGACTTTGTCTATGAGTGTATCAAATTTGATTAAAATTGGACCACTTCTTCTATAACCCGATTTTTTCGATTATCGATTTTCAATATTTATCTGGTGTACCTCAACACAAAACCTAGCTAAGAACACTCACAGACGCTTATAGTACAACTGTGTAAACTTTCAAGAAAATCGGTTCAGCCGTTTCGGAGTCTATAGGTAATGGACACACACAGAGAGAAAGTTCCATTTATAAATAAGTTTAGATATGTGATACACATTTGATCATGTCTCTTTTGATTGATGACTGACTGTATAGAAGACTTTCGCACTGTAGGTTGCTGTTTCTTTTTTTTTTTTTTTTTTTAAAATCATCTCACCCCAAGCAAGGCATTCCACTGCCAGTATTGCGCATAGGGCTACATAGGGGGAGGTAAAGAGAAAGGAGTGGTTAGACATAGGGAATGACAGGAGGAAGGTGACAGATGAGTAAGGATAGCGAGGATGAGGGTTGGGCAGATGGGAAGAGTGTTTGATAGAATAGGAGCAGGTTAGTGTGTTAGGAGGTGTCTATTGACCTTACATTTAAACTCCTGGAGATTGTAGCCGTCAGGGAAGCAATCGTTTGGAAGAGAATTCCACAGTCGGGAAGTGCGAGGAAAGAAACTGTTGGAGTAGAAGTTATGGCTGCATTTTATCGGTTTCACTGTAAAAGGGTGGGATCTAGTTGCTAATCTAGTATCTCGTGCAAATTCGTATTTAGGGGGCACCAGTGATCTAAGTTCATTGGAGCAGAAGCCGTGATATCTTTCTATGAGATCTCAAATTAGCTAATATTAATTTGATGGAATCAAGAAGTAAATAAACAATTATCTTTATGGGGAAAATTTAGTCTTACATTCTTATCGGATTTGTGGGTTATTTAAGGCCAAACTTATACTGGATGGTAAGAATACTTCTTTATTTTCATAAGTGAAAATAGCATTAAATATTTTTTTAGAATAATAATTATTTTTCCCCCAGATACAAACCCTACTTTTTAACCCATATCTTGGGGAAGATTATTTCTGCATTAGTTAATGTAATAATTCTGACTTGAATTCAAGTACAGCTCTCCAATTTCTCATTCTGAGCCACTATCCATTACGTCATTCTCTTCCAGTGGAAATAGGATATTACGGTCTAAACAAATTCAAAATATCTATGGAAGCCTGTTGGAAATTTTTCAGCTGAGCAAAAAATGGCTTAAAGCCAAGAAATATACCTTCTACTCTAAATATTCACCATAGAGTTCAAGACATTTGGCACATTATTTCTCAAGTTTCTTTAACCCTTCCTACTAAAGTTCTTATATTTGGCTATTGAAATAAGAATTTGGGAAATGGATCAAGCTGAGATTTTTTCAGCATGTCTGCTTAATTAAAACAATTGGTTTTATTCTATTACTCCAGGCAAAATTATGAAAAATATTGCTCTTGCCTTCATAATATTCTTGTTTGGTTTAAATTTTCTAGGCAATTTTAACATTATCTGCCCTAGAAATTTCTATCATCTTTTTCCATTTGTAAGCATGTTTCCTTTTTGTTTAAATGTTCTTTAAAACTTTGTGATCCCTCACAGGTTCAGATAATGGAATTCTCAGCATCCTTTTCCGAAAACACATTTCTGTTGCCTCAAATTTCTTCTCTATTTGTGTAGAGATTATCCAGCATTCAATGCCATATAGTAAAACCAATATAACATAACAGTTCAGTTCTTTGATTTTTTTAATCATTTCACACCAGTCAAAGCAATAAAGCCACTAAGATGCAAAGAATTATTTAGTGTGAGAGACTATGAAGAAAAAATATTATTAAGTATAGAGAACAATAAAAAAATAAGAACTAAGAAAATAAAAGATAACTACTGACATTCCATTTAAATTTTCAAAGATTAAATTTGACTGGGAAACAGTAAACTGAAAGAGATTTCCATAAGTGAGACATGCAATAGAAGAAACTGTTAACATAGAACTTACAGTTACATTTGACCATTTCAACTTTAAAATGATGATATTTATCTATATTTGTGAGATGAGGTAGTATTTACCTTATTTACACTGTTTGGACTATTGTCCTCATCTTTATTGTCATATTCACCTCCATATTTTTAGTATACCAGGTCCGTACCGATCCTTCAATATTTGTCTATACTTGTGAGATGAGAAAGTATTTACCTTATTTACACTGTTTGGACTATTGTCCTCATCTTTATTGTCATATTCACCTCCATATTTTTAGTATACCAGGTCCGTACCGATCCTTCAATATTTGTCTATACTTGTAAGATGAGAAAGTATTTACCTTATTTACACTGTTTGGACTGTTGTCCTCATCTTTATTGCCATGTATATGCGATGTTCCAGCTGTTCCTCAAGGACACATGGCCCAGTGGATATAGGCATTGGTTAGTTCCATTGATTTGCCCCAAAGAGTTGTCAATTCAGTAACTGGCTAGAGCAGTGGTGAATAAATAATTTTGAGAATTGAGTTAAAGGGAGATAACATCATGGCATCCGGAAGTGGCTTTGCACATGGAATGAGAATTATATACCCGACTGATGGAAATAAAAGGTTCCTATTCAAAATTTCTAGTACCTGAAGAAAGCCAAAGCATACAATGGCTGAAACATCATAAGCATGGCAATAAAGATGAGGACAAAAGTTTAAATAGTGTAAATAATTTAAAATGATGAAACCTTGTCATTGATCTAATCTGTCAGTTAAGTGCCATACATCTATGAAAGAAATATAACTGACTGGGCAGCAGGTTATCCTGCAGTAGATTACCATTACTTTCTGCAGTAGACTGGTTGCCAGCCAAGGCTATAGAACCCAATCTGTCTTGTTATTTAACCCATAACTGGAGGGAAGAGATAGATTAATACCTTTCCCAAGAGTATTTGCGTGTAAGTGAATGCAAGGAATTCATCTGGAATTCAAACTTGGATTCCTGATTTCTCGTTCCAAGCCGATATCCACTGCACTACAACACACATCCACCATCAATCTAGTACTGTGCTTAAAATTATAAAGTCTAGATACAATAAAGAAAAGTTTATCAGAGCAATTACCATGAAAATATTTACAGAAAAAACACTGGGAAGATACATTATAGCAGTAGGGAAGTGACTGAAACAGTGATGCCAGGTCAGGATCAATAACATTGCAGATTCTTTGGATTTCATCAAGAATCTCTAAATATATCAAATAATTTAAAATTGAATGAATATCAATAAATTAAAAACAAAATTATAATATAAGATAATTCATTATGAATATTGTTGTTAGTAATTGTGATAATAATGATGTAGATGATGATGATCATAATGATGATCATAATGACCTCAGCTAAATTCTTTTTTCTTTCTTTTACACTTTTTGTAGTCAATGACAGTCAAGCACAGTTCAGATGCAGGAATGACCAAACAAAAGATGAAAATGGCAGAAGGAAAGAAATCAAATAGAAGGAAAGAAAGAAGAAAAACAAAAAACAGTATTAAATAATATATATATTAACAACAACAGAAGGTAATCCAATATTGCCTGTCCACCACAGAATAATCCAATGAAGAATGAAAAAAAAGTAGTCAGGAAAATAAACAAACACACAAACTATACCTATATCTTTTTACTAATGTGCCAGAATGTATATACAGTGTGTGTGTGTGTTAAATAAAAGGGGTATTCTAAGAAATGAAAATAAATACATGAAAATACTTGAGGACATCTTTTTTGGCTATACAGGGGCAGGAAATTCTAGTTGAAATATTTCTTGACATCTGTCCATCCCTTTTTATAATTCAAGAGATTTTTTCGTTTTTCTTTCTTAAGAATCTTTTCTTTTTCTTAAGAATCTTTTATTGTCTACCTTTTGATAATATCTTTATATTTAGAAAATTCTGAACATCCTCAGATAAACCTATCACCTGTTTCAAATCAAAGCAGAAAAGAAATCAGAAAGGACACATGGCTGTAATATATATATATATATATATATATATGAATGAAAGAATAATACATTTAGAAACACCAAAAACATTAAATAAAATTTCAATCCCAATACCTTGTCAGTTCTCTTTAATGAAACTTTTATAAAACCAGGATTGCTGGGCCAAATACACAATATATATATATATATAATTAACTATAGTAATTATAAGACTAATAGTAACAGAACTAACTCTGACAAAACTAGTACTAATTAAGCTATAATTTAAATCGTCTTGTACAACCCACGGAGAACGAACTCTGACGGAAAAGAAGGGGATGTAAAAAAAGAAACAAACGAAGTACATGAACAAAAATTCAAGTACTCATAAGAATGAAAAAAAAAACCAAGACAAAAACCCTAACACTAAAGCACTCAATACGAAAGTATAACAACAAAGACAGAAAAACTAAGCACGAGCCAATAAACCTACCTAGGTTTCACCCTACAGTTCTTCAGTGTGTTTGTGTGTGTGTGTGTGTATATATATATATATATCTACCAAGCGCCCATAGATCAGAGGTAGAATCACTGACTAACGCCAATTCAGTCGGGTTTTAATCCTGGGTAAAAAGCAATCAGATGTCTAACAGAACTGATGAGCTGTGATACAGTGAAACAGATCTGTCTCTGGATGACTATATATATTTTTATATACTACAATTTCAAAGACCTCAAAATGTCCAACAAAGGATGTATATTTTTTTAAGTAGCATAATTGATCCTTGCTTTGATGTGAGGTTTTTCCATATCTTCATGGTAAAGTTTATTTCACGTGAAAGTTCTTTCCCACATCAAAAATAGAATACAGGTTCAGTTTCTTTTGGTAGGCATATTTTCTTTAATTCAACATTCAGTTTCTTGGTTGGTAGACATTAATTTCGTTTTAAATGCAGAGAGATGTCTACTTAAAGATATGCCATTAAATATAGTGTTTACAACAATAAAAAGTAATAAAAAGATATGCTATTAAAGACAGGGTTTACAGTCATAAAAATAAATAATGTTGGATTAAAAATGAATCAATTAAAATATAATTTGTATATTAATGATATTCTTGTTTTCATTTTTTTGTGAAAATTACTTTTGATATCATGAATTTAATTGTTTTCTATCCTCCCCATCCTTGTAATCTTCATTTCTTTTTACATTCTGTTTCGGTCCTGGGCATGACTGTGAACTGCATCTGGCAGCAAGGCCTCTGATTGGGAGATTGTGAGGTGCATGGAACCACCTCGTAATTGCTCACCCTGACCCAGAGTGGTAGCACCTGTTAGGGTCCCAGCTATGGGCAAATAGTTAACCCAAAAACTGAGGTCAAAACACTATGAAAGTATAAAAATACACTTTTATAAAAACATATTCATAAAAATAGACTTTTATAGAAAAATATACATTTTGAAGGAAAAATATTACCAACAATACAGGAAACATTTTCAGTTTTCTAAGAAAAAAAAGAAAAAAAAACATTTTTATTAAAATCTGACTAAATCAACCTTCTCACTATAACCAAACATTAAAAAATACCTTAAAACCCCACCTTTTGGCATTAAATAACCTACAAAGGTTGATATGCCGTTAAACAAAACTGAAACTCAAACCTCTTGTTTCAGTTAAATAACATATTTGTTCGTCCAATGTGGTGATTTTGTTTTTATTTCTTCTTCTTTATAAGCTGTGTCCTTTCAGGACAGGCAATCATGAACTTCCAATTGCCCCTATTTTTTGTAATTCTTAATATTTCTCCTCTTGATATCTCTCCCAAACCCTGTTCCACCATCCACTTGCTCAAGCCCATCAAGTAAGATTTGTGCTGCCTTCCTCTGTGTCTCCTTTCCTGTAGTCGTCCCATCAGTATTAAAATTCTCTAAGTTCTCCTTCCTCATTCAGTTATGTGCCCTATGTGATACATGCTTTATGCAATTATGTCTCAAAAGAGACGTGACTGACTGGGCAGAAGATTATTCCACAGTAGGTTGCCATTGCTTTCTGTGGTAGACTGGTTGCCAGCCAAGGCTATAGAACCCAATCTGTCCTATTATTTAATCCATAACTGAAGGAAAAAGACAGATTACTACCTTTCCCAAAAGTATTTGTGCATAAGTTAATGCAAGGAATTCAACTGGAAGTCGAACTCGGCACCTCAATTTGTTGTTCCAAATCAATATCCACTGCACCAAAATGTACATCCCCTTCCTCATTACCTGTTCCAATAATCTCATCTGTCTTTTCCTGATGCTAAGTATATTTCTTTTTCATTTACATCCTCTCTTAAACTTTGTGGTTTGTCACATGTTTGGTCCATAGTATTCTCAGTATCCTTCTGTAGAACCAAATTTCTGTTGCTTTGAGTCTCTCCTTCATCCTTTAAAAGATTATCTAGCATTTGCTGCGATATAGAAAAACAGATATCATATAACAGTCTATTAATCGTTTTTTTTTGTTTCCAATAAAATCTTCCTGTTTCTTAAAACTCTACTAAGACCTTGGAATGCATTCTTGGCCATGCAAATATGTCATCAGATCTCAATGTTGCACTTTTCGTCCTCTGTTAGAATGCTTTTCAAGTATTTAAATTTCTCTATCTGCTTGATTCCAGTATTCCAGACTTGTAGTTAGCATTTTGGGTTCTTTTTACTGATGCATTCCGTTTTCTTGTAGTTCATGTTTAGTATTTTCTTTTCACTTATTTTAGGGGTGTTGAGGTGCAGTGGATACTCAGAACGACAAATTGGCGAGCCAAGTTTGAATTCCAGTTGCATTCCTTGCATTCACTTATGCACAAATACCCTTTGGAAAGGTATTAATCCACCTCTTCCCTCTAGTTATGGGTTAAATAATAGGACAGACTGAGTTCTATAGCCTTGGAAGGCAACCAATCCACTGCAGAAAGCAATGACAACCTACTGCGGGATAATTTTCTGCTTAATCAGTCATGTCTCTTTTGAGACATGATCGCCCAAAGCTTGTATCACATATGGCAATTAACTAACTGACTGTAGGAGGTCTTGTAGTTTCTTTTCTGTGTCTGCTATCAGCACTGTATCATCTGCATATTTTCTATTGTCCAGATTGTCGATGCCAATGACAAATCCTGTCAATACTTTTAGCTCTCTCAGAATTGCCCTGCTATATAGATTGAATAGATATGAGAAAACACATCCTTGTCTGATACCCTCTTTCTATTTTCACATATCTGTAGAACTTGTTTCCTGTCTATATACAGGCAGTCTACTCTATCACACTAATGTCTTTCCCAAATATGTCAAGCTTCCCAAGTATTTCTATCAAGTCTTTGGGGCATACTTTGTTCAATGCCTTTGCATAGTCTAAGAAACACCTTTTTGTATTTGTATTGCACTTTCTGATAATATTCTGAGCATAAATACTGTGTTTCTCGTTCCACTGATTCTACTGTTTGCTCTATTTATTAGAATTCAGATGATGAGTTTTGTTATGTAACTCATTAAAATGATTGTTCAGTGAGGTTTACATTCATTTGCACCTGTCTTCTTAGGTCAGTCAGTTAAGTGCCATACGTGATACACGCTTGGGCGATCATGTCTCGAAAGAGACATGACTGGGCAGAAGATTATCCTGCAGTAGGCTGCCATTGCTTTCTGCGGTAGACTGGTTGCTGACCAAGGCTATAGAACCCAATCTCTCCTGCCATTTAACCCATAACTGGAAGGAAGTGATGGATTAATACCTTTCCCAAGGGTATTTGTGTGTAAGTGAATACAATGGATTCAACTGGAATTCGAACTCAGTTCACTGGTTTCTCGTTCCGAGCTGATATCCACTGTACCACAATGCACATCCTTCTTCTTAGGTAGTGCTATAAAAATTGATCTGCTTATGTCATTGGTGATATCGTTGCTGTTGTAGATTTCATTTTTTTATTTCTGTAATTTTGTTTATGCTGAATTTATCTAAGGCTATCAGCTTCTTGATGCTGTCTGGTCCAGCTGCTTCGTTTCCATTCAATTTGGCCAGCTGCATCTTCCACTTTGGTTTTTAGCATTTTCGGCATATCAGTATTTCAGAGTGTTGTCAGATGCTCTCTCTTGTCATGGAAGAGATCTCCAATATATTTGTTCCATCACTGAACTATTTTCTCTTTTGCTAATATGAGTGTTCCATCCTTGGTTTTTATATATCCTGTTGATAAATATGTCCTTTGTTCTGTTGGTTCACTGATATGTTTATGCATATCTCCTTTATTAGTCATTCTTAATCTCTCTACATTTGCACATTTGTCATTAAGGTATTCTTCTTTAGCCTGTCTGTACTTGCACCTTATTTCCTTTTGTAGTTTTCTGTATTCTGTTCTCTGTATTGGTATTGTTTTCTGTCTCTTTTGCATAATCTGTGATCCACTCATTTTTACTTTTACATCTATTTTTGTTGTATTGCTGTGGTGAATATGATACACAGAGAAAGTGTGCTGTGGTATTATTCAGCACAGTATTCAGTGTTAAACAGATATACACAGCACAGTACAATCATTACAATAACAGACAAGACAGAACTTACAACACAGAGAGGAGGGGTTTAAATCGCCAAAATACTCAGTCTGAATATTACTCGAATGAAAGTTGAATATCATGCCATGATTGTTACTATTCTTTCTTTAAACAGATCATTTTAGACCATGGGCCATTGAGAGTGCTGCAGGGATGTCAGCCACTCTACAACAATTTTGTTTTGGAATGATGCCATTTGCTGATGTCACTAATATTTCCTTTAGTGTGTCTTATTTTGAGTTGCCATTTTGGATTTGTCTCTTGACCTGATTTGATTTCCCGTGGAAGTTTACTAAACTGCTGTAGTTTTTTTTCTTTTCATGGAGGGAAAATTGAAAAACACAAGAAAATGAGGTGGGAAGGTAGATGACTTATTCTATTGCAGTGAGGGTTGAAGGCAATGAAATTCCATCATTGTATACCATATTCTTTAACTTTGCATGCCATCAACCCTTACCCTGCCAATTATACAGGGGCAAACTGATAGCAATGTCAACATTTGTTTAGATAAAGTGTATTCATCAATACCATTGTCAACAGAAGTATCATTTGAACCTGCAGCTACATCCCACACATCTATACCTGTTTTTTGTAGTTTTCAACAGAATGTTACTTTTACTGTTCTCTACAATAGCTTCTAGTTTTTGTATATACCTGTTGTCTGAGGTTCAAATCCAGTTGTTTGCACAATTTTCAGGGATCATTATTCCTACCCATTCATGTCTACTTTTTGCTGAAAAAAAAGACAACTTGTTTCATTAATTTATTATATGCTTAACAGATTCATCTATATCTTCACATATCCAACATTTATTATTCCACCCTGTTTTTGAAAATTTTGCTCTTAATATAGTTTGTTTAACATATTTTCACTTACTGATTATTAATAAGGATTATTTTTCCATTTTTAGATATCATTTAAAATATTATGTAAAGGATATTTCATCTTTTTATATTTGAAATCCAGACAGTCATGAAGTTACTGTTTCTGCAAAAAAAAATTCTATCGGAAATCTATGAGTGTATACAGAAAACTTTGATTGATAGGTACTCATTATACTCATCTGTGATGAAGTATGAGAGTGTACCAACTTCCAGTGAGAATATTATGCAATAAAAGATGCAGCATGGTCAGGGAAGCCTTCAATGGTATCAACTCCTTAAACTGTTAATTCTGTGCAGAGCATTTGATGAGACATTAGAGAGATCCATAAAATGTGCTGAATATGAAAAACTTATCAACAAAGTAAGTACCAAAATCAAATCGACATCTCTAAGTTGTTTTTGCAGCATTTTCAGAGAAGTGGTGATATTTTAGAAAACTTTGTTACAGTTGAGGAAACATAGTTACACAACTATGAACCCAGAACTAAGCCCAAGTTTTGGTTGCACCTGGATTTTTCACAGAATGTAGGACCCAATACTCAAATGGAAAAGTCATGAGATTAGGAATGTCTATCTTCAAGGTCAAACTACATGACCAAATACTACACTTGTTTAATAAAGTAGACATTGAAAGACAATTTTTATTTTTTGTCTGGGCAATACATTTGTTAAAAATGGCTGGTAAGACAAAAGACAGCTGTTGAAGAATTTGGATTTTTAAGTGCTTAGACCATTGACCATGACCATGGATATTAACTGATTTCAAAACATAAAATAGGTTTAAAAAGGAAAAAAATTTCTATAGAGTTGAATGTTGCATTTTCATGACTAAACATCAATTTTTTTTTTTTTTGAGTGGGGAAGCAGTAAAGAAACTTGTGTGTTGAACTCTAAAGTAAATATGTGAAATAGCAAATAGATTTCACAACTAAGTAATTCCCTCATTTGTTAAGCCAAGTACTTTTCAACATCCTTTCATATGAGCAGTAATTCAAGTGAAAGGAACCTTACCAGTGTATTAAGAGGGTTGAATATTTATATGAAAATCATTATAATGAAGTATAATCAATTATGGAAATAAAATGAAATAATACTACTAATTTTCTCTTATTAATGATTCATATATTAAACTATGATCTAGAAATCAAAGAACAGTTCATGATAGCACTCAGGTTCAACATGAAAAACAAATTCAAAGCTTATAGCCTTAGTTGGCAGCCAGTCTAGGAGAACAAAACTCTGAATTCAAACCATTCTAGATAGGGTTAGGCTCTGACAATCTATCTTGCACAAGACATCCCACTTCTACTGGGGCTTATGGTTACAGAACTCATGATCATGAGTGGAAAGATGTTCTTTTACTTAGATAGCCAAATATAAAAGATAGGCAGAATATTATGAAATGGAAAAATTAATTAGAAATAAAGAAAAAAGCACTGAACTGTAATGTGATATCTATTCTCCTGTATGGTAGTGAATGCTGGACAATCTTTACAAAGATGAAGAAGAAACTTGAAACCAAAAGAAAAGTGGTTCTACAGAAGGATGCTGAGGATACCATAGATCAAACATGTGAGCAACAAACAAGTTTTAGAGAAATTGAAATAAAAAGGAAACATATGTTTAACATCAGGAAGAGACAGTTAAAATTTTATGGAAGTTAATGAGAAAGGAAGGCTTGGAAAATCTGATTTTCTCAAAACAGATTGAAAGTAATTGGGACAGTTGAAAATGATCTATAAGTGAGTTTCAGTGCATAGATAGTAGTTAAATGGTTGAACAAGAGAAATAACACAAAGAGAAAATTTATTAAAAACTATGACAGGAAATTGTGGAAAGCCATGATCACCTATATCCTGAAGGAGCATGGTATATAAACAATAAGACACATTATTACAAGTCACACAAAAAAATTAGTACTTTTAAAACATTTATTTTTTGAATATATAAAGTATTTTCCCTACTCTCCAGATCTTGTTCCTGATCCAAAACCTAAAAGGAATTTCAAATGGAGAGAATTTTTTGAAGGGTTCAGATGTGGTAGCTGATGCAGAGTAGCATTTCATCAGATTTTTATAGGGAAGAGTTCATCATCATCATCCTTCAACCAACCAATGGTTGGTCAAAAATCCATTGACAATCACACCTCACACAACATGGTCAAGCATTGCTGTACCCAGACTCTGGTACTTTGAGTGGACATCATCGACTTTTTTTATGGATGACACCAACATGGATTGCCAGACCTATATCCAGGTATTATTTTATATACAAGACACCATCACAAGGAAGATTACCAACCAAAGATCAAGACTTCTTCCAAGCCACTGACAGCTTCCAAAGGGTTCCATCTACCCAATTTCACTTACAAGGCTTGGTTCAACCCGTGGTATGGTCCTCAGGCACTTTTCAAATATGCTGCATACTGAGATCACTTTTTCCAGATTGATATCATCAAGAAATTTTTTTCATGACAAATCAACTATGGTGAGACTTGAACCTGGGCTTTATGATCAGAAAGTGAACGTTCTAACCACTTAACCATGGAAGAGTTAACAAAACTTGAAATTAAATAGAACAACTGTATTGAACCCAGGAGTTAATATGCATTTTATGGCTTTAGGTCATCATTTTCCTGGCAGGATCAAGAAATTTTTAAGCACCCCAGTAAATAATTATTAAATATTTTTTTTATTACATTAGTATCATTATTATTATTAATATTGTTGTTCTTATTATCATCAATAATATTATCAGCAGAATTACCCAATTGTACAAAAATACATTTGAAAGTAATTTGTCTATTAAAATCTAAACAAATCCCCAAAAGAAAATGCAAAATAACAGACATGTGTTGAGTGGGAGGGGAGATTGTATGGAAGGAAATAATTAAAAGAATGTTTGTAAATCACCGGATTGTGGATATTACAATTAATGCTTATCAAGATTAGATCTGCAGACATTAGGAAAAAAGGGAAATGGACAAAATTCTTGCTCTCTGTGATAATCTTAAATGACATTTATGACAATGAGACACACCCAATGGCCTCATAAAGAAATATCAGATGCTGTTATGGTTATATAGGCATATAATTCTTCATATATTACATACATGCTCATAAATATATTATAATATATATATACAAATGTATAGATAAATATATCAATAAATCTTTATCTATCACTTAATGTCTCTCTTCCAATATATATATATATTTTTTTTATTTATTTATTTTAGGAAATAAATTAAATACAACATTTTTAATCAATTTATGGAAATGTTATTATTAATGCACACTCATAGCTGAGTAGGTGCTCTGTTTTTATTTATTTATTAAACAGTATATTTATTTATTTACAGCTAAAAGCCTGAATATTCAAAAAAATTTTGTAGAAAAATATGCATCCTCTGGCAGGATTTGAACTTGTGTCCCCTTGTCTTTGTGTTAGAATATGAAACAGAGCAGATATGTATATTTTTCAGAATTTGGAAGGATATGTGTCCAAAAGTAATATTTGGGCTTTGTTTGATCAGGAATTCCTTTGTAACCAAGAGTTAAAAGCATGTCAGATGTAATGATGGTTTTTCCCTAAGTGACACACGTTCAAATCCTGCTTAGGATGCATGTATTTCTAACAATATCTCTTGAATATTCAGGCCAATAGATGTAAATGAATAAAAAATGATTTTTAAAGTAGTAACAATTTTTTATGTAAAATAAATATATCTAGAAATTTATATATATATAGTCATCCTCAGACAGATCTGTTTTGCTGTATCACAGCTCATCAGTACAGTTAGACTCCAATTGCTTTTAACCCAGGATTGAAACCCGACCAAAGTGGCATCAGTCGGTGATTCTACCTCTGGGCTATGGGTGCTCAGTAGAAGGCAGTAGACATTTTAGCATGTATATTATCATTATACACACCCAATAGCCAGAGTGCTCTAATTCATTAGTGAATAAGCGATGCGTACATGCCAGGGTAGCTACTGTTTTTCAAAGTCTACCATTCTTCCAGAGTGCTCAACCAAAGTGTGAGAGCATAAATGAATATATATATATATTCATTCAGTAATGAATTTGACACTCTTAGCTACTGGTGTGTGTTTACTTGGATATAACATGCTAAAGTCCACCTTCCTCTACTGAGCACCTATAGCTCAGAGGTAGAATCACCGACTGATGTCAATTTGGTCAGGTTTCAATCTTGACTAGAAGCAATCAGATGTCTAACTGTACTGATGAGCTGCGATATAGCAAAACAGGACTGTCTGTGGATGGTTATATATATACAATTATTTTTATTATCATTAATATTGTTGCTGCTTTTTTATTTTTCAAATATCTTTTGTCTGCCTACTTTATATATATATATATATATATATATATATATATATATAGAGAGAGAGAGAGAGAGAGAGAGAGAGAGAGATATCAAATTACTTAAAATGGTAAAAGCAATTGATATATCAATTTCTTTCTTCAAAATTTTCAGATTATTCTCCACAATGGCTAAGAGAGTTTTTTTTATCAATGTTGGAAGGTCATCTAGAGCATGTTCTTTTTTAAAGTCATTTTACCACAAGCAAAGCAATAAAGCCACTAAAACATAAGGTGTTACTTAGTGTGAAAGAATAAGAAAAGAACTTATCAAAGAGTGAGAATAATAAAAGAAGAGCAGTAAAGATGACAATAAATAATGGTTGACATTGCAATGAAAATCAAAGAAAGCAAGAAGCCAGAAGAGAGTTCATGTGCGAGAAAAGAATATCTAGTCAATTCACCTGTAAAATGACGAGACCATATTTCAATCTAGTCAGTCAGTTAAGTGCCATACGTGATACACACTTGGGTGATCATGTCTCTTTCGAGACATGACTGAATGGGCAGGAGATTAACCCACAGTAGGTTGCCATTGCTTTCTGCGGTAGACTGGTTGCCGACCAAGGCTATAGAACCCAATCTCTCCTGCTATTTAACCCATAACTGGAAGGAAGAGATGGATTAATACCTTTCCCAAGGGTATTTGTGCATAAGTGAATACAATGGATTCAACTGGAATTCAAACTCGGCTCCCCGATTTCTCATTCTGAGCCAATATCCACTGTACAACAACGCACATAAATTTTAAAAGGCACCTTAAAACAAAGTTTATCATGAAATTATTTTTCGAAAAGGCACAGGGAAGCTTTATTAGGGCAATGGAAAAGTGGCTGAAGCCAGGATACCAGATAGGGATCAATAACATTGCAGATTTTTCTTTCGATTTTATCAAGTACTAGATCATGTGTGGCAGTAATATTTGAAGCATCAATGAATGGTAGATTTAAAATATACAAGACAGATTCTGAAGAAAATTTTTCTCTTTAGGATCTACCTTACATAGTATGTAACAGTGAACCAATTTCACTAGCAGCAGATTTATCAATCAAATCAAGGTGAACTATCCATTTTGTCAGCAGAGAACTTTAGCTGAAAAAGATGCAATGAGTCACTCTCCTGGAGGTTGGCATTATCCATGCTGATGGAATACAGAAAGCAGTTTTGTTTTGGATGTGTTAAAATTAACTAGTCATTTCTTGCTCCAGTTAACAGCAGATTTTTGGGCACTTTTGAGATCATCTACTAGTCAAACTAATTGTTAAGACAGGAGTAAAGAGATGGCTGAACATTTTCCTTAAAATCACCTAAAGAAAATCTGAAAAACAACTTTTTGAACATTCAAAGAGTTGGAGCACTATCAAAAACTTTCAAAATTATTTTTGTCATTGTTGGGATGCTTGCTTTATTCAAAATTCATAGAGCATAATTTGGCAAAAGTATAATTTTGCATCCTCCATCTTTAAGGAATTCAATTGTGGATAAAACATCAACATTCAACAAAATCTGACTTACAAGTGAATGATGCAAGGTATATACACTGTAAAAAGTCCATAAAACACTTCATTGAAGGCCACATGAAGACAATATTTATAGCTAAATACTTTGATTTACCAGCGGATATTTTAACTGTCATAGCAAAATATTTCCCCATTAAAATATTAAAATTAATTTCTCTATTTCTCTTTTCATATTATAAGGGTCCTCTTCTTATAAAGAGTATCATGTATGCATATATGGCAATATGATTTAATCAAATTTTTTTTATTTATAATCATGTAGCCCCAAGCAAGGCATTTTACTGCCACTGTTGTGCAGGGGGTTACGTAGGAGGAAAGTTATGAGAAAGAGTGACAGATTACAGGGGATGTCAAGAAGAGGGTAAGAGAAGGATGAGAATACTGATGAGAGTGGGGTGGCTGGAGAAAAGAGCATGAAAGAGAGTATGCAAGTCATTGAGACAGGAGATGACTATTGACTTTAGATTTGAATTCTTGAAGATTGTAGCTGTCTGGAAAACAACTAAGTGGAAGGGAATTCCACAGGCAGGAAGTGTGAGAAAAGAAGCTGATGGAGCAGAATTTGTGTTTACAATTTATTGGTTTCACAGTAGAATGGTGGAACCTAGTTGCTAATCTTGTGGCTTGAGTAAATTCATATATAGGGGGTACCAGTGAACTAAGTTCATTGGAGCAGAAGCCGTGAAATATTTGTAGAAGATTCACAGGGAAGCCACACTGCATCAGTGAGAAAGTGACTGTATCCTAGCTGCCAAATCGAGATCAATCACATGACAGATTCTGTTTGATTTTGTCAAGGAGGAAGAGCAGGAGCACCCGACCATATAGGGCACCAGTATTCAACGTATGGTCAGATGGTAGATTTGTATATGTGCAGGATTTTTTCAGACGGGAAAAATGTCCTGGCCATTCACAGAGAACTGACCTTCTTAGCATCGAATGTAGCTCTGGATTCTTTATAGTTGTTCCACTTGAGGTCTGATGTGAGAGTTAACCCGAGGAGGTGCAGTGTTTTACGTTCAGGGATATTAGCCTGATCCATGCTGATAGGGGGTAGGAATGATTATCTGTGATGGTTAATAGATAGCAGCTTCATTTTGAAAGCATTAAAATTCACAAGTCACGTTTTACCTTAGTCCACCATGGATTGGAGAGATTAATATAGAAATGACATATTCTGTTATAATAATAACTGAAGGGGCAATTTCAAGAGTCATTATGTAAAATATTACAATATGACTTAGAAAAAACAACTACTATTGATAATAATAACAAAAATAATGTTAAAAATAATGATATTATAATGAAGGTCTCATAAAAAAACTGATGATACTATTTTAAATAATGCTAATAATAATATTTTGTAAAATGTTCTGAAAATGAAAATGATATTAAAAAATTACAATAATTTTGATAAGGGTAAGTGATTATTATTCTGTTCTCATTCTTTGGTAGGCAGCCAGATCCTTCCATTGAAATTACAATGTTAGACATAATCATATTTTAGAAAGAATATAAGATAATATAATAAAATTGAAAAATTTAACTAAGTTAAAATTACTGAATTCAAAAATGTCACTTGTGCCTATATTCACTGGTGCCCCAGGAAAAGTCGTTATAAATCTTCCGCTAAGTTAAAGCGTGAATGTTTTTAAATTAAAAATATAGTAACAATACAAATGCTATTGAAGATTTTAAAGTTTCAAAGAAAGTTCGTAATTAGAGCTCTCATGAGACCTAGTGTCATATATTCTCTAACAGTACCCACAAAAGTGTTTTAGTTTATAATAATAATGATGAATCAAAACTGAGTGCAAACAATGAAATATTTTTTTGTCATGTCCCTTCAAGATGCTGGCAATCACGGCTCTCCACAATTTCCAATTGTTTGTAGCTCTAAGTAATACTTGTTTCATTACTATTGCTCCCAATCACTGTTCTACCATCTATTTATACAATTAGCTTACTTTCTCTTTCACTCTGCTCTTTTGCCTCACTATGTTCTATGAGTGTCTAATTTTCCAAGCTTTCTTTCCTCATCATGTGTACTAAAAATTTCAATTGTCTGCTTCTGATTCTAAGTATAAGTTGTAGAAGTCAAATAACCTACTTTCTAACATGGCTGCCTCCTCCTGTCTCTATGTCTGAAGGCAGGCTAGCTAATCTACCTCATTTATAGGAGAGGACCTAATTCAGTATGTGGGTTAGTCCACTTAACTATAATGAACCCAACCAACACGTTTTCATGAGTGGATTCTATTCACTATATAAATTTCTCCATTAAATCACTCAGTGTATTTTTTCCATTGAAGTGATTACGCCAATCTACTTCTGTGTCAAATCAACTTCTTCTTCTTCTATGTGCCCTGTCCCTTCAGGACGTAGGCGATCATGGATCTCCACGTCTCCCTATCCCTTGTGGCTCTTAGTATGTTTGTTCCTGTTGCTCCTGGCAACCCCCATTCCGTCATCCACCTGATCAGACCCTGCAAATATGTTATCCGCTGCCTTCCTCTGTCTCTCCTTCCTTCTATCTGTCCAGTCAGTATCAGGTTCTCCAGGCTCTCCTTCCTCATTGCATGTCCCAGGAACTTTAGTTGTCTCTTCCTGATGCTCAGCATCAATTTCCTTTTTGTTGCCATTCTTTCTAACACTTCGTCGTTGCTCGTATGTCAAATCAACTACATTTAACAAATATTCAATATGTGTCTTTTTTATTCCTATTTTTCTTTATGTTCAATCCATGGTATTTTCAATAATTTTCTAATAATAACAAGAGCTGTCAAAGACACTAACCTCTGCCAAGGCAATACAAACATCATCTTAGTAATTAGCAAGAGATGATTATTAAAAGAATATGAATTTAACTGCTTTCAAGGGTGAAAATACATTATCAAAATGAACTATGAAATGTACAAAAATAGTAGTAAAAAAAACAGAAAAATAACCCAGAAATTTTATCCCACACTGGATTGAATCCAAAATCTAATTGCTTTATGTCAGTCATAAGGACACTCATCTGAAAGTTTCATCTGAATCCATTGAGTGGGTCTTGAAATATCTTGACTACAAACAAACAAACAAATAAACACAATATATACATTATTCTGACTACTGACCTCATCTTTGTTGCCATTATTGTGACGTTTTGGCTGTTGTACACTCAGGCCTTCTTCAGGAGCTAAGAATTTCAAACCTGACCCTTTATTACAATCACTGGAGTATATCATTCTCATCTCTTGTATAGTAGTGTCTCTTTTGGAAGTGATGAGTTATCTCCCTCTAACCCTGTAAGTTACTTGTTCACCACTGCTGTAGTCTGGTATTGAACTCACAACTCTTTGGGTCAAGTCACAGGAAATAACCAATATCTATATCTTCTGGCCCATGTGTCCTTAAGAACAAGAACAACTGAATTTTTGGGAAGAAATATTTAAGTAGGCTGGAACGTACAACAACCAAAACATTGTACAAATGGCAACAAAGTTAAGGACAATAATCCAAACAATGTATATACTGTAAATACTAACTCATCTCAGAAATATAGACAAATACTAAACAAACACAAACGAAAACAATGCCCCTACCTTAAGGCAGAGGTAATAATAATAATAATAATAATAATAATAATAATTCAAGACTGAGTAAAAATGGTGGAATAGTTTACATAATTTGGTCATAAAAAATTCCAGGAACTTTTCATTAAAAATTTAGAAAAAGTTCATTATTTTTATTTCAGTAGACTTAGATGTTGTAAATGATAAAAAATCTTTAAAATAACAGGTAAAGCTGTTCCAGCAAATTCAAGAGTTAATCTGAAATATATACCAAGATCATGCTCAAGGACAATGAATAGTATGAAATAACAAGATCACAATCATAGGCATATTCATGCAATCATAGTGAAAATCCGGGCAAGGAAAAATGTTTTGGTCAGAAATCAAATGAAACAATTCACAAAGAAAGAAAGAAAGAAAGAAAGAAAGAAAGAAAGAAAGAAAAATGAAGAAAACATCCAAATGAACACAGTAAAAATCTGTTTGTTTATTTATTAATTTTTGGAGAAAAGACTGGTTATACTCAGAAAGTCCAAACCCGATTTCATGCTTTCGTTCACGTTCTGTGCCTAATTTTCATTGGAATAGCCAAAAAAATCTGCAAAAATCATAGTTTCTGGAAACGGATGACACTGATGATGTCATCACATTGTCAACTAATAAATCTGGGCAATTTTCTCTGTGCCCAGTGTTTTTTTAGCATCAGCTATGGCCCTGATCTGCAGCACTTTGTTAAATGTCTCACTGTCCAAAAAACAGGTGAAAAAAAATGCAACTATTAAAACCATCACATTTTTAAGCCATTAACAGTAGACAGCAGCTGGAGTGATGAGAAAATGTGTTGTCACTTGAGCTCCATTTATGGCCACCAGTTCTGATGAAATATTAAATAATAACAATTCTTTTGACAGACAAGCATTTGTTTAAAAATTACAAATAAACAAAATAAAACCCCATAGTATTTATCTCAACCATCTAAGCTACTTTTCTGTCTGTCGGTCAAAACTGAGACTTGTATTTTCATGGCTGTATTTCTATCCGCTGAAATATTTATCAACCTACCTACTTATATGCATGTCCTACGATGTGCATTGATGCCTATTTAGGTAAACACCGCATTTTACTGTTGGTTGCAACCTAAGAATATATACGATTATATTTGAACAAAGTTTTTAAAAAAGATTTAGAACCTTTGAATCAGACAGTTGTGTGCACAAGAAAGTCTGTATTTATTGTAAAAATTTATTTTATGTTTAACTGACACACATAGAATTTCTCATAAATGTTTAGAAAGAAGTAAATTTTAAAAATGTACAAAAATTATTGTTTTGCCAGCAATAAAATTGTTTCTCACTCTTTCTACCTTATCCCTGCTTGCTCTCATTATGACAACTATGCAGGACACTTGACTTCTTTTTTGACAAAAATACACTTTTACCATTATTTCACTTTGTGTTTGTTTTGGAATATCATAAAATTTATACCCAATTTCTTTTCTTTCTTCCCAAAAATCTTGTGATCCCAATTCAACGAACCTTATTTAAAGTTATTATTTGCTTTTGTCATTCTGGTGCTGTGGATATCAGCTTGGAATGTGTTGTAGAGTAATTTTCAAACTGAAGGTTATAATCATGCTTTGTCAGTTGCTAATCGACTTAACCTACCCAAAATGTTAGGAACTTGGTAATCTTCCACTGTAAGCTGACTGCTTAGTATTCGGCTAACTGCCGATTAATATCAACTGCCTTAGTCCAATGATGTCCAAACTGGAACTAACTAATAGTTCTACTGAACTCCAATAGAACTCTAAAGAACTCTCTAGAACTTCTAAGAACTCCTAAGAACTTTGAAGAACTTCTCAAGTTAACTTCCTGTTAACTCTTATTAATATAGGAGGGAGAGTCCATTATCTGAGGAATAGGTGTGTTTCACCATAACAGAATGAGAAATTGGAGATACAAGTTCAATTTCCAGTTGAATTGGCTGCATTCAATTGTGCACAAATACATTTTTGAAATGTATTCATTCATCTTTTAACCCCATCAGCTATTAGTTGAATGGCAGGTCAGATTGTATTCTGTAGCCTTGCTAGGCAATCAGAGATTGTAGAAAGAAATAGCAACCTACTGTGTGAAAATTTTTTACCTAGTCAGCCATGAATTAAAAGTGACATGATCACCCATGTGTATCATGTATAGTACTTAACTGACTGACTGAGTAAATTGTCAGAAACAATTCTGATTGGCATAAATGTGAGTGTTATGGTGAAACACACCTATTCCTCAGATAATGGACTCTCCTTCCTATTTTAATAAGAGTTAACAGGAAGTTAACTCGAGAAGTTTTTGGGAAGTTCATAGGAGTTCTTAGAAGTTCTAGAGAGTTCTTTAGAGTTCTATTGGAGTTCAGTAGAGCTACTTGGTAGTTGATATTAGTCAGCAGTTAACTGAATACTAAGGAGTCAGCTTTCAGTGGAAGATTATCAAGTTCCTAACATTTAGGATGTGTTAAGTCGATTAGCAACTGACAAAGCATGATTATAACTTTCAGTATGAAAATTACTCCACAACAGTGAACTTTAATGAACTCTGAATACAAACAGAGTTCTCCTAAATATATGTACTCAGAACAAATCCATTAATGGGGGAAAAAGGATCTTATCATATTCTCTTCTGCTTTATTCATACAGATGAAAGAAGTCACTGAACTGAGCAGTCATTTTTTGCTGTTTGCAAGGCCTTGGTGGATCACCAGAAGCATAATGATGTTCCTCTTCGTTCTTGCTTGTACTGGATTTAATACTGCTGCATTTTTGCTGTCCACAATTGACATGCTCATCCTCTAACATATTGATATTGATATGAGGGTGTGCTTTTTTCTGAGAAATTCATTCATCACTACTTGAGGGATCAAAGCTCAAGGTTTCCTCATAATCTTCAGAAGAAGACCATGTCTTTGTCTCTTCAAAATACATCAAAGTGTCATGATAACAGCCATCACTTATGTCTGTGGGCTCCAATTTGTTCCCTGCAGGAGCCAAGTCTCTTGTAGCAATGAGCAGAGTTCTTCATTGCAAAACACTGGCACATTGTTAAATATTTGAATTTTGGGGACTTCATTTCTTTAAAATGTGACTCTTAACATATGTGTCACTAATGAAATTATTTTGTCTGACATGTGAATTACTTCAGGCTATCTTGAAAAGAAACCTAATATTAAGAAAAGGGTTAACAACAAGAATTTGTTAAATTGTAGTAGAATTGTTAGAGACAATTCCCATTGGCTTAAATGTAAGCTTTAATGAACTCTGAATACAAGCAGAGTTCTCCTAAATATATGTATTCAGGATAGATCCATTAATGGGGAAACTAAATCATACCAAATTCTCTCTCTTGGCTTATTCTTACAGAGGAAAGAGGTCTTTGAACCAAGTAGGCATTCTTTACTGTCTGCAAGGCCATGGCAGATTGTCAGAAGCATGCTGAGGTTCTTCCTTGTTCTCACTTGAACTGGATTTAATCCTGCTGCACTTTTGTAGTCTATGAGTAACCTGCTCGTCCTCTGAACTATCAATAAGTGGGTGCGCTCTCTTCTAAGAAATCCATTCATCACCACTAAAGAGTTTCTCATAATCTTCAGAAAAAGACCATGTCTGACTTTTCAATTCTACTAAACTTATTCAAAGTTATTAGTTGCTTTAATTATTTATTTCTATGTAAATAAGCCAATTGCTGAACAATATTCTCACGGATAAAGCAGAGACTTGGTAATAGTAATGGTGACCTTCATAAGTGTTGTGGACCCGATTAAAGATTCAGCAAGAATAACACAAAAACAATCAAAATAGAAAATAACGAATATATATTAAACATGGAAAAATACAATACTTGGAACTTTGTTTGCAGAACAACAATACTAGTTAGTGAGGAATACTATGACTTGACCCTTGAGCTGGGACTCGTAATGGTTGTTACAGTAGCAGTGTTAGTAGACGACTCTCTGCTGAGTTCAGGGCACTCTCCTCAGGCTACTCTCCCAGGTTACTTACAGGCCACTTCCACTTTCACCTCTTGTGAGAGTAGCTATATGTAATGGTTGGAAGAGTTCATTCTGTTTATCAGAGATGCCACCATGAAAATAAGGATGTTATGTATGGTACTGAACCATATTTAGAAATATTTAAATGGTCAGCTGTATATACAAACACATTCTCAGTTAAAAATTAATTAAAGCATGTGAAGCCTATAGGTTTTGATGAGGACCATACTTCTTCAAACCTTGTGGACTGGTGCTACAAAATTACAAAGAACTGTACCAAATAGCAGAAATCACATTACTTGTAGACTATCAAAAGAAGCAACAACTAAAATGTATATCACTTGTAACTTCAAGAGAAAATATTGACAATCAAGTTATTGACATTCTACACTATTTCAAACAAAAAGTTAGGAAAGAAGCCCCCATCAGTACTGGACTTCAAAAATCTGTTTTCATGAAAAACTGTTTTAACAGAAAAATTTTACAAATTACTACTGCAAGCAGTACTGGCTACTCGGTCAATGAATGCCAAATATTTTTTTGTAGAAAAACAGCTAATAATGTTTCATGTCTGAACTTTAAATACCTTGTTGAAAATTCTTAGATGACCGTTTGCTGTTTTCTCATGTATTATTCAAATTAGTATCCTAATCTTTGTTGTTTTTAATGTTGACTTTATTTTATATAAAAGCCTGTACATTGTGGTGCAATGGATATCAGTATGGAATGAGAAATCAGAGAGCTGAGTTTGAATTCCATTGAAATTTGTTGCATTCACTTCTGTGCAAATATCCTTGGGAAAGACATTAATCCATCACTTCTCTCACTAGCTGAAGGTTGAATGGCAGGGCAGATTGGGTTCTGTAGCCTTGGTTGGCAACCAGTCTACCACAGAAAGAAGTGGCAACCTACTGTGGGAAAATCTTTTTCCTAGTCAGTAAGGGATTGAAAGAGACATGATCACCCAAGTGAGTAACTGATCTTTATTACTTTTTTTATTTTAGTTCTAATTTCTAGAAATTTATGAATAATAAAAACTGCAAACAGAATATTTCTTTCTGTTTAGTGTTTCTTGAAAATAACTGTGATGTATAAAATACTTGAAAATTAGAGAATGTACTGGTCAAAAAACAGTGATACAATCAACAGTAATTATCTATATCTATCTAAACTTATTTATAAATGGAACTTTGTCTGTGTGTGTGTGTCCGTTACCTATAAACTCTGAAACAGCTGAACCGATTTTCTTGAAAATTTACACAGTTGTACTATAAGCATCAGCGAGTGTTCTTAGCTAGGTTTTGTGTTGAGGTACCCCCAATAAATATCAAAAATTGATAATCGAAAAAATCGGGTTATAGAAGGAGTGGTCCGATTTTAATCAAATTTGATACACTCGTAGACAAAGACATAAGAAACGATATTCAGAAGTTTTAAGGTTGCAGTTCTTACAGTAGTGCAGAAAATCTAATATCAATACCAGGAAATCAAAATTTGACTTACATCCATTCATTTTTCTTTCAGTCTACGGTTTCACTTTAACTGGAAACAACTATTGCTTTTTAGTCTTTCGTGCCAACGTCCAAAGAGTCTGAGCTCCAAGACCATGGATTAGTTTTAAAGCTTTCATTACACCCGAGCAACGCCGGGCTATACTGCTAGTATTTTATATTTATAGTTAGTCTAAAAAAGGAAACCTTTTTATAGCAGGTTTCTCCATTTTGGAAGAAATATTTCCAACTTTACAAGAGTGTTTAACACTTAAGAAAAATATGAATTTTAAACCACTGAAATCACTTTAAATCATTCTTAAATCACTTCTGGTGACTTTAGACATTTTTACTTAAAGCCTCATTCTTTTCAGCAGTTTCCTCAACTTTCAACTTTGACTGTTAGAATTTGTAATTTTCATTCCTTTGTTAACTGTTATGTGATATCTTCCTTTTTATATGGCAATGAATGCTGGACAATCTCCTCAAAGATGAAGGAGAGACTTGGAGCAACAGAAATATGGCTCTACAGAAGGATACTGAGGATACCATGAACCAAAGATGTGAGCAACAACAAGGTTTTTGAGAGGATGGAAAGGAAAGGAAACTTATACTTAACATCAGGAAGAGACAGCTGAAGTTTCTGGGACATGTAAGAGAAAGGAGAGCATGGAGAATCTGATACTCACAGGACAGACAGAGAAATAGAGAGACAGACTTGATGGGCTTGAGAAAGTGGATTTTGAAGCAGGGTTTAGAGAAGACATTAAGAGGAAAATTGCGAAGAGCTACAAGGGTAAAGAGCTAGTAAAGGTCCATGATCACCTACATCCTGAAAGGACATGGCATTTAAAGAAGAAGGATATATGTTATATAAGAATATAATATAGTATATATATATATATATATATATATGTATATATATTGTTATATATATATATATATATAAGCTTCATATTATGTAGCAATTCAGAACTAGTTTCCTTTATTTTGCTGAACTAAGTCATTAGTTATGTTGTGAGTTTGCCATTCATAATGACTATTGAAGTTGGGACATCTTGTATTCAGTATCACTTTGGTGATATTAATTACCAAACTGACAGCAAAGGGTTTATTCTTATTTGTAACATTTTTGAGAAAAAGAATAAATATTAACTCTAAAATCTTTTCACTTCTTTGTGTTTTTTTTGTAGACAGTGGGGAGTAATAATTGGTAAGCAGCTTTTTTCTACTCTAATCTCAACTTATTTTTATATAAAGTCCTATTTTTCATCTATGCCTTTGAGTTTCCAAATGCTTTCAGTTGGTTTTCATTTATTTTTAATTCTTTATTTGAATTCTGATGAAAAGAAAAATTGGAAATTCTATGAATAATTCAAAGTATTCCACATTTATTCTTTTCCTTTTTTTTGTCTGCCAAGATCATTATCTTGAAAGATTATGAAAAGTAGTTTTTTTTTAAGGAAAGACATGTCCTAATTCTGACATCTGTGTTACATTGATTGTCTTGGTTTTTTAAATATTTTTTTCATGGCTTTTTAAGTCATTTTTCTCTGCTTTAAATCGCGTTATTGTTATTATGATTAGTAGTATTATTATTGCTTGAAAGTCAATTCTTATATAATCAAGTAGTATGTTTTTTTATATGTACTTTTTGTTTTAAGATAGGACTAGATTTTTGGTAGGTATTATATATTGTGCTTATCTGTTACACTTTATTCACTCTTTTAGGGTAGCTGAGAGTGGTTTAAAATGGCCAAGGTGCATTTAACAAACAAAAGACTTTTTTTATGTGGACAATAGAAAATTGGAGATAAAGTTAAAGAAAAATACATGAAAATCTGAATATAAACATATTTTTTAAGTTGATTTCTCAAGTACAGATTATGACATATTTTGAACTCTTTCTATTTAAAAAATTCATTTAAAAAAGCATTCTATAGTAAGCTTTTGTACATCTCAACCATCTTCTCGATTATAATAAAGACCAGTGTGTATATATATATACTAGCAGTATAGCCTGGTGTTGCTTGGGTGTAATGAAAGCTTTAAAACTAATCCATAGTCTTGGAGCTCAGACTCTGCCTGAAGAATATTTGTGTGACATTTGGTGAGAATCGGATAAAAATTGTGGATTTGTATAAAGGACATACAGACAAATAAACAGACACACACACAAAGATTTTGCCTTTTATGTATATATATATATATATATATATATATGTATATATATATATATATATATATATATATATATATATATATATCATCGATTTTCTGCACTATTGTAAGAACTGCAACCTTGAAACTTCTGAATATTGTTTCTTATGTCTTTGTCTATGAGTGTATCAAATTTGATTAAAATCGGACCACTCCTTCTATAACCTGATTTTTTCGATTATCGATTTTCGATATTTATCGGGGGTACCTCAACACAAAACCTAGCTAAGAACACTCGCAGACACTTATAGTACAACTGTGTAAATTTTCAAGAAAATCGGTTCAGCCATTTCGGAGTCTATAGGTAACAGATACACACACAGACAAAGTTTCATTTATAAATAAGTTTATATATATATATATTCATTCTGTCTCACTTATGAAGGGAGAGACAATAGCAAGGCAGAGTCATCTCAGTTCATTAGAGAGGCAAAAGTGAAGTACCATCAGCTCAGTTCATTCATTTTACTACCTGTTATTAAACTTTACTACCAGTTATGAAAGCTCTTGCCATATGTTTGCTCTTTAACAGTACCTTATTATTTTATTTTTTCCAATAATTATGTTGTCAAGTATTGAAGTATATATATATATATATATATATATATATATATATATATCCTCTCTATCATAATCAAGACCATTGTATGTGTGTGTGTGTATATATATATATATATATATATATATATATATATACATACATATTTCCCTCCTGTCACACCCAGCAGGGGTTTGGATTAGAGTATTTTTTTCTTATGTATTAATGTAAGATACTCAAAAAATCATGATTCTGTAAAGCCATTCAGAGGCAGGAAATATTTAAGTAGAGTGAGTTAGCAAAACCTTTTGAGTAAAGTAAATTTAGCTGAGTCTGAAAAGATGAATAATAAGAAAATAGGCAGATCTTATAAAACTTAATTTAATTTGCATTAAGTTCATAAAAAATATGCAGATGATATAGTATTTATGGCAAACACAGAAAGAAAAATATAGGAATTCCTAGACCAGGTTGTAAAAAAAGGAAGAAATTAATTGTAAGACAAAACAATATGTATGATTGTACATATGAAAGAAAGAGAAAGAGAGCAAACCCAAGATGCAAGTTACAAATTGAAGGTCAGAACAAAGCAATTACAGGAATTTAAATTTCTGTGCAAATATAACAAATAATGGAAAAATGAGACACCAAAATAGAATGGTACAAGGCAAATTTTTCTGACTCTTGAAACATTCACATCTGCTCAGTTTAATGTAAACAAAGTAATTTCTCTTTGCTTGGTCATTGACATATTCAGTGGTTGAGACAGTCTAGAGCATGCTGAATCTAATGATGATTTTTACTACCAAGGTGGATAGTGTATATTCTGGTCAACACAGTGGTAGAGAGAATATATTTTTCTTTAATAAGATTTCTCAAATGTTCAGGCTGGTAGATAAAAATATACTGTTTAATAAATAAATGGAGAATCTACTAAAAATAATTTTTAAGTAATAAAATCTGTTGAATTAATAAATAAAAAACCATCACTTCTTTAGGGTGTAATGAAAGCTTTAAAACTAATCCATGGTCTTGGAGCTCAGACTCTTTGGACATTGGCACGAAAGACTAAAAAGCAATAGTTGCTTCCAGTTAAAGCGAAACCGTAGACTGAAAGAAAAATGAATGGATGTAAGTCAAATTTGGATTCCATGGTATCAATATCAAATCAGTTTTTTCATCGTAAACTGAATTTTGAAGGCTAAATAAGTCCTCTGAGTAAATGGTATCATGGCTGAGACTAAGAACTACAATTATACCTACTTAGAGCCAAGCTTGAAGCAAAAACTAAAATAAAATGGCTGAAAAAAATACCGACATATAGGCAGATAAACAGAAACACACATAAACATCTTACCTTTTATATATATATATATATATACATATATATGTGTGTGTGTGTGTGTTATCGATTTTCTGTACTATTGTAAGAACTGCAACCTTGAAACTTCTGAATATCATTTCTTATGTCTTTGTCTATGAGTGTATCAAAATTGATTAAAATCGGACCACTCCTTCTAAAACCCGATTTTTTCGATTATCGATATTTATTGGGGGTACCTCGACACAAAACCTAGCTAAGAACACTCACAGACACTTATAGTACAACTGTGTAAATTTTCAAGAAAATCGGTTCAGCCGTTTTGGAGTCTATAGGTAATGGACACACACACAAAGTTCCATTTATAAATAAGTTTAGATTTAGATAGATTTATATATATATATATATATATATATATATATATATATATATATATATAAGTGGGTTGGTATGAATGGAATAAAACTGACATTAAAAAAAAAACTCTATTCTTAAAGGTGTGCTCAATACAAAGTAGAGTAAATAATATTTATTTAAAATTTATAACATAAGTATGTTATAGCATCATGAAAAAGTAGGTTTCAACACTTTTTATGTCTTGTCAAGTGATGGTGCTGACTAACTAACCAAACCCCCTCAATAGAAGAAACATTGTTATGCAGTCTGTAAGTTTGTAACAACCAATATTTTTGTTTTTACAAAAGCTTGAGGTGATGGTTTTAATTTTACTTAAAAATAAATAATTTCACTAATGAGTAAGTGATAAATGAAAAAAATCAGGATTTCTTCACAAACTTAAAAACAGGATGTGTTGTTGAATTGAGATCACTGACATTAAGAATTTTTTATTTACCTATTCATTTATAAAAGTGAAATTTTTATCAGTCTGTTTGCATTTTCTATTTTTCTTCTCTCATTTTAGACTATCTCTCCTCTAATTTTCTTTTTTTCATTTATTCTCTTTCATTCTTTATCAAAACTATCACTTTCCTCTTTTCACACTCTTTTTTTATTGCTTCCTCTGCATTTCTCTTTCTTTTTCTCACAATTTTCTCTCTCTACTTTCTTGCTCAATTTTTTTCACTTTCTCTTTCTTGCTCTCTCTCTTTCTCTTTTTCCTATGGTCTCTTTCTTTCTTACTCTCTATTCAATTCTCTATTTTTGTTCTTTCACTTTTCTCTCTTAGCTATTTTTTGAACTTACTTGTTTTTGTGTTTTCCTTCGCTTTACTCAAAAAATGTACATTTTTCTTTCATTTTTTCATTTTCTGTTTTTCATCTGTGTTTCTTCTTCAAATATTTTAATGTTTTTATTTTTTCTACTTTTTAATAGTCTTAAATTACTTGAATCTAGATGAAGCATTTTTATAACAAATTTTTATTAAAATTTCATTTTATTTTGCTAAGTCATCATATTTTTGCTGTTCTTTATAACAATTTTCTAGTTTGAAAGCCATCAACTAGAAAAAAATTATTTTTATTAGTTTTTGTAGCCAATTTGGTTAAAAGGCCATCCCTGAACATTGTCACATGGAATGTGAGTTCCCATTTTGTTAAAAACTTTTTTATTCTTACACAATGATACTTATTGCAATGTATATTTTTTTTAAATACCAAACTGCTTCATGGTGTAGCTGGTCATGGTTCTCCACAGCTTCGTTTTTGTGAATTGCTGTTTGACCTTTTGGAAAAGTTAGTGGTGTGGTTTTGTTTCCTTCTCCATGGTTTCAAATTCAGAGTATTTCTTCAAATTGTCAGTCAAAGATAAATAGCCTTCTATTTAGAATGAGAAGTGATGGAGTCATGCTTTTTTAATTATATAAGTTTAAAGTGAATGCAATGGTCAAAGCTTAAATTTGAAATCAGTTAACTGTATTCATGTTCCTTGTGAAAAGACTGTTATACATCCTGCACATTTTAATGTAGAGTATTTGAGCTAGAAAGTTTTAATAAAAAGCAACAATGAGATGAAGTAGAAGCAAGCCAAAAATTATTAAAATTTTTTTTTTCGGTCTTTTTTGCTAATATTCATTCTTCTTTTTCTCTCAATATAATTTAGTCTGTTCTTAGTTCCATTCTCTTTTATTTTCCTTTTGCTCATTCTCTTCACCGATTTTTACCTCTGATTTTGCATCTAGTGTTTCTCTTTTCACCATTTAAGCATTTCATACTACATCCCAAACAAATCTACCAATAGAAGACAATGATTCTGCTTTCCCTTCTAAGGCCAATGTACTGATAGAAGAGAGCTTTGCTGGTGACACAGATATTCATAGTTGGCATAAGAATGACCTTGAACAGAAAATCTATCAAGAGTTACAAGAAATAGGACTTAAAATAAATCTTTCCAAAATGAACTAGAATTGGAATATGAAGCAGTGATGAAATCTACTTTTAGACCATCATAAAAATTTAAGATGTGAAATTATTAATTACCAAACACTTTATAGAAGTATGCATCAACCTGTTTTAACAAATTTAGTATAAGAAATAAAGAAATTTAACATAGAATAAGCTGAGCTAGAGGTAGTTTCACCCAATGCCACCCATTGCTACAAAACCAAAACATCAACCTGAAAACTTGAGTCATGTCCTTAAATAGCTTCATCAGATCTAGATTTCATTCATTGTGACAAACACATTGATTAATATCTAAACTGTCCACTGTATACAACTACTTTTGTTAGTGAAGCCCGAGGGTCTTGGCAAAGACTATTCTTCTTTGGACATTGTGAACCGGTGCTGTAATCACAAACCAAAAACTGTATGAAATAATAGAAACCATGTCACTTGAAGACCACCTAAAGCAGCAACAACTAAAGTGGATAGCACATGTAACTTGAAGAGAAAATAGTGATATAATCAATATGTTAACATTCCACACTACTTAAAAGGTTAGGGAGAAATCCCTAGAGCATTAACAGCTACTGGAGTTGAGAACCTTATTTCCATGAAAAATTGTTTTATAAATTTCAACCGAAAGCATTACTGGCTACTCAGTCAATCAAGTCAAATGTTTCCTTATAGGGAAACGGCTAATATCAGCATTACCATTTTCAGTTAGTCTTTTTTTTTGTTTTCATTCTCTCGCCTTCATGCTTTTGGTTAATATTTTTTCCCTATTTTTCTTATTCACTATCTCTGAAGTCTTCTCCCTTAACTTTTTTCATTCTTCTTTTTCTTCTTTTTTTTTTTATCATTTTAAGACTTTATATTTCTTTAACCTTTTTTCTCTCTGTCTCCATCACTCACTATTTCTTGATTCTGTCACTTTTTCAATTTTGAATCTCTTTTTTATTCCAATTTTTAACATTTTTGTAGAATGAAAACATCTAAAGTTTCTCCTTCCTTCCTTCCTTCCTTCCTTTTTCTTTTATGAAAGTTTAACTGCAGTTTTCATTCTTACTTTTTCTTTGTATTTTAAATTCACTTTTTTCTTTCATTCAAAATTCTTTTATTATTTTTCTTATGTACTTCATTTCCCCTCATAAAAAATCTCATTGTATTGTATTCATTCATTCTTTCTTTCTTTACACTGTTTTATTCTTATTCTCTTTCACTCATTTTTATAACTCCATCTCTTCTTTGCCTCAAACTTTTTATTTAAGTATATTAGTGATAAAAAAATAATCCTTCTCTTGTTGCACAATGTAAAACTAGGAATTGAAATATGTGTTTTTCACTATTTTTTTGTTCCTCTATTTTTATGTAACAATATGTGCATCATTGAACACTTGTATACACATGCACACACACGTGTGTATGTCATTGTGTGTGTGCTAATTTTTTTTTCTCTCTTTTGGCTCTCTATTGGAAGGTATTTTGTCAAATTTGCTATTCAGCAGACCATAACTTCCTCTAAATGGCTGATATGGTAGCACAGTTTTGCCAAAACAATGTGATGAGTCTGCAACATTCAGTGTGGAATTAAATTGTTTTTTTGTCAGAAAATAAATTGATACCTGATTTGATTTGCTTTCCTTAAAATTTAACTTCTCAAAAGTGTTTTGTTTGGTTTGGTTCAGTCAGTAAGAACAAGGGGTGAGAAAAGGGGAGTAGGGTGGAGGTGTAATTCAATTTCTGTTGTCTTTTACTTATACATTCTGTTATTATTGCAGCTTTGCCAATTTTTTTTTTATGTGAGGCATTCATTTTGTTGTTTGCATTGTAATTTCTTTGTGGTTTTTCTCTCTTTATCTTTGTTTTTTGTTCTCTTACTAAAAAACATTCTAGACTTTTTTTCCTGTCCCTCAAGCGATCTATCTTATACATATGTATCTATCTATCTATCTATCTATCTATCTATCTTATTCATATGTATCTATCTATCTATCTATCTTATTCATATCTATCTATCTATCTAAATATATATCTCAATATGTTATCTATCTAAATATGTAGCTCAATATGTTATCTATCTATCTAAATATGTTATCTATCTAAATATCTATCTCAATATGTTATCAATCTATCTATCTCAATATGTTATCAATCTATCTATCTCAATATGTTATCTATCTATCTAAATATGTTATCTATCTATCTATCTAAATATGTTATCTATCTATCTATCTAAATATCTATCTATCTATCTATCTATCTAAATATGTTATCCATCTATCTATCTAAATATATATCTATCAATCTAAATATGTTATCTATCAATCTATCTATCTATCTAAATATGTTATCTATCTATCTATCAATCTATCTAAATATGTTATCTATCTATCTATCTAAATATGTTATCTATCTATCTATCAAAATATGTTATCTATCTATCTATCAATCTATCTAAATATGTTATCTATCTATCTATCAATCTATCTAAATATGTTATCTATCTATCAATCTATCTAAATATGTTATCTATCTATCTATCAATCTATCTAAATATGTTATCTATCTATCTATCAATCTATCTAAATATGTTATCTATCTATCTATCTATCTATCTCAATATGTTATCTATCTATCTATCTCAATATGTTATCTATCTATCTATCTATCTCAATATGTTATCTATCTATCTCAATATGTTATCTATCTATCTATCTCAATATGTTATCTATCTATCTATGCCTTTTCAATATCTATCTATCTATCCTAATTATGTTATCTATCTATCTATCTATCTATCTATCTATCTATCTATCTCAATATGTTATCTATCTATCTATCTATCTATCTATCTCAATATATTATCTATCTATCTATCTATCTATCTATCTATCTCAATATGTTATCTATCTATCTATCTATCTATCTATCTATCTATCTATCTATCTATACCTTTATCCCTCTCTTTAATGGCTAAGGTGGTTGTGTATTTCTCTTGCTGCTTGGTGGTCAGTGCTTAAACTCTATATAAAAGTCAGGATTTTGTATACAGATTTTTCAAGATTTTTTTAAGCAGGGAGGCCAGTTTCATGAGCAACAGAATCTCAATCATTAAGCCTCACCTTTATTTGGACTTGTGCCTGACTGGATTGATCTTGGGAAATATCTATATCTTTATCATTTGATTAATTTATTTGTCCTTCAATCTTTTTTGTCATCTTTCTTTTTCCTATTTTCTTTACTTTTCTTTCTCTAACTTGGATGTGCGTTGTGGTGCAGTGGATATCAGCTCGGAACAAGAAATCAGGGAGTCAAGTTCAAATTCCAGTTGAATTCATTGCATTCACTTACTCACAAATACCCTGGGAATGGTATTAATCCATCTCTTTCTTCCAGTTATGGGTTAAATAACAAAATAGATTGGGTTCTATAGCCTTGGTCGGCAACCAGTCTACCGTAGAAAGCAATGGCAACCTACTGCGGGATAATCTTCTGCCCAGTCAGTCATGTCTCTTTTGAGACATGATCGCCCAAGCGTGTTTCATGTGTGGCATTTAACTGACTGACTCTCATATTCTATTTCTCATTATTCTTTTCCTTCATCTTTTTTCTAAACTTTATCTCTTCATATATTCCGATTCAGCAAATAAAAACTGAGTTGAAGTTTCTTTTTTATAAATTTCTCTATCTTTCTTCAATATCAGCCAAGGGCCATATGTGATACACACTTTGGGCAATCATGTCTCGAAAGAGACATGACTGACTAGGTAGAAGATTATCCCGCAGTAGGTTTCCATTGCTTTCTGCAGTAGACTGGTTGCTAGCCAAGGCTATAGACCCTATCTGTTCTGCTATTTAACCCATAACTGGAGGGAAGAGATGGATTAATACCTTTCCCAAGGGTATTTGTGCGTAAGTGAAAGCAAAGAATTAAACTAGAATTCGAACTTGGCACCCATCGTTCCATGTTGATATCCACTGCACCACAACACACATCCAATTCTTCAATATACACAACGTTTTTATTTCCTTCTTTCTTTGTTTTTCTTTGTTTTTCTTTGTTTTTCTCCTTCTCTCTTTGTCTTTATTCTTTCTTTCTTGATTCTCAATTTGTCATTCTTCCTTCCTTCATTGTTTTTCTTTTTTCTTTCCTTCTTTTACTTTTCTTAAGTTTCGCTTTGTCTTTCTTTTTTCCTTCTTCTCTTTGTTTTTCTTTTCTACATATTTTCTCTGATTATCTTTCTCTCTTATATTTGTCTATCTCTCTTTCTTTCTTTCTTTTTTCTTCCTTCCTTCTTTCTTAGTGCCATTTACTTTTTACATTAAGAAAAATCATACTTTCTCTTTTCTCGTTCATCTGCTTTCCATTCTTCATAAATATCTTCCCATTAAAATCCATTTACATTTTACCACAAACCATCCAGACCATCACTACAGACACGCCCAATCATCCACCCTCCCCACCAATGGCAATTTCCCTTGAGCTAACTTAATCCATTACTAATGTCTGGTGTCTAAATCTGTGAATCCAATACTCCCTTTACTTCAGCCAGATCCATTTAAAATGTTTGTTTAGCTCAATATATATGTATTCATCTGAAGACAGATCTGTTTCGCTGTATCACAGCTCATCAGTATGGTTAGATAGGCGATTGCCTTTTACACAGGATTGAAACCCGACCGAATTGGCATCAGTATATATATATATATATATACACACACACACACATAAGGTGCGATAAGTAAATTTTTACCATTTTATATTCTTAATATTGCACATGAGTTTCATTTGTTTTGATTTTGTCAACTGCACAGTGTAGTAGGGTCAGTTAGACACTATCTGTGAGAAAAAGAGTACTATGACGCAATTTAACTGAATAGTGAGTTCAATCTTCACTGGGTACCCTTATTCTTTTGGCCTTGTGCCATATCTAAGTGGCGCTTAGAAAATCAGCACTTTGCCGGTAATTTGAAAGTGGCATCTTGTACTGCTTTGCATTTGTGACAGAAGCAATACAAACAATTCAAAGTGTTTGGGTGTCAATCTGAAGACAGTGCAGAGGACTCAGCAAGAAGAGTTGGATGAGTCTAATGGTGATTATGAAGGCATAGTAATTCAGGAAACTCATTGTGATTGTTCTGACAAGAAAAGAACTCCCAAATTTGTTGCTGATGGCCTCAGACTCAACAGAGGCCTATATCAAGAAGGTGGTGATGCCCTAGGTCAATAGGGTAGTTGATAGAAGACCTTATATCTGACAACAGGACGCTGCACCATATCACACAAGCAAGAAAACTCCATCATGACTGTCAGACAACTTCTGCAACCACATCACTCCTTACAGCAGGCCACCTATCTCCCCACACTGCAATCCCCTTGATTATTATGTATTGTTTTACTTCTTCTTTCTACTTTATGTGCCATGTCCCTTAAGGATGTAGGCGATCATATCTCTCCACAATTTCCTGTGCATTGCAGCTCTTAATAAATTTAGTTTTCCTGTAATTTTTCTTAAACCTTTTCCCACTCTTGATTTACTCAAGCTCACTAAATATGCTATGTGTTGTTTTTCTCTATCCCTCTCACCGTCAATCTGTCCTATGAGTATCAGATTTTCCAAGGTCTCTTTTCTCATTCTATGCAGATATCATAAAACAATATAAAAAAATATTTAAATTTCTGCACATGTTTGATTTTGGTATCTCTGATTTGAATTTCACACTCCTTATTATAAAGTGAGGCACCTGTTTAGCTCAGTCATGCATATCTCTACATGTACATAGTATTCAATGAAGGTTGGATTCATTTTTTTTTTTTATCATATCACCCTGAGCAAGGTGGTAATGCCACTGATGTGCAGCGGGCTACATAACAGTAAAAGGATTAGAGGAGAGTGAAGAGAAAAACGAACCAGTTAGAAAGGATCAAGAGAAGGATGTTAATACAGGTGTGATGACAGTTGCAAAGGTGGAGAGAAAGGAAAGGATCTACAGGACAGTGTGGAAAGAAGTAGGGTCAAGTAGTTAAGAGATGAGTATTGACCTTGCTTTTAAATTCCTGGAGGTTGTAGCCATCAGGAAAGCAAGAATAAGGAAGTGAGTTCCACAGGCGAGAAGTACGGGAAAAGAAGCTGCAGGAGTAGAATTGTTGTCTGCATTTGGTTGATCTAACTGTGAATGGGTGAGACCCAGTTGCCAGTCTAGTTGCACGAGTAAACACCAGTGACTCAAGCTCGTTGGAGCAGAAGTCATGAAAGTATTTATAGAACAGACAAAGGGAAGCCACTGTCACTACTACAAAGCTAGTTATTTTGTATTGGAGATGAAATTGTTTCAGGTTTAAAAAATATGCTCTGTATTCATTTTATAGGTTTTCAGCTGAATTCAAATTCTTGTTAAATTTAATGGCAAAAATTTAAGTAATCTTCCAAGGTTTGTATTAAGATATAATTTTAAATACTTTGTTCGCAGATAAGCCAGTCAGTTTAAAAATAAATCTTGATTTGTAAACAAATATATATGAGAGGCAAAAGCTGGGGTGGTTTGCATCTATGCTTATAATAAGAATATTATCAATTAAAAAAATATAATATAACATTTAAAAATTGTAAAATTTTGGCATAGAGTATTTTTTCAAGAAAAAGAATTTTGTGACTTAAGTAAATTTTGTGCATTCTAATCAACAGTAATATTTACTATTAAAATCATTTATTAATGTTTCTATTAATGCAGTTGTAGAAGATTTTGTGAAAATTTGTAGAAATATTCAACCCATATAGGAAGAAACAGAAGAAAGTAGACTGTGGTAACAAATTTCATTTCCCCTCTCTCTTTCCATAACAATAATTCAAAAGTTTTTCAGCACTAAAGCAAAGTGAGTCAAATAAAACATCATAAATTTCTATTAGAGTTACTATATTACACAAAGAAAGCATAAATCCAAATTTTTTTATATTTCAAAAATTGTTGAAGTGTTTTATAAAAAAATGATTCTTTTCTTTAGTTAAGTTAATTTGAAGACCAAAAATGACAGGGAGCAGTCTTGAAACAAGAAAATTTCTTCATTACATTTTTAATACTTCAACTCCAACTGTATTCCACCTGCTACTCGGACAAGCTACTTGATATGTATATCTGGCACATGGACATAGTAGTAGTAAACACAAGAATATGCACAAATGTTTAATAGAAAAATGCTTGGATTTATTTAAATGTGTGCTATTGAAGGATATAAAATTTCTAATAAATTTATCATTAAACATGTTTAAAAGCAGTAATTTTCATAAATGTTTAAACCCTGTGAAAAATTTATCCTTTCCCATAGATAATCAGTTAATTATATTTTAAGTTTCTATCCAATTAGTAGAGATATTGTAGCTGCTTAATAATTTTCAGTAACAAGATGTTTTATTTTGTCTGAAACTGATTACTTAAGAGAGTATATTCTAAAAATGTGTCTCATATAATTTAAATCTACAGTATTTACATTATTCAGACTATTGTCCTCATCATTGTTGCCATTTGTACAATGTTTTGGCCATTGTATGCTCCGACCTTCTTCAGGTGCTAGGAATTTCAAACTGAACCCTTTATTGCAATGACTGGGGTATATTATCCTCATTCCTTGTGTAGAGCCTTGATTGGAAATCATGAGTTATCCCTGCAAATTACTTGTTCACCACTGCTGTAGCCTGGTATTGAACTTACAACACTAAGAGTCAAGTCAGGAACTAACCAACGTCTATATTCACTGGGCCATGTGTCCTTAATTCCTCGCACCTGAAGAAGGCCGGAGCATACAAAGATCAAAACATCATACAAATGACAATAAAGATGAGAACAGGAGTCCGAATACTGTAAATACTACCTCATCTCAGAAATATAGACAAATACTAATTTAAATCTATTTTTAAAATTTTTGCCAACTCTAAATTTATTTACATTTTGAGAGTTTTTCTCCTCAAACACTATACAATAATATCAGCTAGTTCCTTAATAAGATTGGCTGTAAGGGGAAAAAGCATGAAACCTTTGTTTGAAATCAGGACTTGCTTGTGACAAGGTAAGCATAGTAATAATAAACTTATTAAGATTTTCAATCAGCTTTGCACTTGGCTTTCATTTGTAGAATGCACGATTCCATCTTACTCCAGGATTTTTACTCCATATTATGGTGGAAAACATGAAATGTCCATTCGAGTGAATGTCATTGTCTCTCCTGTGAATATAAGGGGACTGAGAGTGGAGAATAAAGAAGAATCAGAACATTTTTCTGATAGCAATTCATGATCTAAGGGTCAGGTCAAGAAACGTGGGCCAAAATTGGATGCGTTAGTTAAGGGAATGAAATTTCTGTATGTGGCCCCCAAAGATGCCTGAGGGAAACCAACATTAGGTATATAAGTATGTACACTGAGTGAAAGATAAGTAGAAGGAGAAGGAAGAGCGAGAAAGTGGAAATCAGTATTTTTGAAGATATGCATCATGTATGCATGTAAGAGATTATGTACATTTTTACAAGAATATATATATATATATATATATATATATATATATGAAAAACATCATACATAAATCAGTGCATGAGTACATCTGTGTGCATGTTTATGCACATGAACAGAAATTTAGACAAATTAGATTTTATAAGAATATAAATACATTCATTGCCAAAGTCATTAAAAGAATTATATATTACAGTCTCTTAGCCTGTGAGTATCCTAGAAAAACAGAATTTAAAATTTCAGACATAAACAAAAGTATGCACATACATAACTTTTATTTACATACATGTTTAATATGAATGTACAAACTTAATGTTGTGGAGTAGTTTTTGCACTGAAAGTTATAATCGTGCTATGTCGATTACTAATCGACTTAACACACCCTAAATGTTAGGAACTTGGTAATCTTCCACTGTAAGCTGACTCCTTAGTATTCGGCTAACTACCAACTATATCACCTGCCTAGTAGCTCTACTGAACTCCCGTAGAACTCTAAAGAACTCTCTAGAACTTCTAAGAACTCCTATGAATTTCCCAAGAACTTCTCTCATTAACCTTCTATTAACTCTTATTAATATAGGAGGGAGAGTCCATTATCTGAAGAATAGGTGTGTTTCACCATAACACTTAAAAGCATTCATACGCACATAAACATTTGTTCATGTGTATATATATATATATATATATATATATATATATATGTGAACAGAAGACAAAAGGAAAACTTATCTTAGCAAATGGATTTTATTATGCAATCTCACCATTATATATACAGGTGCCATAGATAATTTGATGTGTAGATTATACTTAAGTGAAAATAACAGCGACATCTCATTTTAATAAATATATTTACCAAAATTACAAAAAATATCTTGAAATAATAAGGAGTAAATTTATTAATTAAAATTGCCATTAAAATCAAAACAGTATGCCATTTCCAAATTTCTGATGAAATGAATTGTGTCTCTTTTACTCACATACACACCTTGTACATTAGCAGTGAAGACATAAGCATAGACTGCATAGTGGCTGTCAGTTTCACACCTGAATATTTTTGAACATTACTGATTTATATGTTGCTCTCTCTCTCTCTCTCTATATATATATATATGTATATATATAAATGCTCTTTTGTCAATATTAATTTTTTTCCCTCATAGATATAGCACATTTTGTTATATATATATATATATATATATATATATATATATAATAGCACCTAATGAGCCAGACAAACCTACCTAGGTTTCACCTAAACAGATCATAGGGAAAGCTGGCTAAAGAGGAAGAGAAAAAACCTATTTATATGTTGTTTTTTCTAATTGATCTTTTCTCCCTCCATCTATGGGTTAAATAGGATAGCTTGGGTTCTGTAGCCTTGGTTGACAACCAGTCTACTGCAGAAAGTAATGACAACCTACTGTGGGAGAATCTTCTGCCCAGTCTGTCATGTATCTTTTGAGACATGGTCACCCAATCGTATATCACATACGGCTTTAACTTTACTGATAACTAACTGATATAACTTGTAAATCTTTAACTGACTGATATAAGTTGTACATCTCATATCATTTCTAATGTTTCAACAAGTTAAATATGAGCAGCTATGAAAGAAATGCATGACATTGTGTACAGAATAGGATATGAAATATTTATTTAAGACTTTCTGATCTTGTTCTCGGCTTCAGCTGAAATTCAAACTCAGCTATCCAATTTTTCATTTTGAGCCAATATCCATTGCACCACAACACACAGGATTTTATATGAAAAGAGGTCAAGATTAAAAACAACAAAGATCAGGATACTAATTTGAATAATACATGAGATAACAACAAAAGTTTATCTAAGAATTTTCAACATGGTATTTAAGATTCAGATATGAAATGGTAATATTAGCTGTTTCTCTGCAAGAAAATATTTCACATTCATCGATTGAATAGCCAGTATTGCTTGCAGTTGATATTTATAAAATTAAAACAATTTTTCATTAAAACAGATTTTTATTGCACTTTCCAGTACTGATGGGGATTTCCTTCCTAACTTTTTGTTTGAAATAGTGCAAAGTGTCAATAACTTGATTGTCATTATTTTCCCTTGAAGTTACATGTTATATACATTTTAGTTGTTGCTTTTGTTGTTAGTCCACAAGTAATGTGATTTCTGCTATTTGGTACGAACTGTACCAAATTCTTTGTAATTCTGTAGCACTAGTCTACAAGGTTTGAAGAATTATGGTCCTCATTAAAACCTATAGGTTTCACATGCTTTAATTAATTTTAAACCATTGGTCTGAGAAAGTGTTTGCATACAGCTGACCACTCAAATATTTCTGAATATGGTTCGAAGTCAAATCCACTGCACCATTAGTGCACATCCTAGACTTAGTTTGTCTTACACTTTGAGAAAACAAATATTTGTTATTGAAATAATTTAATTTTCTTACTGTCATTATGCAAATGTAGTGAGCTATTTTCTTGATATACGAGATACAACAACTATTTTAGTTCTGACTCACATTTATAATATGCTAGACCAGAAATACATGTAGACAAAGATGTGCTTATAGATGAGGAAAGTGTGATTGATGAACCAAGTTCAAATCATGGCTGAGGCCATTGTATTCAGTTTTACACAAATGCAGATATGTATGGATTAAATAGCAGAGCAGACTAGGCACCAATTTAGGAGAAGGACAATTTCACTGACACACTATACTCTACAGTGTGTGTATGTAAAATATAATAATAAATATTTTTCTTAGTGCTTATCTATGTTTGTACATGTGTATGTGTATTTTAATCAATACTTTTATGTAAATTAAAATAGTTTTTATTCTTAATCATAATGCATGCAGGCCTGTTTTTTTTTTGCTTTTTCAAGCAAATGTATATATATATATATATATATGTATGTATGTATGTGTGCGTGTGTGCATTTTCCTATGATCAAGAGTCAGCATACATATCTATGTGTGTGTTAATGAAGGTCAGACATGTTGCAAGAAAACTGACAATCATCAGGACTCTCCAAAGTTATCAAATTTCCCTTGGTCATTGACACCAACATGGATGTTCCCCTATATGACCTCCTTGATCTGACATACAAAACAGTTATTATATACATCAATACTAAGAGACAGGGCGGAGTCAGGAAGGCCAGATCTGACACCGCCAATTTTGTCCATGCTCTTGCTGAAAATTTCCCCACCTTACCCTCACATTCTTTCATTCCTTGATTTTCATCATCATTTGGTGACCTGAAAACAGCCACAGGGTAAGGTAATGGTTAGGGTTGGATAAGGAGAGTGAGATTTTTGAGTGGTATAAAAAGGAAATATCTGGGCTGATTGGTTTTCTCTTTAAAAAATATCCTTTCATTCTGTGTGTATTCTCTTTTGATTAACTCTTATTTTTCTATTTGTGCTTTGATTTCTACTTTCGCTTTCATTTTCTACCCATTTTTTATTTCCTTCCTTTTCTTTTTTACATTTAATGCTTACTTCTTTGTTGACAACTATATTGAGATTTTTTCTCTCATGTTTTTACATAATCTTACTTTAATTTATATATCTTTTACTTTGATATTCAATTTGGTTTCAGTTTTATTCCTCTACATAATTGATTTCACTTCTTAATGTGCTACTTTCACTTTCCATTTCTGTTTTGCTTATCTTTTTATCTATAATAAAGTTTTATTGTTTGTATCAACTTTTATTCTGCGATTATTACATAAAATCTGAACTTTACTCTCTCTTTAAATTTCACTCGTTTATTGTTCTTTTTTAATTTTTACTTTCACTTTTCCTTTTTTCTATATACACTCAATTTTTTTTGTGTTTCTTTTCTTGATCTTTTTGTCAATTGTCACCTGATTTTTTTATTTCTTGCTTTTTGCTTTCTCTATTTCTTTTGCCTTTGCTTATGTGGATTTATCATTATTTCTGCTAATCAATTCTTGCTTCTTGTGACTTATTTGTATCCCAATCTATCTGTTATTATTTTTCTTGACACTGCATTTCAATACAGGAGATTCTTACATAATTTTGAACAGAGAAAAGCTTTTCAAAGACCCATATAGGCACATATAAAACAGACTCTGAAAAAAGAAAATGGATAATTTACCCAACTGGCAACAGGGAGAAGCTATTCTCCCCTTGTTATCCTTTCAGCTTTCAATGACCAAATATCTAAATACTGATTTTGGTAAGTATGTCACTCTCCAAACTTTTCAACTGTCTCTCATCTATAAGATTTTATATGATTGTAAGTGGTATTAATTTAACTCAGTCACCAAAGAAAATTTTTAAAAATTAAAATATATAGAATTTAAAAAATTTAAATATAGAGAAATTAGTGTAGAAAAGAGAGAAAAATAAGTTTGCAAATCCAATGTGATTTCATGGACTTAGCTTAATTACAAAAAGGTGAATGTTCAGGTAATGAAGAATTGGTTTCATGTCGTGTCTTCTAGGAATATGGACCTTGATAAGGAAATATGTCAAAGTTTTGTCAAGTGTAGTAGAAGACAGGTGTGATTCACATATAGCTTCCTGGATTTTTAATGATAATATGATATAAAAAACCAATTGAGGATTTGCAATATAATCAATTCTAACTTGGCAGCCCACCTTCAGTCACTTTCTCACCAATGTGCTGTGGCTTCCCTCTGTCTTTTCTAAATGTATTTTCATGACTACTGCTCTGACAAACTTTTTCTCTGGTTCCCTGACCAAGTTTGTAGTGTGATCTTATTTTTATTATTATTTTTTGAATTATTTATTTACTTATTTTTTACTTGTATTTTTATTTTTATTTTTATTCTTTTTTCGGTTCTTATCTTTTCTGCCTAATTTTTTGTGTAAATTGTTCTTAATTATAGTAGGTTTGGTATATTAGGGTTTTGGTTATATGTAGGAATTCCTAAGACCGGCCATGTTTTTTTTTGTTTTTTTTTTTATTGTTCTCTGTCATTCCCTTGCTAACTGGACACATGGCTTGGAGGTGATTCCCCCCTCCATCACACTACTGTCTGTTACTGCTTAGCAAAGGTAACAATCTCTCCAGAACTCTCAGAGACTGTATAGAAGAAACAGAATGAAGATAATTTTTTGAAATTTTCTTAACTTTTTCTGTCAAGCAAGCCTGCAGCTTGGTGAGTTTAGCCAGTGTGATCTTATTTTTTATTATTTTTGAATTATTTATTTACTTATTTTTACCCCCTTATTTTTTATTTTATTTTATTCTTTTCGGTTCTTATCTTTTCTGCCTAATTTTTGTATGAAATTGTTCTTAATTATGAAATTTAGGTTTGGTATAATATTAGGGTTTTGGTTATATGTAGGGAATTCTAAGACCACGGCCATGTTTTTTTTTTGTTTTTTTTTTTTTTATTGTTCTCTGTCATTCCCTTGCTAACTGGACACATGGCTTGGGAGGTGATTCCCCCCTCCATCACACTGTCTATTGCTAGCACTTAAAGGTAACTTAATCTCAGAACTCTCCAGAACTATGAAAAACAGAATGAAGATAATTTTTGAAATTTTCTTAACTTTTTCTGTCAGCAAGCCCTTGACTTGGTGAGTTTAGCCAGTGTGATCTTATTTTCTATTATTTTTTTGAATTATTTATTTACTTATTTTTACTTGTATTTTTTATTTTATTTTTATTCTTTTTAGTTCTTATCTTTTCTGCCTAATTTTTTTGTGTAAATTGTTCTTAATTATGAAATTTAGGTTTGGTATATTGGGGTTTTGGTTATATGTAGGAATTCTAAGACCGGCCATGTTTTTTTTTGTTTTTTTTTTTTATTGTTCTCTGTCATTCCACTTGCTAACTGGACACATGGCTTGGAGGAGGTGATTCCCCCCTCCATCACCTCCTACTGTCTGTGCACAACTTTGCCAAAAGGTAACTTAATCTCTCCAGAACTCTCCAGAACTGTATAGAAGAAACAGAATGAAGATAATTTTGAAATTTTCTTAACTTTTTTCTGTCAGCAAGCCTGCAGCTTGGTGAGTTTAGCCAGTGTGATCTTATTTTTTATTGTTTGAATTATTTATTTACTTATTTTTACTTGTATTTTTTATTTTATTTTATTCTTTTCGGTTCTTATCTTTTCTGCTAATTTTGTGCAATTGTTCTTAATTATGAAATTTAGGTTTGGTATATTAGGGTTTTGGTTATATGTAGGAATTCTAAGACCGGCCATGTTTTTTTTTTTTTTTTTTTTATTGTTCTCTGTCATTCCCTTGCTAACTGGACACATGGCTTGGAGGTGATTCCCCCTCCATCACACTGCCTGTCTGTTACTGCTTGCTTAAGGTAACTTAATCTCTCCAGAACTCTCCAGAACTGTATAGAAGAAACAGAATGAAGATAATTTTTTGAAATTTTCTTAACTTTTTTCTGTCAGCAAGCCACCAGCTTGGTGAGTTTAGCCAGTGTGATCTTATTTTTTATTATTTTTTGAATTATTTATTTACTTATTTTTACTTGTATTTTTTATTTTATTTTATTTATATTTTCGGTTCTTATCTTTTCTGCCTAATTTTTGTGTAAATTGTTCTTAATTATGAAATTTAGGTTTGGTATATTAGGGTTTTGGTTATATGTAGGAATTCTAAGACCGGCCATGTTTTTTTTTGTTTTTTTTTTTTTTATTGTTCTCTGTCATTCCCTTGCTAACTGGACACATGGCTTGGAGGTGATTCCCCCTCCATCACACTACTGTCTGTTACTGCTTGCTTAAGGTAGCAATCTCTCCAGAACTCTCCAGGGAACTGTAGAAGAAACAGAATATGAAGATAATTTTTTGAAATTTTCTTAACTTTTTTCTGTCAACCGGCCTGCAACTTGGTGAGTTTAGCCAGTGTGATCTTATTTTTTATTATTTTGAATTATTTATTTACTTATTTTTACTTGTATTTTATTTTATTTTATTCTTTTCGGTTCTTATCTTTTCTGCCTAATTTTTTGTGTAAATTGTTCTTAATTGACAAAATTTAGGTTTGACATACTAAGTTAAAACTTAATTAACTTCAGTCACATATTTATTCTTTTTTTTAATTGGAGTAGATAGTACCTTCTATCGCCAGGTCTCACACTCCACCCCCTTCTTTTGGACAGGAGTAGAGTTGATCGCCTTGTTTCTATTTTAGGAAGGGGTTCCCGAGTAGATAGATTAAACTAATTGGAGTAGATAGATTAAACTATCGCCCGGTTCACACTCCACCCACATCTATTGAACAGGTGAAGAGGCTCATCCCTTGTTTCCTGTTTAGGATGCGGTTTCCGGTTTTCTCTTTTCCAATCTTTTCACTCTTTTCCTTTATTATTTTATTTTCTTTTTTTCAATTGGAGTAGATAGACTAAACTATCGCCCGGTTCACACTCCACCCACATCTATTGAACAGGTGAAGAGGCTCATCCCTTGTTTCCTGTTTAGGATGCGGTTTCCGGTTTTCTCTTTTCCAATCTTTTCACTCTTTTCCTTTATTATTTTATTTTCTTTTTTTCAATTGGAGTAGATAGACTAAACTATCGCCCGGTTCACACTCCACCCACATCTATTGAACAGGTGAAGAGGCTCATCCCTTGTTTCCTGTTTAGGATGCGGTTTCCGGTTTTCTCTTTTCCAATCTTTTCACTCTTTTCCTTTATTATTTTATTTTTTTTTTTCAATTGGAGTAGATAGACTAAACTATCGCCCGGTTCACACTCCACCCACATCTATTGAACAGGTGAAGAGGCTCATCCCTTGTTTCCTGTTTAGGATGCGGTTTTCGGCTTTCTCTTTTCCATTCTTTTTACCCTTACGTAGCCCCCTGCGCATCAGTGGCGTTACTGCCTTGCTCGGGGTGATATGATTAAAAAAAAAAAAAAAAAAAAAATGTGTTACTAGATTGGCAACTGGGTCCTACCCTTTTGCCGTCGAAATAGTTAAATGTAAATGCCTCTACTACTCTAAAAGTTTCTTTTCTTGCTCTTCTCTTTTCTGGAACAACCATCCATTTGCTTGCTTCCCTGATAGCTACAATCTCCAAAATCTCAACTACAGTCTAAACAGCAGAGTTAGAGTTTTGTTTAACAGCATATCAACACCTCTGTGGGTTATTTAATGCCAAAAAGATGGGGTTTTAAGGTTGTTGTTTTTTTAATATTCAGTTATATTAGTTGATTTAGTCTGATTTTGATGAAAAATTTTATTTTTGTTTTTTTTTTATTTTAGAAAACTGAATATGTTATCTAGTTTTGTATTAAAAAATTTATTGCTGTTAATAATTTCCTTTCCTTCAAAAATATATTATAGCAATAATTTTTTTCCTTCAAAAATATATTGTTGGTAATATTTTTCCTTCAAAATGTATATTTTTTTATAAAAGTCTATTTTTATGTAAATATTTCTATGAAAGTCTATTTTTATATTTGCATAGTGTTTTGACCCCAGTTTGGGGGTTAACTATTTGTCCATAACTAGGACCCTAACAGCTGCTACCATCCCGGGTCAGGGTGGACCTGGGGACAACAGCAATTAAGAGGTGGTTACATGTTTCTCACAACCTCCCAAGCAGAGGCCTTTCTGCCGGATGCAGTTTACTGTCATGCCCAGGACACTAAATAGCAGAGTATACTAGATATTCTAACTTTGGTTGCTAATCAATCTAGATGAAAGACAACTTAGAATTGAAAAAAATGTGATGGGAAATAACTGCCCTATTTTTCCAAGGAAGTCATAGCAGTTTACAGATAATAAAGAAAATAAATCACTGAAAGTCATGGTCAGCTATGTTCTGAAAGGTCATGGTAGATAAGAGGAAGATGTAAAAATTGAAATAGGCATCTTGTTTTCATTTTTTTAAAAAATAGACCTCAAGTGGAACAACAATAACTGCATCTACTGCTAGGAAACTCAGGATAAAGTGTCAGGGCAGAAAGTGTTTTTCTCATCAGAATTTATCTTGCACATATATAAATCTACCATTCATCCTTGCATTGAATATTATTGCCATCTCTGATTGGGCATTTATTCTTTTCATTTGAGGTTCTTGACAAAATACAAAGAAGGATCTGCAATGTAATCAGTCCTGACTTGGCACCTCAACTTCAGTTGCTTTCTCACTAATGTGACATGGCTTTCCGCTGTCTTTTCTAGAAATATTTTCATGTCAATGACACTGATGAGCTTTTTTTTACCCTGGTGCCCCAATTATGTGAATTTAAGTGTGCAAGTAGACTGGCATCTAGATCCCACCCTTTTCCCATTAGAATAGTTAAATGTAACAGTCTCTTCTACACTAACAGTTCCTTTTCTTGCACTTCTTGCACGTAGAACTTGCTTCTCTGATAACTACAATCTCCAAAAATTTAAATGTAATGTCAATTGCCATCTTTTATTGCCTTGAATCCCCTCTATCATTTATCCTTTCTTTGACACACCCTGAACCCAGTTTTTTCTCTCGCTGTAACCTCCTGCTCACTAGTTGCATTCCTGCCTTACTTAGGGTGAAATGATTAAAAAAAAAAAGAAAGAAAATGGCCACCCAAGGAAGGTCATAGAGTACACTTCCAAAATGTAAAAACAAAAAAGTACAAAAACAACAAACAAAACTGGGCAGATTAAATCAGAGAAAACTATATAAACATTCTTTTCTTGTCACTTTCTCGCCATCTTTAGGTTAAACAAGAAATAGAAAGATGATTTTTCTTACCTAGACTCCCACCTTTCTTTAGAACTTGCAACAGTAAAATATAAACAATTTGCAATATTTGATCAATAATATATTTGCAGTTTTTTTTAATAAAATACATTAATAAGAAATTTTGGACTTATTCTTCAGTACGGCTGTGAATGCTGGACAATATCATCGAAAATGAGGACAAAACTGGAAGCAGCCGAAATGTGGTTCTACAGAAGGATGCTACGGATATCGTGGACTGAGCATACAAGCAACGACGAAGTGTTAGAAAGAATGGCAACAAAAAGGAAATTGATGCTGAGCATCAGGAAGAGACAACTGAAGTTCCTGGGACATGCAATGAGGAAGGAGAGCCTGGAGAACCTGATACTGACTGGTCAGATAGAAGGAAGGAGAGACAGAGGAAGGCAGCGGATAACATATCTGCAGAGTCTGATCAGGTGGATGACGGAACGGGGGTTGCCAGGAGCAACAGGAGCAAACATACTAAAAGCCACAAGGGATAGGGAGACGTGGAGATCCATGATCGCCTACGTCCTGAAGGGACAGGGCACATAGAAGAAGAAGAAGAATTTGAATCAATTACATTCACTGTTTTATACAACAGAAAATCATTAAACAGTCAATGTCTTAATCCATTTATTAGTGGCTAAAGAAACAAATTAGATTAATTTTCAAGTGTCTGTAAATTTAGTAATATATTTATTGTATTGATATTACACATTTTAGACATTAATTTATTGAATAATCAATAAATAATGAAGTTTGGGCGTTTCTTGGCAGGAAAAAATAAATGCAACTTAATTTTAATTGATATGTGTACTGGCAGCTTTATGCTTTGAAAAAAGCACTGATCATATTTACATCTATTAATGTCATTAGATCAAATAATAAAAAATGATATTGGATAAAAAATTATGCCAATTACTTTTTTTCCTAAAAGAAAATATGTTTCTTTAATTTTAATTTTATTTCATTTTTTTTGTTGATTCCTAAGAGTGTACAGTGCCAAATAACATTTGGAAGTAATCCAACTATTTTTTGGAGAGATATATATATATTAGCACAATGCTTTGTACTGGGTTATTGTTTAACAATTTATTGTTTGGCTGAACAGGAAACTGTCTTCGTTTCACTACAGATTTACTGGACATGTTTTTTGTTGATTGTAGTTAGTCACTTGAAATGAGAGTTTCCATCCTGTAACATGATTGGTATATAAAAATTGCAAAAACAACTTTTTATTTATCCTGTTGAGGAGGGTCAAATAAAGATGGAAGAGTAAAGTAATAAGTGATTTATAACAAGAAAAAGATGAAAAGTAGAAAGAAGAGAATATAGAAAAATGAAAACATAAAATATAGCACATAAATACTTAAGTTTTTAAACTGTTTTAATATAAAAACTATAATTCAGTTATCAATTTCCATTTGCTTAATATAGAAATTTTAAATTTTTAATTGTTTAAAAGAAATGCACATTTAAACAAAAGTAATGGAAATGCGTTGTGGTACAGCGGATATTGGCTCGGAACGAGAAGCCGGGGAGCCGAGTTCGAATTCCAGTTGAATCCATTGTATTCACTTACGTGCAAATACCCTTGGGAAATGTATTAATCTGACTCTTCCTTCCAGCTATGGGTTAAATAGCAGGACAGATTGGGTTCTATAGCCTTGGTTGGCAACCAGTCTACCGCAGGAAGCAATGGCAACCTACCGCGGGATAATCTTCTGCCCAGTCAGTCATGTCTCTTTAGAGACATGATTGCCCAAGCGTGTATCACGTATGGCACTTAACTGACTGACTGAATGGAAAAGAGATAATTGCAAGCTTTAATTGTGATCTTAATCTCTAATCCCTATCTAATCTCTAATCCCTATCATGAAAATTGTAATGTTATGGAGCATAGATTTTAACTCTGAAGAAATAAAAGACAGGAAATTGTTAATGTTTTTAAATTAAAAAAAAAAAATGAAAATTTAACTTGCACCCCCATCACCAGCTAAAACCTGTTAAAAACACTGGTTTCAATACAAAGTTAACAAATGTGGAGCTTGGTCAGGAACTTGATGGTGACCACTTGGAAATACCAGATGATGTAAGATTGGATGTGTGGATGGTGCAATGGATTGTAGACGTAAGAAGATGGTTAATATTAGTTCGGCCTTATGTCAGACATAGCCAAACTCCCTACAGCTTACAAGTTTTATCAGAAATTATCATCAGAAGAATAATCAGAAGGCTGTTTGTCGGCAATAGTGTAAGAATAAAATATACATTTTGTATGTTCAAATTAGTAATTTATTAAAAGAAGGAATAACAAGAATTTGTAGAAATTAATGTTCAGTGAGAAAGTTAAGGGTATCAAGCGTTTATACAAAATGTTCGTAGTAGTAATTGTTGAAAGAGATAAGGAGAAAGAGAAAGAGGACAATGTCCAAGTTGCTAGAAGTTGAAGTTACATTGTAGATGTTTCATCTTGTCTTGTGGCTCCCATCTGACTGACTGACATTGATTGTCCTTTTATTATAATTTAGATTATTCCCACTTACTTGTAAAGTCCTTTTTGGTCTTGCAAGTCACTTCTATTGGTTAAAAATCATTTTAACATCTGCTTGCAAAATCTGGTTTTGACTTTTTCTTTAAGCACAGAGTCAATCCTTTTTCTATTTGGGAAAACCAGGATTTCACATGTCAGTGTGAATTTTTGTAAAAGTAAAGAAGAAGGATGATTTTAATTCTTTTCTTATCTGCTACAGAATAATGGCTTGGAATTATCAATTGGATTCCTTTAGATTTGTTATAGTCACTTACATCTCCTTTTTCCATCTAGCTATGGGTTAATTAGTAAAACATTAACCCATTATTATCTCCTGCACCAAAAACAAAACCTCTTACAATCTAAAAATAGTTTCAGGCTTTAAATAACCAGGAAAGGGTTGATAAGCCATAGAAAACAAATCAATCAATCACCTTGAGTTTGTTTTTATTGCTGACTGCAGTTTAATTTCTGAGATGAACAAAATCTTTCTCCATCTAACAACTTTTCTCCTCTTCCTCCTTCTCCACCTCACCCCTCAGTCTATAGATTCTACTGAAGAGGAAGTAAGTAAAATGAAATTGCTAATCCCGCGTGTCTAACAGGTTTTATACCTTGTTTTTGTTTAATGTACCCTGTGTTTCCAAGCATTTCCTCATGTAAATATTGAATGAGCTCAACATTGCTTAACTTTAGTGATCAAGTGAGATTATGCATTTGAGTGGGACTGATTATAATCTTTCTAACAATATTAGTGTAGTAGCGGTTGGTTAGTGCCACCACTATACATGACTAGATGTTATGCATCGGCTCTCTATGTAAGCAAGTGGCAATAGAACTTGTACTGTTGCCAGTGGTATGAGCAATGTCTTATATAACTGACCAGCAAAGGAAAACACTACTCTGTCAGTATTATTAGCTCAAGTCTAGGGGACCATCTCCAAAGCACTCAGTCAGTTAAGTGCCATACATGATACACACTTGGACGATCATGTCTCGAAAGAGACATGACTGACTGAGCAGAAGATTATCCCGCAGTAAGTTGCCATTGCTTTCTGCGGTAGACTGGTTGTTAGCCAAGGTTAAAGAACCCAATCTGTCCTATTATTTAACCCATAACTGGAGAGAAGAGACAGATTAATACCTTTCCCAAGGGTATTTGTGAGTAAGTGAATGCAAGGAATTCAACTGGAATTCGAAGTCGGCACCCCAATTTGTCGTTCCGAGTCGATATCCGCTGCACCACAATGCACATCCTAAGCACTACCTCTCTTAATTTTTCTACCCTATGCCAATAAACCCACATTAAACACAATTTTTTGCATTGTGGGAGCACATCTAAATACTATAATACATGAATCAATACTGACTGCATACAACTGCAACTCCTACTTGGAATGCCATAACAATAAGTCTAATAAAAGATGAGAGCTCTAAAAGGAACTTCTGAAATTTCTCCACACTACAAGATTATCACAAAATTATTAAACCCTAGACTTTCTAGTAAGAAAAACAAGGCTGTCTACAAAAACACACCTACCCACTAAATATAATGTTTATATAAAAATAATAATATTTTATATATATATATATATATATATATATATATAAGGGTCATTCAATAAATAAGGTGAATCTTTTGGTATAAGGACTTCTAATACAGATAGAAGCTTACTTTTTTTTTTATTCTTCAACGTAGTCTCCCAACAGTATCACACACTTTTCCCATCTGTGCACAAGCTTCTGTATTCCCTCAGCATAAAAAACTTTGGACTGATGTCTCAGTTAATCGCTCACAGCACTTTTGACTTCATCGTTACTTTCAAACTTTATGCCTCTCATGAACGCATTCAAGGGACCACCTTCTTTAGAAACTCACCACCATCCTTCTCATAGCGGAAGAGAGAGACACTCTTCTGTTTGTGCTCTGCAGTAAGCATCTTTGGCACACACCGGAAGCTGACCTTCGAGTAGGCAAGGTCATCATGGACAATTTTGTGTGCAGTCCCAACAGATAGGCTCAAAGTCCTTGCAATGTCATCCACTGTTACCCTTCTGTCAAACTGAATGAGGTCATTGACTGATTCAATCACTTCAGAAGACCTCACAGGCCTGTCTTCATCCTCAACACTTCTCCGTCCTTCTTTAAACAATTTAGCCCACTTGTAGACATTTTTTTGGCTGAAACATGTGACACCATACACAGTTGACATTCTCCTATGAATTTCAACTGGTTTGCACTCTTCAGCAACCAAAAACTTGATAACTGACCTCTGTTCAATCCTGGTGCATGCTTCTTGGTTGGCCATCTTTGTTAATATTTAAAACTCTCAAAGTTTTTTTTCAATCTGCAAAAAAATTAAATCCCTTTGAAAAAGTAAAGGAAAAATTTTTTTTAAAAAGTAAGCTTCTATCTGTATTAGAAGTCCTTATACCAAAAAATTCACCTTATTTATTGAAAGACCCTCATATATATATATATATATATATATATATATATATAATGTTTACATTAATAAGAAATAATGTTGGATTAAAAAATCCAGTAAGTCTTTAAAATAGTTATTACAATCACCTCCACATTTATTACGAATATTTTCAAAACCAGAAATGTTCATAATAGCGATAATTCTGAAGCAGGCTTATATAAAGTAAACTGACATGGCTGTTCTTTGCAATATATTGAAAAAACTTGCAAAAATTTAAAAAAAATTGTATTTATGAATTTAAGAAAAATCTTCTACATAGCAGCTTATGCCATGCATTAGTTATACTTAAAAATATTTTCAGTTACAACTGTTATCTCAAGAAATAGAAATAGCTTAGATAAAAATTCTTAGGTGTGCAATTATGTTAACTTATAGCCAGAATATTATAAAATAACTTTTTTTTTTAATTGAATTCACCCCCAGCAAAACTGTAAAGCCACTAAGTTACAAGGGCATCAAAGAATTTGAAAACAGAAAACATTATGAAGAAGCAAGAACAATAGACGTGGCAATAAGGAAGACAGGAGATAACAATTGACATTTACATTTTTGAAGATCAAAATTGACCAGAAAGCATCAAACTGGAAAAAAGTTCCACAAGCAAGAAATGCAAAAAAAGTAACTGTTTTCATAGCACTTACAGTTACATCAAGCCAATACAACAGCAAATTGATCAGAAATTGTCAGCAATCTAGTACTGCACTTCAATTAATAAAATTTAGAAACCAGAAAGGAAATTTCATCAAAACAATTACCATGAACGTATTTATAGAAAGGACACATGGAATCAACTTTACAGCAGTAGAAAAGTGAAAGGAACTGAGCTGCCAGACTAACACCAATAATATTGCTGAATCTCTTTCAAATCTTTAAATAAATAACAGGAGCACCAGACCATATGTGGCAACAATATTCTAACATGGATGAATGGTAGACTTATAGATATATAAGATAGATTCTGGAGTTAAAAATTGTATAACATGGTACAGTGAACTAACTTTCTTAGTAGCTGACATACTAATGGATTTTGTATAATCTTCATGTCAGCAGAGAACATTAACCCAAGAAGTTGCAATCAGTGACTCTTCTGGAGGTTAGCATCAGCCATACTGATGGAAGGTAGAAATGGTTTTCTCAGATGATTAATAGAGAGCAGTTTTGTTTTAGAGGTATTAAAATTAACAAGTCATTCTTTGTCTCAGTTAACAACAGACTGTAGGTCATTTGTGAGATCAGCCACTAATTTGACCTTATTGAACTGATCAGAGTTAATATCAAGACAGTATGAAATACCAGATACCAGATACCAAATTGAGAGACAATGTCATCAGGAAGGTCATTATTAAAAAGTAAAGAAAAAGTGGGACCAAAGATAGATCCCTTTGAGACACATGCTTTAGCACAGAAGGAAATGTAGTAAGATGTTGCAATAAATTTAATTGCTACATTTCATCAACAAACACAAAAATGATGTCTACAGACTTTCCTCATGCACACATACATAGCACTTATGTGAGCTAGGCTTATGGCCATATCACATTGAATACACCGGTTTTCGCTCGATCACCAAAGTTAAGCAACGTTGAGCCTGGTCAGTACTTAGATGGATGACCACTTGGGAATACCAGGTGCTGTAAGTGTTTAGTGACGGATGTGCGTTGTGGTGCAGTGGATATCAGCTTGGAAAGAGAAATTGGTGAGCCAAGTTGGAATTCCAGTTGAATAGCCTGCATTCACTTAAGCACTGGTATCCTTGGGAAAGGTATTAATCATCCCTTCCCTCTGGTTATGGGTTAAATAACAGGGTAGGACTTGGGGACCCTGCCCTTAAAAACAAATCCCAATGAATCTTGATACTCGAAAAAGAAAAAAGTATTACTAGACACAAAACTTATATAAAAAACAACAATAAATTGTTGGAAGAAAAAAGGTATTACCAGCAATAAATAAATAAAAATTTAGTTGGCATTAAATGACCCGCTAAGATTGATATGCCATAAAAACAAAAACAACCAACCAACAACAACTTATGTGAGCTAATATCCAATGTACACATAGAGAGACAAGTGTTTCTTTACAAACACACGCATAATACAGAATCACACATCTTCCATCAAAAATATTCTGCACACATATTTTCAAAAAAATTATCTACTGCTTTAATATACATGACATGTATCTGACCAATAAGAAGTGATGCAAAATACCTGTATTCTGTGTCATTTTGTTTTTTCTTTTCTCTCTTGATTTCTGATGAAGCTTTAATAAAAGTAAAGCATATTAGATTGAGATACGTTGTCTATTTGTTCTTCATTACATCATCTCATCATCTTGTCAAATTCTGATCTATATATCCAACTCATGTGTGTATATGCACACACTTACACACACACACACATATATATATATATATATATATATATATATATATACAGATCTATATACACATATATCTATATCTATATACATACACTATATATATATATGTATATATATATATATATATATATACATATGCACTACCGACCATAATTATTAGACCCCCCGCCCAGTTTTTTGAAAGAAATGATGTATTTCATACTATTTCTTAGTATTTATTGCCAAGTGGATAATTCTAAATGAAAATAAAATGGTTCTTTTGTTAATACTGCACAATAACATGTGCATCAAATGAACTGTTTTGGTGTCCAGTTTCTGTGCTCTCTTCCCCATGTTAGTCTCTTCTTTTTATTGGCTGGCCAAAGCAAAGGCTTCCTGGCTGCCTTGTAAAATTTTGCAAAGTAATAATAACAAAATTTTTTTTTAAAAAGTGGGGTAGCCTAATAATTATGGCCCATTGTGTATGTACACATATACATATATATTTATTTATATGTATGTGTAAAGATAACAAAAATAGAAAACAAATCCACTAAATGAAAACCCATTAGACAAACTGATAAAGCAAAAAAGGGAAAAGAAAACATAAATTGAGAAAAAACAAAAAACAAAATGGACACCTACCTTGAACTAAACAGACAGCTATGCCTTTCTGAACCTTCTGCATTGTCCTCACATAGATACACAAACGCTGTGTATATATTTGAAAGGAGTTGGATGAGTCTGATGGTGATTATGAAGGTACAACAGATTGGAAAATTCAATATAATCTTTCTGATATGAAAAGAACTTTAGAATTTGGTGAGGTCAACAGACTCAACATGGAGACCCACATCAAGTGCCTTGTGGAGGCAGTTCTGTCATGAGTCAAGAGGGTGGCTGCTGGAAGACCCTGTTTTTAGCAACAGAACACTGCACAATGCCACTCAAGCAGGAGAACCCAGACAATTTCTGTGACAATATTTCACCTTAGATCTGTCCACCTAACTCCCCAGACTGCAACCTCCTTAATTATGATGTGTGAGGTGCAGTTGATTGAAAGATCAACAAAATTCCTTGAAATCTCAAGAATGAATTGAAAGCAAGGATTATGGCAGCATGAACTTAACTAAGGAGATCATCCAGAAGAGATGCAAGAGATTCCAAAGTTGTCTGGAGGCTGTGATTGAAGCCAATGGCGGTTTTATTAAATAAATTTACTCATTAGTATTTCAAGATATTTTTTGTGTAATTTTGGTAAATTTATCTGTTAAAAGGAGATGTCAGAGTTATTTTCATTATGTGTAATTTAAACAGTTTATCCATTGCATCCGATATATATATATATATTTTAATCGTATCACCCCGAGCATGGCAGTAACACCACTGATGTTCAGGGGGCTACATAAGAGTAAAAAAAAATTAGATAGAAGGAGAATAAAGAGAAAGATGGACCAGTTAAGGATGGAAATACAGGTGTGATGACAGTTGCAAAGGTAGAGAGAAAGGAAAAGATATACAGGGTGATTTAGAAAGAACGAGAGTCAAGTGGTTAAGAGATGGGTATTGACATTGCATTTAAATTCCTGGAGGTTGTAGCCATCAGGAAAGCAAGAATATGGAAGCGAGTTCCACAGGAGGGAAGTGCAAGAAAAGAAGCTGCAAGAGTAGAATTGTCGTCTGCATTTGATTGATTTAACTGTAAATTGGGTGAGACCCAGTTGCCAGTCTGGTTTCACGAGTAGACACCTGTTGCAGGGGCACCAGTGACTTAAGTTCGTTGGAGCAGAAGCCATGAAAGTATTTATAAAACAGACAGATGGGGACGTGGCTGGAGTCGAGCTGCCAGGTTGGTACCTATCACATTACTGATTCTCCTTTGGAGTCTGTCAAGAACACTGAAATGAACAGCGGGTGTGCCTGACTATATGTGACAGCAGTACTCCATGCATGGATGGTAGTTGATTTGTATATATGCAGGATGGATTCACGTGGAAAAAACATCCTGGCCTGACACAGTGGCCCAACCTTCCTAGCAGTGGATTTAGTTATTGACTCCATGTAATGTTTCCACTTGAGATCAGAAGAGAGGGTAAAGCCAAGAAGGTGCAGTGTATTGCTCTCAGGGAGACTCTCTTGGTCCATAATTATGGGAGGCAGGAGAGGTTGCCTGTGATGATTGACAGCCAGCAGCTTGGTCTTAGATGCATTGAAATTTACAAGCCACTCCTTACCCCATTCCACCATAGAATGTAGATCTCTTTCAAGATCAGCAGCAAGTTCATGTTTGTTCACCACACCGGGTTTCTTACTGAGGCGGAAGTAAGTTATGGTGTCATCTGCGAGGATGCCTACTTGGCACTTGATCACATCTGGAGATCATTTATGAAAATAAGGAAGAGTGCCGGGCCTAAGATAGCACCCTGAGGGACACCAGTGTTTGTACAGTAGGATGTGGAGGCATGCCCATTCAAGACAACCTTTATTATGCACTTATATAAAAAAGATTGGATCAGATCAAGCAAGCATCTAGTAATGCCGTAACCCCGTAGCTTGCATAGAAAGCCAATGTGCCAAACCCTGTCAAAAGCCTTGGAGATGTACAGAGCAACAGTATGAGCATTGCCAGACTCCTCAAGGGCCTGGAACATGTACTCTGTTGTGGTCGGTAGCATGTTGGCCGTGGACTTAAGGTAGGAAAATTTGTCAATGAAATGAGCAGTCATGCTAGTTTCAAAGTTTTGTGAAAGCATCATTATGATGTCCTCACTCCTCAGTGCATTTTTTTTCAATCAAGTCATCAAGAGGGAGGACTTCATAGTAGTTCCTTCACAAAACTTTGAATTCAGCAAGACTGTTCAGCTAAATAACAAAGTTAACATTAATTCTGTTAACACTCCATCTCAATAATGAGAACTTTGACAAAAAACCTGCTTGCCAAAATATCTTTTTATCCATATACCACTGAAAAAAAAAATCTTGGTACTAAGCAACAACACTATATATATAATGTACTGAGAGTAAAAGCCTGCATGTGAGCTAACCTGATTGATTTGAGAATCAAACTCACCAGTGAGTAGTGAATTTGATCCTCACAAGGACCCTTACACACAATTTAATATTAGAATAACCCCTGTACAAGAGCTGACAAGGCGAACAATCAACTCTCTTATAAGAATTTTAAGAAATTGACCATGTGACTCTTTTTGGATTATGGGATTAAACAAAGGATATTTAAACTATAAAATCTTTAAGACTTAGCCAAAGATGTTTCAGTTGTTTTTTTAGTTGGCATGTAAAATGTACTGCATTTTACTTTTTTCTATTATTCAAATAAGGAATCCTTCAAATTGTTTAAGAGTTATTACTTCTTGTAGGAAGATCTCAGTCTCTCACAAAAAAAATGCATGGTACAATGGGCTTCACTTTCAAATTCTGAGTTGCTTTGATAACAGTCTGATTTCTCTCCTATGTTGATTCCTTTTCAGAATCGGTAATGAATTCAAATATTATTTTTAACACCAGGAAGCCTTTTGTTGTTAAAAATGTCTTTGAGAATGCAAAATCAGGGTTAAATGTGACAGGAATGGTCAAAATTTGAAACAAAAAAAATAACCAAAAATAGTTCCATAAATAAAAGCAAAAAAAATAATTGGTAAAGAATTGACAATAAAAAAAACAAAAAAATAAAGAGAGTTAGAGAAAGAGAGAGAAAGAAATTTAGAGGGAAAGAGTGAAAAAAAGATAAAGAGAGAGAAACGAATGAAAAATAAGAGAATGTGTAAAAAGAGAGAAAGAAAGAATATGATAAATGAGAATATGGGGTAAAAAAAGTAGAAAAATAAGAACAAGAATAAGAAAGAAAAAGAGACCGATAAAGAGAGAGAGAGAGAGAGAGAGAGAGAGAGCCATGAGAAACAGAGCGAAGGGGAGAGGAAAGGAAGTAATGAATAATAAGTTAATGTGTAAAAAAAAGACAAAATATAACAAATGAGACTATGAGGTGAAAGAAGAGAAAGAGAAAAAAAGAGAGGTAAAAATAGATAGGAAGAAAAAGGAGAAAGAAAAGGTATAGAGAGAGTCGAAGTGGAGCAAAAGAAAGAGAGAGAAATGAACAAAAATGTGACTGAGTGAAATTGTAAAGAAAGGTGAAGGATAAAAAGAGAATGAGTGAAAGAAAAAAGAAGAGAAGTAACAATATGAGAAGAATGGTAGAAAATAGAACAATGAGAGAGAGAGAAGATTTAGAAAAGAGAGAGAGAAGAAATAAAGAGGGGAAGTAACAGGGAAACAAACAAAAAATAAAGAATAACAAATTGTTCTAAGAAAATTAAACAAAGAAGAAAATGTTAGACTAAGTGCCATGATAGTTAAATAAATAAAATACAAATACTCTCTACAAAGACGATTAGAAGTTGTACGTAAGTATTACCAACAATAGTATTCATACAAAATGCAATACATAGAAATATCACATGTATACTATATGACTTTAACTCATTTATACAGAAACTAGCAGTATAACTCGGCATTGCTCGGGTGTAATGAAAGCTTTAGAACTAATCCATGGTCCTGGAGCTCAGACTCTTTGGATGTTGGCATGAAAGACTAAAAAGCAATAGTTGTTTCCAGTTAAAGTGAAACCGTAGACTGAAAGAAAAATGAATGGATGTAAATCAAATTTTGATTTCCTGGTATCGATATCAAATAAGTTTTTTTCATTGTAAACTGAATATTGAAGGCTAAATAAATCCTCTGAGTAAATGGTATCATGGCTGAGACTAAGAACTACGATTATACCTACTTAGAGCCAAATCTAAAGCAAAAACTAAAATAAAAGGGGTGAAAAAAATACAGACAGATAAACAGACACACATACAAACATCTTGCCTTTCATATATATATATATATATATATATATATATATAAATTATTGATTTTCTGCACTATTGTTAGAACTGCAACTTTGAAACTTCTGAATATCGTTTCTTATGTCTTTGTCTATGAGTGTATCAAATTTGATTAAAATCGAACCACTTCTTCTATAACTTGATTTTTTTGATTATCGATTTTCAATATTTATCAGGGGTACCACGACACAAAACCTGGCTAAAAACACTCGCAGATGCTTATAGCACAACTGTGTAAATATTTAAGAAAATTGGTTCAGCCGTTTCAGAGTCTATAGGTAATGGACACACACACACACACACATAGACAAAGTTCCATTTATAAATAAGTTTAGATATACATTTCACAGCAAGTAGCATTTGATATCTTATTTGAATATAAAGCATGTTGGCATGGCTAAGGGTGCATATCAAAAGTTGATTGGAGTATTGAGAAACAGGAAGATTTTGCTGGAACCAAAGAAGAGAGTAATGGATTGTTATGTGATGTCTGTCCTTCAATATGGCTGTGAATGTTGGACAATCTCATCAAAAATAAGGAAAAGACTGGAAGAAACTAAAATCTGGTTCTAAAGACATATATCTTGCATTGCTTTCCCCTGTCTCAGATTCCTTCTATCTGTCCCATGGATATTAAATTCTCCAAGCCTTCCTTCCTCATTATGTGTTCCAGAAACTTCAGCTGCTTCTTCATGATGTTGTTCAAATGTTCAGTCTGTGGTATCCTCAGCATCCTTATGTAGAACCATATTGTTGTTGCTTTGAGTCACTCCTTCATCCAGCATTTGCTGCCAAATAGGAGGACAGAAGCTTTATTCTTATTTCAAGATCAATTGACTAAGGATATGAATTAGCCAACTGCATGGAATTCTTCAGTTTTGAAGCTGTTGAATTTTACTCATCATTCTGTCTGAATTTCTAGGATGAGGAGTTGTCATTATAGGCTGTATAGACAGCCTATTGTCTCCATCTTTGCTGTTATTATCACATTTCAACTGTTGTACCTCCAACCTTTTTTACTTTATTTGTTTTTTATACAATCATTTCATCCCAAGCAAGGTAGTACTGCCACTGGTGCATAGGGGATTACATAGGAGGAGAGTGCTGAGAAAGAGGAACAAGTTATAGGGGTATCAGAAAATGAGTAAGAGAAGGATGAGAACACTGGTGTGATTACCCTGATAGTAGTATCCTGAGTAATTTCTAAACTTGACCCCCATAAGGCGAGCGGTGGCAATGGAATCCCGGTGATTATCTTTAAGGAAAAAAAAATTGAGCTGCACGAGAGAAGAGTGGACGAGGAAAAGAACATGATACAAGGATTGTCAGGAAAGGATGCAAGTCAAGGAGATAGAAAATGGCAACTGACCTTACATTTAAATTCCTGGAGATTGTAGCTGTCGGGGAAGTAAGTATATGGAAGGGAATTCCACAGGCAGGAAGTTCAAGAAAAGAAGCTGCTAGAGTAGAAGCTGCAGTTACATTTTATTGGTTTCACTGCAAAAGGGTGAGACCTAGTTGCTAGTCTAGTAGCTCACGTAAATTCAGAAACCATGAAAGTGTTTGTAGAAGAGACAGAGGGAAGCCGCATTAGATTGGTGAGAAAGTGACTAGAGCTGAGATACCAGGTCAGGATCAATCACATTGCAGATTCTCTGTTGGATTTTGTCACAAAGCCGAAGATGAATTGCAGGGGCACCAGACTAGATGTGACAACAGTATTCAATGCACAGGTGAATGGTAGATTTATATATGTGCAGGATGGATTCATCCAAGATAAACTTCCTGGCCCTACAAGATGAACCAACCTTCCTAGCTGCAGGTTTAGCTATGGATTTGATGTAGTCATTCCATTTGAGGATGGGCAAGTGAGTTAGGCCGAGGAAGTGCAGTGTTTTGCTTTCAGTAAGACTAGCCTGGTTCATGCTAATGGAGGGTAGGAGCGATTGTCTATGGTGGTTAACAGACAGCAGCTTCATTTTAGAGGCATTCAAATTCACAAGCCATTTCTGACCCCAGTCCACCACAGATTAAAGGTTCTTCTCAAGTTCAGCAGCAAGGTTTGCTTTTTCAGCCTCAGCAGATTTCAGATTGAGGTGGGAGCAAATGGTGGTGTCATCAGGTGATCCTCTGAAGGTTTACACAACTTACTTTTGAAACATTCATGATATTCTAGACTAGCTTTTCTATAATCAACAGAAATGACTTACTTGCTTTTGATATCAAGCTTCTTTTTATTCTAATAACAAGCATAAAAAAATATATATTAACATATTCACATTCTTATAACAAAATTGTGCCTGCGCAATCATAAATGATGACAACATATACATAGACATACATAGTACCATACATTAAAACATAATCAAACCATGACTGAAGGGAAATTTACAAATGAATACACAACAGTCTTTATTACAATAAGGAGGATATATATATATATATATATTCTTCACTACTCGAGGACATAATTATTGCAAAAAATAAAATAATAAGGCA